>CM056501.1:46209502-46602822 GCA_029783415.1 Anisodus acutangulus | reverse complement strand
ATAGCTTTGGCCTTCGTCTCTTTTGCCCATTTAATTCATTTTTTCATGTGTAGGGGCACTTTTTTAACCTAATCGATAGTTGTTATGATGAATCACACGTGGGAGAGATATGAAATCTCTGAGCACAAAATTGTTGTGAATTGTGAAGATAGGATCTTCGCAACTATTAAAGTTTTCTAGTACTTTCATAGCAATAAAGGAATGCCTTGCTCTAAGCCGTACGAAGTCTTTTGAAATACCATATTTAGTTACGCAGAAACCTTTTTTCATGCTATAACATGCTTTTTAGTGCATTCATTGCTTTGAGGGATTGCTTGTGATAAGCAAAGAAGGAATTAGAAAAAAAATCCTTTTTGGTTTGCTTTAGCTTTTCCAGCATTCGCCGTCCCTTCAATAGCCTTTTGCGCGGATCCTACACATGCGCTTCCAGACCTCAACGAGATTCCAGTAGGCTTTTCTCCTGCTGAAATTGCCAATTGCATCGGGAGACTGAAGAGAATGTCGCCCAGTGTGGCAGGCTCTTGCAAGAAATCTGTGGGCAGGCAAAAGATTTGTTCGTCAGAAACTCTTCTTTATATAGTAATTCGACCTATTGCTCCGCATGTTGTTAGCATCGAAAAGAGCCGTCATCGACGATAAAGCGGGAGTTCATACTTGGCGAACGAGCTCTTGCCGCGGAGCAGGCAAAATAACCATTTCGGTGGTTGATAGTGGAGCAAAGGCTGGATAAAACATGGATAGGTCTGCCGTATCATCTAAAATGATGTAGAAACAAGAAGGCCTCGTGAGGTCGATCCCACATCTCATAGAGAGGAGGAATACTAGGGATGAGTTGGGATAAATAACTCTACAGCTCAAAAGTCAGTCCACAATGACTGTCGATCAGATCTTTTTAATTTAGATACTAATATGATTGCTCAAGTGATAATTGCGACATTGCCGAAAGCCCTAGGTACCTTATTCGCCCAAGTTCGTTTTAATTTTGATATCAATATAATTTATCATGCTAAATATTATTGTTTAAACTTGTCCAGATTCCCCATTAAAGATTGCATTAGAGCTGTTTTGAGAGTATATCAGAAAAAATATATATATAGTATATTAGGATATCTCGGGCGTAGGCGCACTTTTGAGATGGTTTATGATAACTGGGAGGGATTTTTCCAAAAGTTGTAGAGGTATATGATAGCTCTGCAACACTTCAATCCTGGTGTTGTTGTAGAATGAAAGCTCAACATCTAACCTGGTGTGCCTAGTAATATTTTCAATTTTTTGTTTTGGGCATTCAAACCATGCAATAATGATTTTGCTCATTGTCGGCCAGTAATATCCATAGATGGAAACCATTTGTATAGGATATATGACATCAAGCTACTGATTGTAGTAAGAATGAATGCTAATGGGTTGATATTCCCTCTGGCTCTCAACATTGCAGCTAATGAGAGCAACGAGACATAGAGATGTTTTTGACATATTTGAGACAACACTTATTAAGGAACGAACGGGCATATGCGTGCTATCTGACCGAAATCACAACATATTGAGCAATATGTTTCATTTGGAGGGGTGACAGTCTCTCGTTGCTTACCATTGCTATTAGTTAAGGCATATAAAGGCAAATTTTCAAAAGGTCCTTTAAAAATAGCACACTAAACAAATGGATATGAGTGACTGCAACAGAGCACCAAAAAAAATAGGTTCTTATGCGGATGGAGCTGAACAAGACAACGAATGTAGAAGCCTATGAATAGTTGAAGGTAATTTCTGTTGACAAATGGACATTACATGCGGACGAAGGCAGAAGATGGAGGATGTTAATAACAAATAGCTCAGAGTCATTCAACGATTTGCTAAAATCTGCACGGGACTGCTTGTTACTGCAATGGTGAGAATGACTTTCAAGCAAAATTATGGAGCGGTTCGTCGCTAAAACAAAAGAGGCGAAAGAAATATAATTAACACATGGTGACAAATGGATGCCAAAATCTACAAAATTATTCGAGCATCATAGAAAAAATGTGAGCAACACTCGATAACCAAGTATAACCATGCAGAACGTGTATTTGAAAGTAAGACATGTGTTTATCAAGGTCGGGGAGACGACATTCATAGTATTTATGAGAATTACGAGAACATGCACTTGTGGTAAGTGAAAATCATACCACATGCCATGTTCTCATACCTTCAAGTGTTTCAAGGCAATTGGAAAGAAGGCTTCACAATATGTGGCATCGGAATGCAGCGTGCAAAAGTTATCTAAAAGTGTATGCCAGTTATTTCTGATGAGTCTTATTATCCAACAGAGCCATTTTCTATGATTGCTCACAAAAAGTATATTTGTAAATTCAAAAGCGGACATTGTGTTGTCCAATCAAGTAGTAGTATATAACACGAATGACGAACAACTAGCATTCACATTAAAACGAGTTATTATGTCATTTTGGAATAAATTTTCCGATATTAGTTATATTACTTTTTTTAGCATAGCAGACATATTCGAAGCAATAGGTAGGACATGAGAATTGTACGATGATTTTAAATACTCAAATATCCCGAACGAGAGATACAATCAACAATACAATAATATAATTACAGCTGAGTAGAATTGGCGTGTTAGGGAGGTTGAAAGGCTGGAACAAAACTTAAGGGCACTCGGACTTAAACGTCCAAAAAGTCATGCTACGTTAATGCATCGTGATACACCACTGTCGCACCGCCACCTAATTATTCTACAGTGAATTAGGACACCTAAATGTTAACATAAATGCTGCAAAATGAACTCCGATTAATGATCTGCTAAGAGTTCTCTATTATCCTAAAGGGAGTGGTTAGACATCCTTTAAGATCCGCTAATTTGCGGTTATCCGATCAAACTCAAATTAATTTATGCTAAGAAAAATGTATGTTTAAAATATAAGGTTAATTAAAGAAAGTTTGCAAGTCTTTAATAAAATGATGTATTTTGACAACATGAAAATTCTTTACAAAATGATTGCGGTTTTGAGAAATAAATTTTCAATATAAAATCCAAAATTGATTTGATATAAAAATATGCATTTGCATGGCGTTTATTTTAAAATATATGTAAAAATAGATTTGTTGACAAAAAATATGTATTGTAGGGCGTAACATATAAAATGCAATGTGAAATTGACTTTTTAATAAAAACATGCATAACATAGAATGCATGTAAATTTAATTTTTTGTATGATTTATAAAATACATCTAAACATGATTTCTGAATAAAAGTATGCATTTGTATTATTTATGAAATACATATTTTAGCAATTGATAGTAAGAAGAAAAGCAAATTATTTATAATGCAAGAAATGATTTTTATGGAAGTCATTTTTATAGTGAATCGAATAAAAATGAAACCTCGTTCGTATGGTTAATAATGCAAGTAAAGGGCGACCAAATGGTTTTAAAAGTTTTGAATATGCATGACAAGCATAAAATGAACTAGCGCCGGATTTCTGATTTTAAAAATTAACCGAGCCTAAAACAAATAAACTAGCGGCGGATTTACAATTTTAAACTACCTTATTAATTATCCATTCAAGGCCTAATTATTCTAAGTATTCTAATGACCGCACAAAATTAAACAATTAAATTACAACCCGAAAAATAGAAGGACAATATTAAAGAATGAATAAAGTAGTGACTATGGCGGATGATGATGTCATCCCGCCCTATTGTTTAGAAATCACGAGGCTAGAGAATGCAAGGAATGTGGATGCGGATCTTCATTTGACAATAGCTATGATGAGTCTCGTAACGAGACTCTTTGTTACTTCCGGTGCATTTCATGTAAAGAAAAGAAAAGAAAAGGATTAGTGACGAAACATGAAAATATATACATAAAACATGTTACAATCAAATTAGGGCTGGCAATGGATCAGGTGGAGCTCAATCCGCCTCCACCTGCCAACGATCCATCCACCACCCGACCCATCCATCATCCTATTTTTTTTAATCCACATCCGATCCACCCATCATCCACGAGTGGATCAGGTGGATCGGGTGCTCCGCGGATGGTAGCGACGAAGACTTGTGAAAATTGATCGATACTCAAGTTTTGTAGGTAATTTATGACAGTTAATATATATGTCAGTTCAAATTTCACAAAAATAAACTTTACTTGATTTATTTTATTGTAAGTAGAGAACTGTACGGATTATTTCGAGAATGACAGGGTCTGGTAAATCCACAAAATTGCATTTGATTATATCAACTGTTAAGATAAAATAAATATCATCAATCCTCCTAGTACTGTGAGATCATATTTTTATGTGAAAACGATCAACATTTATTTTTTCCCTTTCTTATGTTGTTAAATGTACGTTTTACTTGATCAAACTTAGAGTGGTATAATTAGCAGATAAAAATATAATTTGTTCAATCTGTTTAAATTTGAACGAGTTAACGACCCACATATTTCTTAACTCAAGTTATTTTGATTAGCCTGATTCATTCAAATTAAAAATAGCATTTATTAAGCGTTTGGACATGCAATTTCATCTTATGAGATGAAATCATCGTTTGGACATGCGATTTCATCTCATGAGATGAAATTCCAAATCATCCAAAAAAGCATGATTTGAAATTTCAAATTTTAAATGTAAAAGTTGACCACAAGTTTATATTTTGTAAAAATAGATCCATAAATTGGTAGATATAATTAGCAATCATGTTTATCAATTATTAAAAGATCTACGAGAGGAGTGGATTGAAAATAATTAATTTATAACGGGTGGATGGGTGGGTCAGGTGGTGGGTCAGATGTATGTCCATCCGAATCCGACCCGACCCGTCACCCGATCCATCCGTCACCATATTAAATCCATGTTTTGTCGGATTTTTGTCAATATAATCGAATCGGGTGGATCGGATATACATCGGGTTAGGGTGAAATTGTCAGCCCTAATCACAATACAGGTAACATAGGAGCATGACATACGTGGGATCAGTCAAGTAAAAAGGTTGTTCTTCCTATTTTTTTATTCTGAAGTTAATCACACATTTATATCTACATTTTGCTAAGTTATAAAAAATAAAAAAAGGGACAAGTTTATACACATATTTTTAAGCTCACAATGTCATAAGGATTTCACAAAGAAAGCAATTCCTCAACATGTGCATTGTTTGGACAAAAAAAACATTATCTCAGTGACTTCTAGATCATACAAAGAACATATTTTGGACCAAATAAAAACACATAGACCCTCACAAATATTCAAATAGATTCATACAAGTATAGGGCATAGTTTTGCCCCAGGGGCACAGGCGAGTTGGTAAGTGGCAAGGTGATTGGGGTACAACCACTCCGACGTCACGGATTCGAATCCGTGTGGTGACAGTCTTTGCTGAAATATTGCAAGGGATGTTGCTGGGTTCGTGTCCCGTTGGTCCTCTCCCTTGCAGGGTTGCCACTCACGCATATCCCTCGATTTACATCCCACCTGGCCAAGGGGCCTCTGATACAGGTGGGGGGTTTCGCCTTCGGAACTTTCCCCTTCACAAAGTATAGGGCATGGTTTAAATCAAGGAGAAGCAAAATATAGCACATGCGATATCCTTAAGTCGTCAAGACCCTACCTCTAGGCTCTAGCCCATTTGTTTGACTTGTTTCTATTTTACTTAGTTTATCCTTAATCTTATTCATAAACCAGCAGACATACATAAGACAATATATTGACTATTTCAGATTCTTTTTTTTTAACCCGGGTCTCGAGGCGACTTGTGCCTTTCTATCGCTAGTACCTGCACAAGTACTGGTACTAGACTCCTGGGGATGATGGGACCAGTCATTCAGCACCCCACCACCAGGTAAATCGTTGGATGTGCACCCCGTGGTCAGTGTATGTTTGCGTCCAACGGATCAATGCTACAAGGTTGACCCCCTCTTTCGGCTTGGCGGGGATCGAACCCACACTGCAACATGCCCGCGCGGCTTTTAGCGCCCAGGCTTTACCACAAGATATATACCCCGGAGGACGATATCCATTGAGGGGATTCGAACCTGCGACCCAAGGGTACATGCAAGAACCTTTCACCATAGATTCATACCATCAGATGTTAAAAATAACAAAACTTAACCTATACAACTTCTAAATCATAGGAGGACATGAGATTAGTCGCACAAACATGTATCCAAGTTCATGCAATGATTTAAACTTGATGACTACTTAACAATGGATTCAAACAAGTCAAAGATCAAAGTACAAGAACATATTCAGAATTGAACTATATATAATGACTCTTAAAGTAAAATAAACTAGCATACTAATTACTCATATCATGATCTTTACTAAAACAACCACTGAGATGGTACATACCTCACATAACTCTTAAATATAAACTCAAAATAGCATACTTTGGTATAAACAGTCAATTAACCAAAAAACAGCAAATGGTACTTAACAAATCAACGTCATAATCCCTTTTGAACACGCTGAAACTTAATTAAATCCACATTATAATCCCCATTAAAATATTAAGACAACACTCATATCATATTTAAGCATTGATAGTCAAATTAGATACATTAATAGAACAACTAATACCAATCATTCAACTTAACCAATCATCATGATTTTCTAAACAACAGTAATCATCCATCAAGAGTATTTCCCAACATAAATAGACTGCATTGTCATTAAAATCAGTAAAAAGAAACACAGTACACAAAAAGCCAAAAAAATGAGGAGAGTTTGAGTTTTGGGAAGCGCAGCGAATCGAGGCGTCGTTTCGAATCGTCGAATACGCTCGGAAAAGTTGTTTTTTCGGCGTTCTGATTTTTAACCTTTTGAATACTGATTCTCGGATTCGGACCCGACCCGGACCCTGAACAAAACGGACAGAAACGATCGGAAATGTAAAAAGAAAAGATTTTCTGACTGAAAAATAGTAACTAAAGAGGAGTATTTCGGATTAAAAATTGTGAAAACAAAGAGGGGTATTTTAACCCTTGAAAAACCGACCCCAAAACAGATTTTTCTTTCGGATTTTGGACTATTTTCTTGTTTTCAAACTTTCGAAAATCCGACTCTTTTCTTCGATTTTTTTATTTCGGACACCTTATTTTCGAACTCCGACCCGAAAAGACCTTTTTTGATCGATTCTCTTTCGGATTTCGAACAAAAAAAAACTCCCTAAAATGAAGAACACAGGGGGGGGGGTTATAGATGGTTTTCCCCCAACGTTCAAGTTTGAATTTCGAAAAATGAACGGGCAAAAGTCGATTTTTGAGCAGATTTAGGGGTGTAGGTGTGGTGGTGTCAGTGAGGTGATGGTTCGACGATTTTTGGGGCTAGGGGTGTCGGGTGTCGGGTATTGGGATAGTGGCGTAGGGTGTGCGGCGGTCAGGGAAAGAGAAAGGGAAGGGTTTTTCTTTAGGGTTAGGTTTGGATTTTGTTTTTTAAGGGATGAATACGTGTCGACCGATTGGGCCGGGTCAGGTACCGATTGGGCTGGTTTTGTGGGGTTTCGGTTGGGCTAAATGGTATTGGGGTGGAATTAGTTGGTATTGTTTTGGGTGAGGAGGAATAAATGGGTTGTGGGTTAAGATAAAAAGGGGTTTATTATTAAAAGATGCTTTGTAAAAATATAAATTATAAAGATAAATAATAACGATGTGATAATAATAAAATATAATATTTGTGAAATGTTTAATATAAAAATGCGATACCATTTTTTTGCGAAAATAAAATAACATAGAATATTGGGATAAAAACTATGCTTATGATATTAAAAGACAAATGGTAGTAGAAATGCGAATAATAATAATAATGATATTGAGAGTAAACAGCGATATTAAAAGCCTTATTTATATATATTTGTATATATATTAAAATTGTTTTTGAGGTGTCAAAATATTTAAAATTGCAAATAAATATCAGAAAAATGGGACAAAATTGGGTGTCAACAACCACAAGAGTTCAATTTTGTTGTTAACCGTTTTCGCGAAGAGAACAATCGGATGAAATACATTCCGTTATAAAAGAATATACTCAACGTGGTTACGTCATATTTAAGTGGGATTCGGACTGTGAGATGTCCGATGAAGATGATTCTCTATGTTCCTATTAATATTTATTTTAAATAAAATAAGTGGGATCATAATGACGACCCTAAAGGTACTTGGGGTTTGTAACTATATGAGTAGTCTTTCATTTGTTATAAAACTACAACATATTCAACATCGAGTAGTAAAAATGTAGATTGGTCGGTATTCCTTCTGAAGGAACCGAATACATGTGGTGATGATAGCTCAAATCGTAGCAGTTATTCCAGTGATTCGTCAAGCGATAATAATGAATTCAAGATACGTGATTTGAAACTCCACCTTCTTATAAAGCGTAATGATGATTTTCGAATGTGAAATATTTAGACCACGAGAATATTATTGTGGTCTGTGCACCGAACTGTCATTTTTTAAAAATATTATTGTGGTTTACGTCGGGAATAGGATATCAGTATGCTGAATCAGAACGTCTTGTTCGTGATTTGGAAAATCTCAACGCTCCAATACCAACAAGGTTCATAATAACCATGCCTCGAACTGATCAACATTCTTGCGAAGTTACGGTACAAGGGATTAGAAAAGAAAACAACATAATGCTAGCAAGACGTTGCAGATTTTACATGTTAAAGTTGACCGAAAAACAAGCATCATCAGCGGGTAAAGAACTAACATCTGCAGAAAAAAGATATGTCTTAAGTAACCCAAAATATTGTTATGAGAACGATATTGAGGACTTCTATTTTGATGATGATTAAGGGTACTATGATTTTATTTGTATTTTTAATTTATGATGAAGTCTCAATTTGAAGAAAATTAGTATGTTTAATTTTTCTTTGATTGTTATAGTCTATTATTGACTTATTTAAGCGTCTTATAGTTAATAATACATACAAAGTTCAACAATTAATAATTTTAGGCAAAACAAAATAAAATAGTACATACAATGTGCCAATTACATAATACATTAAAAAAGCTATAGAAAAAACATAATACATAAAATGTGCAACTAGTAAAAGTAAAATACATAGAAATAATAAACTTAACCGACAATGCAACATTTCAAGATTAGAAACAATAACAAGAGAGCACGAATCATCTTTCAAAATTTCAATTTCTCTTTCAAAGTATTTTTCTCATGTTGAGTGTCTCTAAGGCTATCCTTGAAAAAAATTTATTTTTCTTCAGATTCTTTTAGCAAGACCTCAAGAAGGTTAATTTTTTCTTGCGCTTATTTTTTCTTGCGCTTTCATAAGTTTAAACTGCAAGTCAAACTTCACGGTTTCTCTAGTTATACGTGAACTCGCGGTATCTCTATCAACGTGAGATTTTTAAAACTTCGCCACCACCGTTTTATCCACGGGAATTTCATCCTTCCATCAAAAATATTTGCAATCACCCATATCCTATAAACAATACAAAAAACAGTTTTTGAAAGTAAAATATGTAGATAATGTTAAAAACAAGTCTATAAAAACTTGTAAAAACACTTACGCCTGACACTTTACAACGCCAAAAATAACGACCCGGATTATCTTGGGTCCTTGATGTTCTGAGCTGACAATAATAACTGCAACAACAAACGTGGGGTTCTATAGCAAACTTTGACGTTTCGGAGCTTTGAAACATGATTTTTCGGGGGCTAAAGTATGGTAAAAGAGTGAAAATAGAAAAAGTGAAGATGAAAATGGAGAAGTCTACCCTAGTTATAATACACCCTATTGCATTGGCAACTACTGCGCAATAGAACTTAACCGCGCCGTTACGGTTAGGTCCTTTTGCACATTAATTTCCTACGCAAAATGTACTTTTGTCACAATTTTTTTTAGATATTTTTATTGTCTTCCTCTGGGTCATTTAAGTTCAGGATTGCTTTATTGGCCGGTAGATCACATTTTCGGATATCTCTTTATTTATGTCTTTATCTTATTTTCTCCTAAACTGTTTTTGAGGTGGGGGCCTGTAAATAGGAAGGAGAATGAATGGTATTCTAGAGGGGTTCAAACAAATAGGCAGGAACTCCCAGGGTCCTACTAGCATAAATTGCTAAAAACAGCTTATAAGTATCTGATCATTGCAAAAGAATGGGAGTACTTTATTTAAAAGATTTGGTTAAGTGTCCCCCATTTTATAAGAATTTATACAGTGGGAGCTTGTACCAATTAATATTAATGGTTGAAACTAAAAAAAGAAAATCGAGTTTTTGACTTGGTATGAATAATGAGTTCTCTTGGAAGAATAAAATGATGGACATCTGGTCGAAAGAAGTATAGTTCTGTTAAATTAAGTATGCTTCTTTTTTATGTTCTTAAGTATAATGATGGAAGAATATTCCTTTTTATGTTTTTAGGGCTCGCTGGGTAGTTAGTAAAGAGAGAATTTATTCATGTATTAATTTTTGTATAATTTATATTACGTTTGGTAGCTAGTTAAGAAATACTATTTTCCTTTCTTTCCTTTTTGAGACTACATACCTTATTCATGTATTAATTTTTAAATGTTTATATCGCGTTTGATAGCTAGTTAAGAAGCAAGTTATTCATGTATAAAATTAGTACGACGTTTGGTTTGTAATTTAGAAACCTGCATAATTAATACATGTATAAGTTATGAGGAAATCTTTGTATTATTTTATGTGAGGTAGAAAATGAAAAAATTAATACATAAATAACTAAGGCATAAATAACTAATGCATGAATAAAAATTTGAAATGACAATATTACAGAAATCACTCCCCACTTAAATACTTTCTTTTTCTAAACACATATTTTTATATAATTTTTAATATAATATTTTAATATTTATAAGAAAACTATAATATTTTAGTTTTGAGTGTAAAATGAAATACAAGCGGACCCACAGACAACAAAATGAAAAGGGAAGTACATATCTTAAGCCATTATTCTTGAAATCCACATTGCACATGAGAAGTTTCTATCTCTGTTAAGAATATATGGGTAAAGCGAGATACTCATAGTCCCAATCTCCCCTCTAATTCTAAAATCTGATACATAGCAATAGAAATTGACAAAAAAAAAAACAGTCCGGTGCATTAAGTTTCCGTTATGCGCAGGGTTCGGCAAAGGGCCGGACCACAAAGGCCTATTGTACCCAACCTTACCTCACATCTCTGCAAGAGAGGTTGTTTCCACGTCTTGAACACATGAACTCCTGGTCACGTGACAACAACACCAGTAGAAATTGACAATTCCAATGTATAATAAACTTTCAAACTTGCACAAGTAGTGTCATTTGCAAGAACGCCATTTTTGCGCATTAATATAAGAGAATTTTATTTACGATTCTAGCTAGTAGTAGTGGACTATATTGTTTGAACTTCTAAAAAAAATTACCAAGCGTGTGTTGTAAACTCCAAAAATTACATACACGAATATGACAACAATTTTGAAGATCCGAGTAATATAGATGGTGGATTAGTAGTGCTCCTTAAATCAAAGAAAATGGAAAATGAAGACTTTTTAAGTGGTTGAGATTGTTTCTGTCATGACTACAATTTGAGTTTTCATCAGTAATACCAGTTGGGTTCCTCTTTTGGCAAAAAAAAAAAAACACAGAGTCTAGCCTAACGTGAAAAATTAAATAAAAGGAAAAGAGAAATAGATTAATGTGCGGCACAATTCTGGTATTCGAAATATATATTTAAAGTAAAGTAGGAATTACTTTATGTTACTTTATGTTAAGGATGGAAATATTAGCATTGTCAGCTAAGCTAAGCTAAGCAAAGGACAAGGGAGGGAAGGTATTCTATATTGGTTTCATTGTCATTTTCCCTTTCTTTTATTTGGCCCTGCCCTAGCATGTTTCATGTCGTGACTCTTGTCTGTGATTTTGTTACTGTTTGAAGGGAAAGAAAGTTATCAGAGCTTGCATTGGGTGTGCATGTATGGCCAAATACTGTTAAGAGCCATGTCGAAAATGAAATGAGAACATGGACTTGGACAATTCTCACCCCATAAGCTAGCTTTTGGGGTTGAGTTAGGCCCAAGATCCATTCTTTACATGGTATCAGAGTCAAACGCATTCCAATTGTATGTTCATCGATATTGGGTCCTCAAATTATGTCATTCACGCTCCAGTAACATGAACTACTTATATGGACTTGGACAATCCTCACCCTACAAGCTAGCTTTTGGAGTTGAGTTAGACTCAAAATACATTTTTTACAATTATATATATCGAAAAATGATGTTTGGTGGTTAGAAAATATTTTTGAAGGAAATTATTTTCCACTAATAGAAGGAAATGAGAAATGACCTTGCTCACTTTTAGATACAAGTCATTTTTCTTTATAATTGTCTAAGGCGTTTGGATATAGAATTTGAGGCTCAAAATTGAAGTTTTGATTTGAAATCCGCCCCTGCATAGAAGAAGAGGATGGGTGGGGTGGGTGTGGGGTTTGGGGAGCTAGCATCCTCCTCTTCTATTATCCTTTTAGTAGTAGTATTCAGTTTTCCGTAGCCTTTTATACTTTAATGTTTATTACTATCTGTTGCTGGATTTATTTTGTATCTTGCTATTTTGTTGTTTCTTTCCTTATAATACTGCGCCAAATACTTTTGTTTTGAGTCAAGGGTCTATCGAAAACAAACTATCTACCTCACAAATGCCTCATAATGTCTACATACATCATATCCTCACCAGATCCCACTTATAAGATTACATTAGGTATGTTATTGTTATTGATTTGAAATCCGCGTTTGTTTATGAATTGTGAACAAAACTTTCAACCTCAATTTCAGTTCATGATTTGAAAATCAAATCCTCTAAAAAGTAGGATTTCATATTTCAAGTTGTGGCTTCATCTTTTTAAATGTAAACTACCCAAAAGTTTATAATTTGTATAAACAAATTTATTATTTTAAATTTTGCAAAAAAAAGGCTCATATACTATGTCAAGAGATTGTATGTACCATGTACGATGATTATATCAAAGAATAGCTAGTTACTATTATTGTTGATTTATTGAATCAGTGAATCTTTATAAAATCATGTGTATTTGAAAGTTTGTAATTACATGTAATCGCAAACCGTTATCTATAAAAGGAACATAAGAATATGCGATTTGTTAATGTTGCGCCTTAGGATATCCGATACCTTACTTATAAACTATGATTTGCTCATTTGATAAGATTGTATAAGAGTTGGGGAAGTTTTGATAATTTTCTCAAGTTATGGATTTTCATGTTTATGAAGAAAAAAAAAGTACAACTTTTAAGATTTAAATTACATATCCAAATAAAAATTTAACTTCAAATCAATATAAATTTCGTTAACTGTGCGGATTTCCCTTCAAAAGCATTGGTCTTTAATTTTTCACCTCAAATTGTTGGTCTTTAATTTTTGCCCTTCGGTTCCCGGTTCGAACCCGGCTCAGTCAAAAGTTAAAAATAATTTCGTAAGGTAAAGTTTGAATTCGCAAGACATAGTTTGTCTACAAACTCAACCTTATAAGACAGAGTTTGCCTAATGCCTGAAGGTAAACTCTGCCTTAAAGTAAAATTTGATACCTTAAGACAAACTCTATCTTGCGAATTCAAACTATGTGTTCCAATTTTTTTTAAAAAAAAATTGACTGAGCTGAGTTCGAACCCAAAATTCAGGAATTTTTAGACGAAAGACAAAAATTGAAAAATTCCAATTTGATATGTAAAAATTAAAGACAATCCCGATAGAGGGCATTTGTGCGAATAATCATGATTTGAAATTATGACCAAACATGCCTTAACACGATTGAATGTTGTAAAATTTAACGTGCACATATAGTCTTTTATTTTTGGTTGATGATCGATTGTCGTCTGTCGACTAATGTTGATAAAGCATGACGAGAGTAATTAATTCTGTTCTAACTTCTAACTACCAGATTATGTACACACTCAATACCCGCTTCTCAAGTGTCATTACTTCCTTCTAGCTATTCGGTCAAGTAAATTGGATATTACACGTCCATAACCCAACAATAAATTTGATGAATATTCTTCAATTGCACAATTTTCAGTGAAAGAAAACAATACAAGAAAATAAACGTATAGGAAAACACAAAGCAAAAAAGGGGGAAATGCCTATATTTGATTCTTTTATTCTTATTTTATTTTAGATAATAGGAAAGCCATTTCAAAAAATATCTTGGCAAGAAAACAGAGACGTTTTAGCTTCGTACCACATGATTGTTTTACCACAAAAATCCATGTGGATGAAGACTTGGATCAAATTTTCCACCACAAAATCATCAAAAAAGAAAATATCTATCTGGCTCCCTCAACAACATCTCTATCCTTTTCTCTTTTGGGTGGAAATATATACTCCTATTAAATTGACCAAACTCGTAGATGAACATCACTAAATTGAATCTAAGGACTCATGTTTTTACAGTTAGGTCATTTATGTAAAAGATGTTACAAAAAAAGGAATTATATGTAGCATCTACGCGTACTTTTAATTGAATTTATATTTAATTACAACACGGTTAAACTTGGCGTAACTGTAAAAACATTTGTTCTTATTTGTCCAATTGTAAACAGTTTATCTAGCATGCAGAATTTTAAGCAAGTTGTGGTAATCCATTATCTCTTGTTCTTTTATGTGGAGTAATTATGAACGTCTCTCTATCAAATTAGTCATTGAGCCTAACTCACACCCCAAAAATTAGTTCAAATACAATAGAATTGCTCAAGTCTTATAAGGAGTCCAAGGATCTCATCACTCATCGATGCGATATATTTTTCTTCAACATCCCCTCACGCCCTGACCCAGAGTATTTTCTACCCCTTTCAATTGGTCAGAGGCATTTCACCCCCTCATTCGGGGGCCCACATCGGATGAGTCTGACTCTGATACTATGTCAAATTAGGCATTTACCCTAACTCACACCCCAAAAGACTGACTCTGATACCATGTCAGAGGAGCCCACATCGGATGAGCATGACTCTGATATCATGTTTAAGCATTGACCCTAACTCACACCCCAAAAGCCTGACTCTGATACCATGTCAAATTAGACATTTGGTCTAATTCACACCCAAAAGCTAGCTCAAAGGGAGGAGGATTGATCAATCCATCACGCCCAGAGCCAGGGTATTTTCCACCCCTTTCAATTGGACTCTGATACCATATCAAATTAGGCATTTGACCTAACTCACACCCCATAAGGTAGCTCAAAGGGAGGAGTATTGCCCAAGCCTCATAAAAAGTCCAGGGATCTCATCCCTCACTGATGTGGTATATTTCTCTTCAACACTCTCCTTTCTTTATAATTTTTAGGAAAATGATAAATTAACTAACTACCAATAATTTTAAAAAGTTCATTTCTTTGGTTTTTAAGAGAGAAGAAAATTATGAAATAGTAAAAATATAAAATGAAATCGAATACCCAGTTGAAGGCCGCTTTTATTTTTTTGGTTTTCACCTGTAGTCCATTACTCGCATTAAGGACCGACTCGCATGAAAGTTCTCTAAAGACTTCTTTATGTTCAGTTAAAAACTTAAAATATAAGGTTAAAGTCTAAAAAATACATCTCAAGTATCATTTTTTTTTCATTTTTCTGCATGAGCTAAAAAGTGTGAGAGTTTCTTACCTAAAATATCACCAAATAGTTTGCAAAACACATCTCAACTATCAGTTGTTCACTTTTCCTACCTAATCTATCACCAACTAGTTTGCAAAACACACTTCATTAAAAGTGAACAATTGATAGTTGATGTGTGTTTTGCAAACTAGTCGGTGATAGTTTATGTAGGAAAAGTGAACAACTGATAGTTGAGGTGTCTTTTGCAAATTAATTGGTAATAGTTTAGGTATGAAACTCTCATACTTATATTTTAGGTAGAAAACTAAAAAATAAAGTAATACTTAAAGTGTGTTTTTAACCATTATTTCTTAAAATATATCTTAATTTTAGTCTAATTATTTTCTGGCTATGATCTGGACTACGTTGTGCTGTGTATGCCATGTAATCTTTTTCCAATGTTCTTTATTGTTTTTGTAAGTTAGTCAATTGCAAAATATCGTAATCCCATTTCAGTGGAAGACCACTAAATTTTCTCTCGATATGCCATACCTGTTCGTTCCATCATTTTCCCGCGGAGAAACCACAAAACTAAAGCCAATTAAGTGAATTTATGTTTTAAGATTTAGATACTTTCATAGATTTGAATTAATTTAAATTTTGAACAGAATCTTAATTAATATCATTAAAAAGTTATTTAAATATTTATGCGAAGACAACTTTTCACTAAAATTTCATTTATATCTATCATCAGTCATCACTGCACAACCACTATTGTTAGCCACCATCACCATGATCACTATCAATTATCACCAATCACTCCCACTGTCACAACATGCAACCAGCACCACTGTTGCCGTCGACTCGCATATCACTCCTACATCAACCATCTTCACTATCACAATCACAATCGGCTGAACCATAAGATAGGTAAAACAATTGCTTGGGGCCCCAATTATTTTGGGGCCAATTTTTTTATTAAATGTATCCTAAATCTTTTATAAAAATAATTATGTGTATTGTTTCTATTAAATTTCAAGAGAACTTTTTGGGAGAAAGTTCAATAACTTTTAACCTTTCAATGTAGGGTTGTTGCACTAATTGAGGAATGGAACAATTTTAAGCTAATTATGCTATCCTTCCTTAGGTGGGTACCTATTTTATTGTCTCATTTATATTCTAGCAACTAACATGAACTCGCATTATTATTCATATATTACCTTTTTCATTCTCCCTTCACTATTCTTATTCTCAATATCCTGAAGTCTCCCATTTTCCAAACGACTATAAAACTTATTGTGTTTGCTTACAAAAGATCAAGATTTGCTTTTGATGCCTTCTTCAATATTTCAAGTATTGTAACAAGCAATCATTATATTGAAACAACGCAACACTATTTCGATATCATTATATCAACTTATCAATTCTTGAGCCGAATTTTATTATTCTAACTTTATATTATATTTTTTTAATGAGAATTTGTGACTGTTGATATTCTTACTTCATAAGTATATATTCTTGCTTTAGTTATTATATAGAATTTTATTCAATTTAAATATGTCAACTAGAAAATATAAATTTGTTTATCCAAAAAGAGAAAAAAAGGTGAAAATTTGACGAGTTAATTCTATATTATCAATTGAAAAAGAACGGTTAGAACAAATTGATTATAAAACAGTAATTAATGACTTTGCATCTAGAAAAGCTAAAAAAGTAGATTTTAAATAAAAATATATGATAATCTTCTTTTTTTTTAAATGAGGCCTCCCTCTCAAGTTTAGTTTTACTCCTCTAATCTTGTTGAGCAGACCTTGATCACAACTATCACCATTGTCAACTACTACCACCAACATCGCCAACTACGTACATCACCACTATCACCAGGGACGATTTTAGGAATAAAAAGTGGATCACGTGAATCGATGGTCACTTGACTAAACTCGATATATTATGTGTATAATTCGTAAATATATCTAATATTAACTGAAGAAATCCATAGTCAAATGAGGCTAAGTGGTGCATTGGTTAAGTATTGAGTTTAATTCCTTAACATTTAGGGATTGAACCTAACTTGCTGCACCTTTCGGTCTTTTTTTAAAGGTGCACTCATTCTCTTGAAATCATGCATTCGTCTCTGTCTAACACTACCACTAAACCATCACCCACCATCACTAATAATCACATCCACCATTATAATCACCATCTCTACCAACTATTACTATCAATCACTACCATAATAACTGTTGGAAATTTGCCTTTGGTGGAGAGGTTGCGTCCACAAATATTTAATGACTTAAACACTAGGGTTTAGCATGTTGGAGGCTTTGTTTCTTCACACGTGCATAATCTACTAAGTGAGTAGATGATCGTAGGGCCAATGATCGTCAAATTTCGTGAAGAAATAAAAGAGATATTGGTCCATGAAGTAAGGTGTTTAAGACATGGAAATATGATGTGGGAAAAATCTACTACATCGGTGGGAAAAGGAAGAATTGTAAGCCTAAAATAGATAAGGGTTTGGGACCCCAAGGGGTAACTCATGTGTTTGAAGGAGGGAGGACCTAGAGTGCAAAACCCAACAATTTATGACTTTAAACTTCTGAAACGTTTTGCACTCTGGCCATGAATACCCATGAATACACCTCTTAATCACCTCTCCTCCTCCTTAACACTATATATTGCCTGAAACATATTTGAGGTAGAGAAGAGTGAGGATGAGAAAGAGAAAAAAACAGTCCAAAAGAAAGAGCAGAAACTCTTCATTTTCCTCTAATTTTCCATTCTTCAGTAAGTCGTTTTATGTTTGTTTTCTTCGTCAGAATCAACATATTTGCTTTGTAGTGTTAATTAGTTGTTGTTTTATCTTGGGAGACTATTGCCCGCTAACGTAAAAGTATATATACGGGGTAATCTTGTCTTAAATACAGAGAGTCATCTCTCGACTCAGCCACAGTTGTAACAATCCAGATTTAGTGTCTCTTGATTTCAGGTTATCAAGATTCAAGACTCCACAAGCTTGCGGCAATTATAATATTGATTGTTTGTTTATCCTTTCAAACATTTGTAATATTTATTTACTTCTCGTACTGCTTTGATTCCAACAATTATATCTTACATTCCCTTCAACATATATATATATTGTGGTATTTGGATGAAAAATGATTTTGTTTAGTGATGACTTTTTAATTAGTATAAAAACACTTTTGGATTATAACTTATAAATAATACTCAGCTTAGTACAGAATGTTGTATTACTGTATAAAGACTATGAGCAGAGTTAGGTGCACACCCTTAATCGAAAAATTACATGATATATAGAGGTTAAATATTAGTTATTATATATATATATATATATATATATAATTTTACATATTCTTAACACAAGTGAGTAAATTTACACACTCTTGTCAAATTCTGATTCCGCCACTAATAAAAACTTGTCAGATATTTCTTTGCTCTTTTATTTTTAAGGTTAATCTTAAGATAATAAAACTAACGAAGAATATGCATAACCACAAGAACCATAGTCCACCACCCAAAAGGAACAAAAAAGAAAAAGGAAAAAAATATCCACCATAGATGGGTGAGCAGATGTCAAACATCTGCCTCAGCTTAGTAACCCAAAGAAGCAACAATGACAAGCCACCTGGCCAAAGAATCTGCATCATTGGTGCACCTTCATAAACTACGGATTGGTTCTCAATCCTCCTTACCCCACCACCTTACCACTCTCACTATCACGGTATCACCCACATTTTTCCACTTTCTTTTTCCCTCCTCTAAGTCCTAACTAACTCACTTTGGCCTAACTAACAATTCCCATAAATCATCTCCCACTTCCTTCAAAGAATCATACATTGATAGAGAAAAGAACAATCTTGCTTGAACTTTGGTTCAAGTAAAAGATGTATTCAACTGTGTTTTACACTTCAGTTCACCCCTCCACTTCAGTTTTTTCAAGAAAGCAACTGCCTTTATTGATTTCCAAGGACTTTCCAGCAGAGTTGTGTAATTCTTTACCTTGCAGAACCTTGGAAAATGGGCATATCAAGAAAGTCAAAGGAGTCAAAGCAACACTAGCTGAAGCTCCAGTTAGTCCTATAGAGAAAAGTGGCTCTGGGGTTAATGGAAAGGTACCACAGAAGAAGCTAAAAGTACTTGTGGCAGGTGGTGGGATTGGAGGGTTAGTTTTTGCTTTGGCTGCTAAAAAAAAGGGGTTTGAGGTGTTGGTGTTTGAGAGAGATTTAAGTGCTATTAGAGGCGAAGGGCAATATAGAGGTCCAATTCAGATACAGAGTAATGCATTGGCAGCTTTGGAAGCAATTGATTTGGATGTTGCTGAAGATATAATGAATGCTGGATGCATCACTGGTCAAAGGATTAATGGTTTGGTTGATGGTATTTCTGGCAACTGGTAATATTTACATCACTCTAATTTAATTTCTTTATGCTAATTAAGTTAATTTTTTTCACGTTGCACCTTTCGGATTTCGAGATTCAAACTAACAAGTGTTTATTTGATCGTAATTTTTTTATATATCTTTTAAATATTTTGAATTGTCAATTATACCTCTTAGGTAGTTTTCAAATGTATAAATTTTATCTCAAAAAACTTAAAAGATTTCATATCCGAATTTATAGTCAAAATTACACCGTTTGACTCACTCTCAAAATTCAAATTGTGCCACATCAATTGGGACATAGGGAGTATCATACACAAGCTCTTTACTTAGGAAAATCCAAGAAAATAATGAATTCTTCGAAATATTTAGCCTTTTCGTTTTAGTTACAAGCAATTTAGCGATGGATTAGCAACGAGGTTAGCTAATTCCAAATTTTTGTAGTGAATTGTTCCTTTATTTATTTTTTTGTTGTTCGGTATCAGGTACTGCAAGTTTGATACGTTTACTCCAGCAGTGGAACGTGGACTTCCTGTGACAAGAGTCATCAGCCGCATGACTTTGCAGCAGATTCTTGCACGTGCTGTTGGGGAACATATAATTATGAATGAAAGTAATGTAGTAGACTTTGCGGATGAAGGAGACAAGGTTTGATTTGATCTATTTGTTTTCTGCTAATTTCAAAATATCAAGAAAGATTATAACTTTTGTTAGTTTCATTCAAGATCATGTAGATCTTCCCATTGGAGTTTGCATCAGTGTCAACTCTAGTTAATTGTTCTGTCTTATTCATCAATTCATTATAGCTTCTCATAAGTTGTGTGATACCAGGTTACTGTGACTCTTGAGAATGGACAGCGATTTACAGGTGATCTTTTGGTTGGTGCTGATGGCATAAGGTCTAAGGTATCTAAAATCAGTCTTCTTCTATTTCCTTCTATTATTACTTATTTGGTTAACAAGGATAGAGTGTGACTTGTTGTATGTTACTTTTAGATTGTTGCCCAGGTTAAAAGATATGAATCTGTATTGAGCAGTGAACCTTTGTTGGTTAATTCTACTTGGTTTAGAAGATCTCAAACATTGGCCTTTTACTGTAGGTACGCACTAATTTATTTGGACCCAGTGAAGCTACTTACTCTGGCTACACTTGTTACACTGGAATTGCAGATTTTGTTCCTGCTGATATTGAGACAGTTGGGTAAGATATTCGTACTTATCGGATTCTGTTTTCCCCCTTCATGTCTTTATCTCTGCTGGTCCGGTTATGCTCATGCTATGTTTTCATAGAGGTTAAATGTGAATTCTTTTCTGAAGGTACCGAGTCTTTTTGGGCCACAAACAGTACTTTGTTTCTTCAGATGTGGGTGCAGGCAAGATGCAGTGGTATGCATTTTACAATGAACCAGCTGGCGGTGTGGATAGTCCAAATGGTAAAATTTAAAGGCCGCTTAAAAGTATTTACTATAACTCAGGATATAGACAGACTTACTAGAAAATATTTTTGAATGCTCGACTTATATCATGTCAGATTGAATTGCCACTATGATGCTCCAGAGATTGGGAAATATTTATAGTCATTTTGTGATTGCATTGGTTGTTCAGTGGTTTATCTGTTCATGCTGCAGGTAAAAAGGAAAGATTGCTTAAAATATTTGGGGGGTGGTGCGACAATGTTATAGACCTATTAGTTGCCACAGATGAAGATGCAATTCTTCGTCGTGACATCTTTGACAGACCGCCGACTTTTAATTGGGGAAGAGGTCGCATTACATTGCTTGGGGACTCTGTCCATGCTATGCAGCCTAATTTGGGTCAAGGGGGATGCATGGCCATAGAGGTTCACTCTTTATATTAGCCTTGGTGACTTTACTTGATTAATATGGCATTATTGATCAACTGTATCCCTTAGTCCCTTGTTAAGAAGCAGGGATGATTGAGGACTTACTAAAATCATGCAGGCCACAACTCCTATGCGGACACATGTTTAGGGAAATTGTAGTTGAGAGAATGTAAAAGTTTTTAGTTTGAGGCAGAAGTATGCTGACTGAACTTTTCCTTGTACGATACAGGATAGCTATCAATTAGCACTGGAACTTGACAAAGCATGGAGCCGAAGTGCCGAGTCAGGAAGCCCTGTAGATATCATCTCATCTTTAAGGAGGTAATCAACTGTTTATTGGCTGAAGTGCTTCATAGTGGTGGTTGAGTAGAGGTTGCAATTTCATGATAATTAAAAGTCGGTTCCAATTGGCTGAAGTCTTAACCTCACCCTAGCACCAGCCCAAGACGTCAGCTTTACCATAACTAAGAGCAGGAGATGAGGCATAATATTTGCATAACATTAGTTCTGAAGCATCTGTCTTGTCGTCTGAGCTCAAAATTATGGATTGATTTGAACAGCTGCTATTTCTGTCAGTTAGTTATGATTTCCCTTGTCTGCAGCTACGAAAGTGCTAGAAAACTTCGAGTTGGAGTTATCCATGGACTGGCTAGAATGGCTGCAATCATGGCATCAACATACAAGGCTTATCTTGGCGTCGGACTTGGTCCATTATCAGTATGGAAATCTGTCTGTCACTTGAAATTGGATTGTCTAATATGTCTAATTCGGCAGAGTTCTTATAGATATGATTTTCTATTATATTTGCAGTTTTTGACCCAGTATAGGATACCACATCCTGGAAGAGTTGGTGGGAGAGTATTTATTGACTTGGGAATGCCTCTAATGTTAAGTTGGGTTCTAGGAGGCAACGGGTAGGAATATGCAAACCTTATCTTGCTTCAATATCTTAAACATCATTTGTTTCTCCTTATGTGATCAGCCAACAGTTGGAGAGTAAAATCGCTAAGTCAAATATTTATTTTTGCTTCTCCTCATAATAGCAGCTCTTGGGGTGACCCCTGCCTTTTATCACAGTTCATGATTATTCCGTTGATTCTATTTAGTCAGAACTTTTACTGAAATTCTTTTTACCTAAAGCTTCAAATTATTCGGCTTCTAAAAATATCAGAAATTGAGCTTTTCCTTATCTTGTCAGGGCAAAAAAGGAAATATTAGAGATTGGCCCTTTTCTATTGCTAAGGCAATGTCTATTGTCTAGCAAATGATTTTCTGGATTTTTCAGTATCTGGCACTAAACCTTTAAAGATAATAGATATTAGCTTCTGTGACGTCAAGTGCCATCGTGTGAATCCTTTCTCAAAAAAGGAAAAGAAGTGTCAGCATGTGAATCCATGATGAGTTTACTGGAATTCTAGGAAGTTGATATCCTGTGTCGTTTGACTTGTCTATTTTTCTTGCAGCGACAAGCTTGAAGGCAGAATACAACATTGCAGGCTATCTGAGAAAGTAAGTAGTTCAAGGAACTATTCACTCAGCACACGAGCACAGGAAAAAATTGTCTTCCGTTGTTACTTGCTAAGGTCGAAGTATGAATTTTATAGGAGTATTAATATACTGTATTGTGGTGATGAAGGCAAATGACAATTTGAGAAAATGGTTTGAAGATGATGATGCTTTAGAACGTGCTACTGATGCAGAGTGAGTTTGAGAAGCATATTATTCACAAGTTTCATTTTTAGTATGTCCTATTTTTTCTAGTTCGCTTGCTAAATTTGGCGCTCAATTTTTATCTTTCAGGTGGTTACTGTTACCTGCTGGGAATGGCAATGCTGCTTTAGAAGCTATTGTTTTAAGCAGAGATGAGGCTATCCCTTGCACTATTGGGTATGCTTCTATGGTTTATTGGATTAAAAATTGTTCATGGCTGGCTGTTAGGTCCTAGCGCAATCTTAGTTATTGTTTGGTTTATATGAGTGAATTAGCTTTCTACTTGTTAAGATATGCAGCATTTAAATGACTTAATTGCCTTTGAGGAGATTGTTTAAGTCATTTTATTGGAAAAGGAACATTTAAGGGAAGAGTATAAAGCTACATAACATGCTATTTCTCTTTCTTTATCTGAACTTCTGTTACATGAAGCTCTCGAAGTATCCATAAATATTCAATAGATCATACAGACAGGAAAGGATTGTCATTTAGCTGGAACTTGGTTTTAAGGGAAGAATCTGTAATGCTATATTTGCTTCATTTGTCACTGACGAGTCTTTTGGTTTCAGGTCTGTTTCACATACAAGTATTCCTGGAAAATCAGTAGTTGTACCATTGCCACAGGTGATTGCAATATGATTCTATAGCTAAGTATCCCAAACATACTCCTGGTGAATACATGCTTAGATCGTCTATTTTCTTTTTCAATTTCAGGTGTCTCAAATACACGCCCGGATATCCTGCAAAGACGGAGCTTTTTTTGTAACTGATTTACGAAGTGAACATGGTACCTGGGTTACAGAGTAAGCTCCATGCAGTCCTTTATAGAACTGTACTTTGGGTTTATCACAGTTTATGAAGACAAAAATAATGATTGTTCTGTGTCGTGTAGTAATGAAGGCAGAAGATACCGTGCGTCTCCAAACTTCCCTACACGTTTTCGTCCATCAGATATTATTGAGTTTGGTTCTGATAAGAAGGTGAGATTCAAAAACACTCTCCCTTGATTTGCTATACACGAAGTATTGACGTTAACATTATTCATCTAATCTGTTTTTGTATGCTGTGCAGGCAGCTTTTCGTGTAAAGGTAATGAAGGTTCCTCCAAAAACTGCTGGAAAGAAGGAAGAGCGCGAAGCAGTGGGTGCAGCTTGATAGTTATAAAGCTTGACCTGATATAAACGAGAAATTGTACAGCATTTTATAACAACAGCAGAAACTGAGCAATTTAAGCCCAGCTAATTTTGATACTGTAGGTTTTAGAAGATTGATAAACAAAACACCATGCAAGAAAATACAGAGATCATTTGGCTTTAATTTCTCCTAAAGAAACCTGGAGAAAGTCATGGTCATTGTTTCTCTCTACCATTGTTGAAAATATACTTCTCTCTGTGTATATAATTATAGGCCGGTGTCCCACTTCATAAGTTTCTTTTATATATTTTCTTACAAGTCTTTAATGAAAAATTAACAGCTATTTTTATTTTTTATTTTGCTCCCACTGGGGAGTCCTGCATCTAAAGGCATGTCTTTTAAGTCAAAATTTTAAAAGGGATTGTGAACTATACGATAAACTAAAAGGGGTTTATTGTGTAGCTCACCACGAGGAATTATTATAATTATTATAATTATTATAACAAACCCTTGACCGTCACTCTGTTGCGTCTTTGCTTGCAGATCGTGAAAAAAAATACTAATAGCAAAAATTCCTTTTGCAAATCGTGTACCCCTACACGATTTGCAACCCACAACAAAATTCTCCACAATAAATTTCCTGTCCAGGCTAACAGCTTTCTTGATACAGTTAAAAATTGATAAATCCTCAGTCTCCTCCCATGCATGCCAATCAGCTATAAGATATGACCAGACCAGCATCAGCTATGAGACTTTTAGCTTCAAAAGATCATCAGTTTCGGTAATTCTTTGCAAAATGAAACCAAGCAATGTGGAGCAATCATCGACACATGATGCAGGAGGCACTGAGAAGGCAACCTCATGTTCCTGATAATTGGAAAAATGATATTGAGAAGATAACAAAAGATTTGAGTACATCAAAAGCAAAAGAAAAAAATTTGGGTCACAAATCGTGTAGGGTACACGATTTGCAAAAGAAAAAATTTCCACTTTGCTATTAGTATTTTTTTAAAAAAAATAAATTATTTGCAAATCATGTAGGGCTCCACGATTTGCAAGTAAAATATTTTTTAAAAAAGAATTGAAGACGCAATAGACAGACAGTTAGGATCCGTTAAAATAATCTGCAACTCTTGGAGAGTTGTTTATCGTGTAGTTTACAACCCTTTTGAAATTTTGTCTTAAAAAACATGCTCTTTAGGCACCGGACTCCCGGCTGGGGCTTATCATAGTTTGCTCCAATTCCAAAAGTTTACTCTAGCAGTTTCGCTGCATACCTAGACATAGGGTGTCTCCGGTATGAACGAATTATTTTTCAGGGAACGTCCAATGATTCTTTGTTTGGTTGAACTAAATGCTTAGCAAATAATTTTTTAAGGGACTAGTAATTTTCTCAGTATTTTTCTATAGCTTTGGAGACTATTGCCCTAGACATTGAGTGTCATTTTGCTTGAAAGGGACGGGAGGGGGGAGTTGGTTTTGCTGTGTTGCCAACACTTTTTATTGGACATTAAGGTTTTGATAGAATATCGTAGACACCAGATATTCTGTGTTCGAAACTTTATTTTTAATTGTTTGTTAATTCTATGGCTGATGAATTGACTAGGTGAGTTACCTTGTAATCATTGTTACAAAGCAATCAACAGACGCACAAACGAAAAGGTAATTGCTAAGATTAGCTACCCTACCTTGATACATCTAATTAACGATGGAGGGTCATATTTTACTAATTTCCCATTACATAAAACCACAAGATATGACCGACCCAATTCCTTTCTGTTTTAAGGGGAAACAATTAGACCATATTCCATATTGCATATTGATACTTGGTTTACACACCGTTAGATTTAATCCAGAAAAATTCAATAAACTCAATTATCTAGAGAACTCAAAAAGGTAAAAAAATTATAATTCACCAATTTTTACATTTATTTTCTATAACATAGCTAGATGGTTAGTTTGAAGAAGGCTACATAATATTTTTTATAAATATATATTTTTTTATCATTTTTATTATTGAACATTTACATTTTGTTAATTTTTCAATACTTGTTCAATCTGTTTAGGGTTACACTTAGATACAGTAAACTTCATGAACTCGATATGCCGGTTTCTAACTAATGTAAATTCTTCAGTATAGGAGGCGTCAAGTTTGACATGTTTATCATTTCACATAGTTATTATGTCGTTGTACACTTAGAACTTAGCAGTACATTCCATTCGTGGAATAAGTTATGTCTTGCAATACAACAATTTGTGAACACTATCTTTTTCAAAATATTCTTTTAATTTTTCTACTTAAAATCCTCTCTGTTAAAACATAAAAAGCTCTTAAATTTGAATTGAATAGTAAAAGCAGTAAGAAAGGATTAAAATTCAACCATATCATTGAACATGAAAACTTCAGAATTTAAACAAGAAAAAAATAACCAACTAGGGTTGAGAACTGGATAAGAAAATGTGCTTACTAACAACTATAAAGGGCCACTAACTTCAGAAATTAAACAATTAATCTGATTAAGTCTTTGCTTGAAAATAGAAAAGGAGTAAACAGAAACTAAGTAAAAGACAGTAAAAACAATAAGCTGGAACATAAATACCAATTGTCTAACAGACTAACACCATGTTCATCATCGTGAACCTGCATTTTACGTTCATTGTTGATTTTTCACTTCAATAACAACATGTTTGTTAGCAAATGAAAATTAATAATTATTTCTGGATGTATTGTTTTTTCATTTGCTAACGTATCCAAAAAGCATCTCTTATTTTGTAATATGATTATTTGCGTATGGACTCTAATCACTAGTTAAGATTATTATAATATAATTGGACTGACTTACATATCGATATCTGTAGAGTATACATAGAAAATTTACCACATAAGGTTTTACACATTTATACTAAAAATTTCACGTTAGATCGGTTTGGTAAAATTAATTCATAATTATGCTTAATTATGGAATATTTTATGAACAAAACTATAAATTTGGTAGCCATGAGAATTAGTTATGAAATAGTTTATGAACAAAACTATAAATTTGGTAGCCATGAGAAGGATGGTCCTCGGCCCAAATACAAATTCCTTGCTTGTAGTGGACTAGAAAACAACAAGACATTAAAGGTGCGTTTGGTATGATGGAAAATGTTTTGCCACAAAAAAAAAATTAAAGAAATTATTTTCTTGAAAAATTAGTGATTTTCCTACTCATTTTCTTGTGTTTGGTACGCCAAATTGGAAACTGTCATTTTAAGAGCATTGATATATATTCAAAGCAAAACACTATGAGATTTTTGAATTCGAAAAGCAACTTCTAGTGACGAGGTAAGGGAGGTGGAGGAGGTGGGGTGAGGGGTGGAGGTATGGGGGTGTGTGGTAGGGTGAGGGGTGGAGTGGTGGTTGGTTGGGGGTGGGGGGTGGATAGAGCGAGGGCTGGGTTGGGGATGTGTTGGTATTATTTTATTGATTTGAAATGTTTTTAGTTAAATTTTTACGGAAACATTTTCCCTTATTTTAAGAATAACATTTATTGAAAAATATTTTTTAAGATATTTAGTGCAATCAAACAAGCTCATTGGCGCCTAACCTTGAAATGTGAATCATCCAAGACATATTAGCATGGCTTACTCCCGTTCGAATTGGGGTTTGAAATCAAATTGATCCTAAGGAGGATAGATGGTCCCATTATTTCCCCACACTAGGACTCAAAGGTAAAAAGTAAAGACTACCACTAAAGGAGCTCAAGCAAGACTTACTATATTCATATGAATTATATGTTGGAAATTTGTCTTTGGCGGGAATTGCGACCGACCAACTTTAACGGCTTAAACACTAGTGTTACGCATGTTGGAGAATCAAGTTCTTCACACATGCATGATCTACTAAGTACGTAGATAACCGTAGGGCCAAGAATCGTCAAATTTCGTTGAGAAATGAAAGATATATTGGTCCACGAAGTGAGGTGTTTGAAGCATGGAAAAGTGTGGTTTGGGATCAATTCTCCCTCATCGGTGGAGGAAGAAAGAATTGTTGTGTTTATAAGACTCAAAATTGATTTGGGGTTTGGGACCCCAACGGGTATCCCATGTGTTTAAACTTTAATGGAGGGAGGACCTAGATGTGCTTCGGTTTGAGGAAAGCCCACACGCGCGCCGCCGCCGCCCGTCCGGTCGGGTTCACGGGTTGTTATCTTTTTGGGCCAGAGAACTTTGCCAGATGTACAGTTTGATCCCTGAAATTTCATATGTACAGTTTGGACCAGAATTCTTTCATATGTACAGTTTGGTCCCTGAAGTTTCCAGAAAGTCAGAATTGGGCAGAGAGGTCAGAAACGCCACAACACTCAATTCAATCATTTATTTTAGCTGAATTACTCCTCCTATAATGGCCAATCCGTTGCACATCTTCACCATTTATTTTGGTGGTATTACTACCTCCATAATGACCAGTAATGACACTTATGGAGGCAGGTCATCAGCCCCTCCTTCTACTATATAAAGACTCCATTGTCACCATTGTTGAGCACACTTTACACTTGACGAAAAACAGAAACAAATTCTTCTTCCTATAATCTTTCAAGCATCATTTCATTACTCAAAATTCTTCATGGTAGCACTTGAGTTTCCTTTGCTCAATTGTTCCATTGCTGCTTTATCTTGGGAGACAATTGTCCAGGACGTATAAAGGATACATACGGGGCAATATTGTCTTAAAGGCAGAGTGCCACACTCGACTCAGCATACACAAAAACAATTCCAGTTTCTTGTTCAACATCTTTGTAATTTCAGTTTTTTTGTTGAATTATAATTTCAGTTTTTCTATTACTTAGCAGTTATTTGTAATTTTCGTTTTCTGCACCTTTGTAACCAACATTATATCTCCTATCTCTATAAATATAAAGAAATTATTCCATTATTCTTCACTAATAATAGTAGAATCAATAGCCCAGAAACCAAAATACTTATTATAGTTGTAATATTTAGCTTCATTTTAATTGAATAATTAATATTCAAGCAACAAAGAAAAATTCTCATTTTTTATAAAACTTTAGAAATGAAAATAGATATTTTTAGGAAAACATTTTCAGTCTTACCAAACACTCTAAGAATAATTAACCCCCAATTTTCCATGTTAGTACTGCAGAAATAAAAGATTTCTGATATTGGGTTTGTTTCTAGAAACTATCTCTTCAGACTCTTCACACAGTCCTTTAAGGGGCAAGCCTATGTTGACAATGTTTTCTATGTATATACAATTACAGGCTACAGCCCATATGTGTTAGTATTCTTCTTCAAAAATTTCATGCCTATATTTTCTTTATTAAATCTTTTATTGGAAATCAACCGCTATTTTAGTAATGTTTCTTTTGCTTTAAAAAAAACTGTAGTGGAAAAATCAAGGAAGTGACTGAAAGTCAAACCTAACCACATGCCCTTTCTCAACGTATTAAGAGGACAAAGACTCCACTTACTTCTTTTTTATACTAGGTTAAAGATTATGGAGGTATTAATAATATAGCTATTAGTTATACAAGTATTAATAATGCATGTATTAGTAATGCAAGCAATAGATATGTAAAATTTATTTATGTAGAGTTTAGTTATACATAAATTATTTCCTTGAATGTTGGTTTGTTATATTAAAAGTTAAAAAATATTATTTACTTTTTAAAATAAAAATATTTATTTACATTAAAATTAAAATATTATACTATTTTATAAAGTATAAATTTATAGTAAAAAATTATATAAAAAATTATTTAGAAAAGGAAAGTATTTAATTAGAAAGTGATAAGAGTAATTGTCATATCAACTTTTTATTCATCTATTAGTTATTTTCTATCCCGCATAAAATAATACATAGATTTCATCTTAACGGATTTCTAACTTGCAATCTAAACATCATACTAATTTATACTTGAATAACTTACTTTCATACTAGCTATCAAATGTTATATAAGTACATGAATAAGATGTCTCTTTACTAACTGTCAAGTACCAAATATGATATAAGTTATCGAAAAATTAACACAAGAATAACGTGTCTCTTTATTAGCTACTAAACGACCCTCATGAATTTGATTTTATTATTGTTTATCTTTAATAAAATATTTCCCAAGAAAACAATTGTCAGTCTAAATGGTCATGTTAACTAGTCGTCAAAATCTGAAACGTTGTGACTACGTGGGCCATGTAAGAGTTATTTCACGGGCAATTAGCAGGATGGTTTTAGTTTTTCCCTCTCAAATTGAAATTTTTTTATTTTTGCCTTCGTCTAAAATTTTTGGGTTCTAAATTCTAATTTCTGCTCAGTCAAAAATTAAAAAGTTTACAAGGTAGAGTTTACCTGCCAACTATACCTGAAGGCAGACAAACTCTACCTTATTGGCATAAGGCAACTCTACCTTGCGAAATCAGATTCTATCTTACGAATTTCTTTTTTATTTTTTATTGAGCGATGATTCGAACTCGGAATCTCAAAATATTTTTAAGTAAAGGATAAAAATTAAAAATTTCAAATTTGAAAGGTAAAAATTAAAGACCAATGCCTTTGAAGGGATTGGCGCACAAAACAACTCTTCTTTCACTGCCTTGGCCCTTTGGGCCTATTGGGGTTATGATATTTTTCTGGTCATTTGCACTTTTTCCCATTTTTTGCTGGTTTTTATTTTTTATCCCTTATAATAAATAACTTTTTTACAGAATATAAATTTATATTTTCTCTGTCATAGTATCTCATAGGTTATACCTCATTCTTAAACAAAAAATAATCTTTGCATATAGTTGTCTTGTCTTAGCCATCCTACCTAACATCTTGAATTTGTTGTCACATGGCAATTGGGGAAATGGCGTTAGTACTCACTATATTCAGCAGTAGACACATGCACCTCCATGTCCCGGCTATGAACATAACTAACTTTGTAAAGGATAAAGTATTTTTGCAGCATTTCACGGACCAGAAGACAAATTGATGAGGCCACTGCCTCCACCTCTTCTTCAGACAAAAGACAAATTGCATTTAATGCTCCATTCCTCCTAACCGTCAAATTTTATCCCCCCCTAAAAATACAAAGGAAAATGAAAAGAAAAGGCCCTTCACTTTGGTTGGACTGGCAAACTACAACACCCATATAATCGAATTACTAACTTTAGTGGTAACAATTATGTATCCCACTATTTTTTTAAACAGATCGTGTAGACTACACTTGCCCAAGTTCAATTTCTTTTCATCTTTTTTTCCGCCCGATTTTCATGTCCAGTTCCGGAAATTTGAAGCTAACTGTAGAGTATTCTCTCCATGATCCCTATAGGTCACAAGTTTGAGCCACAAAAACAATCAGTTAATGTTTGCATTAGATTATGTTACTTACATGTTACATCACATCTTTTTTTTTGTTGACGAAGGAACCCGCAGTCGCTACTCTCTCGAGTGCGGGTAAATTCCGGACTGACGCAATAGCCTGCAAACCACGTCAGCCGATTAACCACACTTGGCAAGTCAAGTTGTGACTCGCTCAACCAAAAAGGTTTATGCAGGGGATCGAACTCGTGACCTTGCGGTTCCGCGCTCTACCACTACACCAACTTGGTTACCCTTGCAGGTGTTACATCACATCTTTGTGACTACTAATACTTGTATTATGTTAGATTATTTACATTACATCCTTTGGGTTGCGGTCCTTTTTCGGACCTTGTTAACACAAGATGCTTTCAACACTGTGGTGCCCTTTTCATGTCCACTTCCATCCGACTTTTTCTAAATTAAAGATTAAATTACCAGCAACGTTATTTACCAAGAGTATTATTCTTCATTTTTCAAAGTTATTCAACTGAAGAAATTTTCACGAGTCAAAAGAAGGAAACCTCATTTTGTCCCAAAACCTGCAAACACCAACTCCATACTCTTAATTCTATCTCCGCAGTAGAGCAATACTCCTATTTAATACGTGAGACACGTCAGCCTCTGCATTCATCAACTCGGGAGAGAAGGGGTTACACGGCAGCGGCACATGATGATCACGAGCGTATGGCGGTGCATTGACATGTGACTGAGCCAACGGTCGGTTCACAGTCAGTTGGTGACCGTTGCTGCATTTACTCCTCTCTTTCTCAATACCAATTATAAAACCTTGTGTATATGGCGACTGTTTTTTAATGCTAAAGGCAAAGGATGTTGCAATTAAATCATTAAGTCAAAGCCTCAAAGGTGTTCATGTCCTAAGCAAATATCTTCTATACTAACAATATTAAAAGCTTTTACACTATAGAAAGATTAGCATCATAGAAAAGAAAATTTTGATAAAAAAATTTATTCAAGATGTGAGATTTATGTCACAAGGGAGATCAGTATGATATACTTTTCACCGATTTATGAAGTATACCTTTCTATAGGAAAGGATTCAATCAATTCGTTTGATTACTGTCTACTACAAAAGTTAATAATTCATGCTATATATAATATAAATATCATAAATACTTTCCAAAATCTAAAAAGTATCTAAAATTAAAACTGGGTTCAAATTACCTTTTACTCACAAGTTCTCTTTTTAATAATGGATGTAAAATTTGTATAGAATATCTGAACTTTTTGACTCATATTTGACTCATATATATAATGTGAGTCAAATGTTATAAATCGCAATATCGCATCAACTTACGGTCAACCGGTTACATCTGCCTGTGAAAATAACCCCCCACCAACGGCTCCTAACCCCACATCGCTCTTCATTTTCCTTATATTTTCTTTATGTCCCATGTTCTTCATCGTTTAATTATATCCTTTGAAAGGATTCCATTGTCATTTTTTTGATATCCCGCTTCCTTGCTTACGTCAAATTATTACTGGAGATAGTAGTATCGGTCCCTCAACACTACTATCAGTAAATCGCGAGATGTGCCTGAATGACCAGGATTTGAGAACAGAGCAACTAATATCACCTACAAGGTCCTATACCAGAAGAGAGCAAAGTGCTTCCACCAGAATTCAAACACACGCTGCAGCTGGAGAGCTGGATTTTAAGTTCACCTCATTTGTCATCAGCTATGCCCGGGGGACTGATTCCATTGTCATTTTTGTTTTGCGAGAAGAACAGTCAAATTGAAATTTAGTCGAGTACAAAATAGTTATTACCTGCCCCTCGGATTATGACTCCGAAAGCAATTGAGAGTTTCATCGTTTAGAGGATTTTTTTCCAAGTTATGATATCTAACTTCTCCCTTTGACATGATACAAGGAATGATTATGAGGACGTCCGCTTGGGCAGCTCAATTGGTTATCAAGGGGATATTTGGAAAATGGCTAAGGATCGAATCCTGTCAGCGGCAGTGTGAAGGTTACTTCTTGAAATAAAAGAGGACCCCTTGTGCGCAGCGTGGTATTGGTCAAACCTTTGAAATCAGTTGAGTCACCATGATTTACCTCCTTCACAGACCTGTCGGACCAGAATGTGGGGGCTACTGGGATGGGAGTTCCACCTTTTTTTTGGAAAAAAGGAATGATTATGAGGAGCCTTTTGGCATAAGCTTCCTCTCGAAGCAAATAAATGATCAAAATACTTAATTAAATTTGTGTCGCGACACAAATATAAACAAAGAGTGCCCATTTTCCCCAGGAATGAATGATGACACTTGTCAAGCAAAAGCTTATCGAGACATCTAAAGAAAAGGCTTTGTATTAGGTTATATGATTACATTTTGAATAACCTTGAGTCAGGGGCGGAGCTACGTGGGGCGAGGATTCATCCGAATTTTCTTCGCCGGAAAATTAAATCGTATATGTAAGGACAAATTTGAGTATTATGTTAATATATCATATAATGGACCCCTTGACACAATTGAGAGACTTGATTCAGTGTTTAAGGGGTTTAAAAGTTCCTCTCCATTAGCTTGTTTTCTCCTTAGCACTTTGTTAATTACTTTTTAAGTTTTAAGTTTTTTAAGCTCTTGCAAATAAAGGCTTCATCAACTTTTAAACATCATCATTACAAAAATAATAAAGGCTTTATCAACTTAAATAACCTAGGCATATCGCCTTTTGTAAATTGATTCTAATTGTGGCTACTTATAGATAAAATGAAATTTCTGTTTGAATTATATTGAGTAGTTAATCTTATCAACTATGACATCATTATTTGCTAAACACTTTTAATTTTATTTTTTGTTGAGATAGTAAATGTATTATAATGTTAGTAATTTAATTTTTACACATTTTTCAAGAATTTTTACGATTTTCAAAGTAAATATGATTGAAGGGAACTTATTCGAAAGAAAATAAAAAGTTTATAATAAAGCAAAATACTGCAAAGTGAGAGAAAAAAAAACATGAATCTTAAGAAGCATTCGATGTAGCAGAAAAAACTAGGAAGAAATGTGTTAAATGAGATATAACAAGGCATGTGAAAATTTAGCGATTTAAAGCTAGTTTTTGTCCCTCTCCCCGCTCCACTCCATTTTTCATCATATAATTTTCACATATTACTTCTTTATATTTTGAATCCTTTGATAAAAATTATACATCTTTGAGTTAAAACAACGATAATATCAAGGGAAAAAAGAAGAGACTAGAGATAATCCTAGTATTAGCAATCTTTGATGCACGCCCTAAATGAATGCCGTTAATATACTATGTATAACTCGTACTATTATTGGATGCTTCAAAGTGGAAAGTGGCCCCTACTAGCTAAGTACAACTATTCTTCATGCTTTTGTATTAGCCGTTCCTTCAGGTAAGACCTTTCATTCAGTCCGATCATCCTTTTTTCTAGTTTATGTTGGTACTGAGTTTTACTCCGTTCAAGTATCAGTAATTTGATAAGCTCAAAAGAGAATTGTGCTTATTAAAGCTTTGACTCTGAAAGTAAAAATTGATGTTAATAGGCCTTGTCATCAAATAACAAAATAAATTTCACTCAAAAACCCTTAGCAATTCGAGGGTTGTGCCCCTTAGGGGAGGCCGATCAAGAGCTAAATTTATCTTAAACTATTTGATTTTAATTTTTAAGAAAATAAATCATAAACATCTATTGCTTCTTTCAAAATTTACTTTTACTGCCTTAATTAAAGGGGTGAAAATTTAGTAAAATATTTGAGAGAGAAATAAAAAAGTGTAGACATATACTATCTATATTAAGGACCAAGGAGTATTCAAAAACAATAAGACGACCGAAGGTAGTATTTGTTTTTACCTTTCCAAGTATAGCAAACACTCAATAAATAACAAGGGATTAATATGTTTTGTTAGCCTCTAATTGGAATGTCTTATGAGGGAATTTGACATAGGAACGAGATTATACCAATGTACTGTTATCACTACCAAACAATTGTCACTATGTATTGTATGATCATAACAGCTGACAAAGACAATTATGTTGTCTAGTTTATGCTCCCTCGATCTCAATTTATGTGACATCATTTTCTTTTTATCTGTATAAAAAATATAATCTTTCTATAGTTAGAAACAATTTAACTTTATGAGATTATTTACAACCACACATTTGTATAAGATTTATTTTGGACCACACATTTCAAAAATCATCATTTTTTTCTTAAACTTCGTGTCAAGTTAAATGGTACCACATAAATTGGGACGGAGAAAGTAATTCTTAATTGTAAAAGCTAAATATGAATTCAGATTCAGTTCTTTCATTTTCTTTTTTGGTGAAAATTTTGATGTTACAGGCAAGGGAGGATTCAGAGAGTATCATAAAGGTTCATATGAACCCAACAACTTCTATCCAGACCTGTATATATATCAAAATATCTATAAATATTTGATTATGAACTCAGTTATTCTTATATTAACTTGAGATCGTTATAAGAGTTCACAAACTTTAAATCATGAATCTGTCTATACCGGCAAAACAATGTCAACGAGTACTCGGTGCCTAACTTCAATAAGATAGGAAGGAAAGGAAATGTTCTATTCAGGAAAATGGTGTCAACGTCAAGCTGAAAAATGAAACGAATTAGAAATAGTAGATTGTGCATGCAAATCCAAGCAAGCAAACGGTTTGTAAAATTTAGGATATGGTCAAACTTTATGAATTAAACTCGTCCCAGTAGACCAATATACCTACTGGTTGTAATAATTGCTGGTTACCGTTCTACAAAATTGTGAAAAGCAATACCACCAATTATTTGGTACATCACATACCGCAAATTTACCGATTTGAATTTGTAGAAATACTAACAAAAAGACGTGAAATTAGTCCCCACCAGTTGGTTCAGTAGGCACCATTAGTGTTCCCCCACAACCACACATAAATATAAACTATCCCTTCCAACCAGTACGGTCGATCCTATTATATCAATCTTACAAGCCACCTCACGTGCTCCACTTTTTAACTGAATTTGCTTGTCTTCTACATTTGTTGCTTATAATACGTACTGTTTACATTATTGTCTTCAAATTTCTAGTTTGAAATTCAAATTCTTTTACATTGTATCAAAATCAAATTTTAGTACATCCTTTTTGTCATCTCTGCCGATGTGATTCCTCTTGAGTTTTTTTTTCTCAACTCAAAATAATTGAATAGCTAATCTTGTTCTTAAATCACTTCTCCAAATTGTAGAGCCATTCCGAAATGTCTGTAGAGGAAAGCAAATTAAGCGCCATTAACTTTGCTACAAAGTACAAACTACCTCTTTCGGACTTGGTAAATCACTCCAAACTACACTATAGGATAAAAAAGGGCAATCACTAATTCTTCGCAAGTCTGACTTCTAAATCAGTTTAACTTTATTTAATAAATATATTTCATTTGTAATTTGTCAATCATTAAAAAATCAAATGAGTCGACATAAACCTTGTTGACTAATTTCGAGAGATAAGCCACTCCAAATTGCCATTTGCTAACATTTCTCAAGATTATTGTGCATATTCGAGGAGAAATTAAATTTGGACATAATATCGGGGAAAAAATGTCATCAACTATAATGTAAGTCAATGAGTCACTTACTCTGTTCTAGGCTCACTTCCAATATTGCTGAGCAACTCTAAGGAATGGAGATGAAAGAGGGTGTGGAGTAATGCATATTTCTTTCCTTACTAGATCCTCTTTACTCCATCCAACAAGCTCATCTATTATGATCCACATGCTACAAATACCATTAAAGATTGTGATGGGGTGAATATATTTTTTTCATCTTTTTCTATGGTTGTCGAGTGGGTCGGGTCGCTCCAATCCCAGCCCAATTACGGCCCACTCCCCCCCAAAAAAAGGGACGAAATTGTAGGTAACGGGGTTCGATCTCGGGACGGGACTTGGGCTCGTCCCGCACGTCCCGATCCCGGCCCCCGGCCCGTCCCGACCCGTTGCAACAACGGTCAAATTTCAATTTCCCAACCCCACTACCCCTTAATATTTATTTTTAACCCCTAAGTTAGTATATTTACACTTTAACTCTATTTTTCCACAATAAATACCTCATTTTCCTCTTCATTTTTCTCACAAATCTTTCTTCTATCTCTCTAATTTCTCAATCTATCTCTCTACAAATCTACATTGACTACTAAATATTATATTTTATTTGCGTATCAAAGTTCAAAAATTGGGAGTGAAGTTGTCAACTAGCTTGAGGATCATCCATCGAGCAAAGTTTCAATTTTCAACATCGATTACACGTCGACGTTACATCGGTGTTTGGTACATTCGTTCCTTCTTTAAAGTATTATTGTTACTTAATTTTAATTATCGTACTTCATTTTATTATCTTTAATTATTTATGTGCATAATTATAATGGAACGAATTGGACGTTTTATTTCTTGTAGAGGTACCAGGGGTAACAGGGGTAAGAGTGTTATCTACCCTGTGTTAAAAAATCAGGAAAAAAAAACGAAAAAAAAAAACCGAAACTGGAAAAATAATGCAGAAGTAAGAAAATATCCGAGACCACAGAATTCACTGTGTGTCCTTAAGGAATTTAATCCCCTCACTGTACCCGAGGTTATGGATTACTTCCTCCCAGGATAAAACGGATATACTTGTTGCAGGAGTAGCGGTACATCAAACGCCTTCGACTTCGACGAACTCAAAGTTGGCAACGAAACACAGTAAGACTCGATAGTTTTATTTGTGAAAAGAATGCAGAATTTTCAGATGCAGAAAAAAATTTAGTGTATTAAAAATGAGGCATTGCCTCAGTTTATATAGCCTCGAAGGTGCCTCTTCGGAATAGGTTGGTGACTGTTCGGAAAGGCCTTTCCCTTTTTTCCAGAAAAGAAAAAAAAATTATTTTCCCTCCATTTCTCATTCACACCAACTTAGATAGCTTTATTCATTAACAAGCTTTAACAAATAGTGCATCTTCTAGTAATCATATTCCTAGTCCCGATGATTTCACTCATATAGATGAAATTAATTTTTTAATGATATTAATATACCATTAGATCATGAGATATATTCTACAGTTGAACCAGACTTTAATTTTGAAAAAGAATTAGACGATAATGTAGATAACACACTCACTAATGCACCTCATGCTCAGATTGAGTCTCAGTCTGAAACTAAAATTGGAATGCCTCATATTCCCCCTAGTATGAGCCGAGGCCGCAAACAACGAAAATTAAAATCATCTGCATGAGTTTTTTTGATAGGGATAGTGAGAATCAACTAGCTAAATGTAAAATTTGTCAAGAAGTTTATAAATTTAAAATCGGAAAAGGTCATGGTGGGGCGGGAGGTTTATTGAGACATGTACAAAGCATGCACAAAGCTAGGTATAACGAATATCTGGCTGAAAAATTGGGTGTGCCAGTGCCTTCTGAGTCGGGACAAGGTTCACATAGTGTCTCCGACCAAGTACATGATCGAATTAACCTGATGACAGGGGGAATTATAGGTCATAAATATGATAAACACAAAGATAGGGAAAATATAGCAAAAGTAGTTGCGGTGGAGGGTTTGCCTTTTTAATTTCCTTTTTCTCCTGGTTTTATTCACTACATTAGAGAAACGTATGGTATTGCTTTTAACGGTTTTCCTATATCAACTGTTATAAGAGACGTTTTTAAATTTGCACATGAATATCAACAGTATTTACGTTATACATTATATCATTTTAATGAAAAAGTGGCTATCACTTCTGATATAGGCCGTAGTACTAACGGTAATGATTATTTAACCGTTACATGTCATTGGATAGATAAGACTTGGTCTATGCAAAAATGTATTTTAGCATATAGATATATTGATGATAGGCACACTGGATTATTTATTGCAGGAAATATTCATTAAATTTGTGAATATTATGGAATTAATAATAAAATTATGGCGGTTACATTAGATAATGCTACAGCTAATGATTATGTTGTAAACCTTTTAAAAACTCGATTTACTCCATCTTTTCCCGATATTTTTCATATTAGATATGCATGTCATATTTATAACTTAGTTGTAAGTGATGGCCTAAAACTTTTTGAAAACATTCTTGATAAAGTACAATTTGCTATAAACTTTATTTTTAAAGGTAATAAAATACAAAGATGCAAAGAGTATAAAATTTTTTATCATGATTGTGGACTAGCTTATAGAAAAATTTCAGAAGAAGTTCGACTAGGTGAAATTCTTTATATGAACAACTATTTGTTGCTCACGAGTATAAAAGACATATAACTTTATTATTTAACGTCCATAATCAAAGTTCAACGGATATGTTGGTTGGGAAATTTCTTTGGAACTTATTGCATTTTTAGAGAAATTTTTTCTAGTTACTAAAGAATATTTTGGAATTTATTATCCTACTATTTCAACTATGTTATTTTATATAGCTCTAATATTTTTGTTACTTAATGAATATATGAAAAAATGAGCTTACGCTCCAGCTATTAAAAAAATGTTTATAAAATTTAAAAAATATTTTTTTTCTATTCCCACTATATATTTTTATTGGTGTTGTATTAAATATGACTATAAGTAGACGGTTGTAAAACACTTGTTGAAACGATTTATGAAAGCTTAGAAATACTTCCAACAGACCTAGCTGAAAAAGAACCAACTAAAGAAGAAGTTATGTCTAACATACACAATGAATGAAAAAAAAACATATGTATTACCAACAAGAAAGTGAAAATAATCAACCGGCTCCGGTACCATCTTCTTCTACTTCACTGCAACCTAATAAAAGACATGCGATTTCTGCTGCTATTGTTCAAGGCCTTAGAAATAGAATGTTTAGTGGTTCAACTTCTTCACAAGTTAGCGAATTTGATGTTTATGTTTTGCAGGGTGTTGTACCGTACGAATCAATTGTCAATGAAGATGGACGTGAAGACTTGCTGAGATACTTGAGGGAGAATGCGAAGACATTTTCGACACTATCAAAGATGGCCCGAGATGTGTTGAACATTCAAGCGTCATGAACAACGTCTGAAAGCACTTTTTCTGCTGGAAGATTTCAAATAGGAGAGCACAGACACTCATTGGCGGGAGACATCTTGGAGATTGCAGTTTTATTCAGAGATTGGATTAGAGCAGAGTGTAGAAGGTGCGGTCAACCGGAGATCAACGAAGAAGACGACTACAACTACAACGAAATCTTGTCCGAGGGAACAAGAAGCGTCGAACAATTTGACCAACAACTTCCAATTCCAACCGAAGACATTGTGAGGAAATTAGAAAAAGTATGGTTAACTGTGTAATTTTTTTAATGTCAATTTTACTATGTGATTTGCAACTTTTAACTAACGAAACAAAGTTGCAATTTTGAAATTTTATTACAAAAAAATTATATTTCTATTAAATAATATAAGAGGCACAAAAACATCTTTGGGATATTTTTATTACACTATCTTGTTCAATTATTTAAGTGTTTAAATATATATATTTTTAAATTAAGTGTCTAAAAAAAACAACCCGTCCCGTCCCGCATATCCCGGCCCTCCAATCCCGCCGGATCCAGGTCCCGACCCACCCCAGTCCTGCAGGAACCCGTCCCAGCCCGCCTTGCCCCGCCCCGTTGGCCACCCCTATCTTTATCAATGGTTTCGGATTCGAATTTTACTAAGAATGATAAAAATCTTAATAGAGAGTGTTTCTCCTTTAATAACCTTACCCGACGTGAATATGAATTAATCGGGGCCCAAAATAACATGATTTTAGTTTCACACACTTGTTAGAAATCAATAAATTTTATTGGTATTCAATAATATCAAAATAACAATTGGACGATAAAAAATAACGTAAAGATTCCACATCATATAAACATAATTATTAATTAATAATTTAATAGTAATAAAAATATTAGCAAAATCATACTACATTAATCCGACTTATAAATTGATTGGATTTTTTCTTTAAGATAAGTCGATCATTTCTATGACGGAATATCAAAGGAAGTCTTTCAAACAATATGCAATATATATCATAAACTATTAAAATCAATATCCAATGCCATGGGAAGAAGGTGGGGATAAAATTCCTACTTTTTTACCTCAAAAATCCGAACTAAATAATTTTTGCCTAATCTCTTAATTAAAAGACAAGTTGACTAATTAGTCCGTGAAAACCAAACAAGCAATCCTCGTTAAAATCCCATCACTCATTCACTCTGACTTGTATAATGATGAGTTAAGTAATAAAAGAGACAAAGTGTAAACAAGATTAATTTAATTTTAGTACTACTAAACATTATTGTCTGAAAGACAAAACTCTAATGCTAAATCCGAACAGTGGGAACAAAGAGACCTTCCAACTCAACAACTAGTAAGGAAGAGAACGCGCAATTTACTGGTAATAATGATGAGAAAACGGGATTATTAGTTCCAGAAATAATTTGACTTGATCTGAAAAATTGAATATAAAAAATCAAAAAAAGGGAATAGAGACAGAGCCGGAATAATTGAAGGTTTAAAAAGTAAAGCAAATGGTAGCACCTAGTTGTTGTGTCTCTCAAAAGCCAAACTAGGAGAAGTTTTCATGTGTCAGCCTTCCTCTGCCCCTATTATACTCATTCATACAAAGCCTTCCCAAATTCCAAAGTAGAAATATAAAGTAGCATGTAAGTACTACATTTATACATTGCTATCCCTATCACTTTCTCAGTGTCTCAGCTCAAAGACAATGCCTCAAAAGAATAGTCATTCCCTTTCACTTGATATTCGAGTGTAACTGCCCCCCTCGGCCCTCACTGTCACGCACCATTTTACCCCCTATCGATCGATAGTTTCCACTTATACGCGGACTTAGCCCTTGTATTTTTGCTTATAAGTTATAACCAATAAAATATTTTTTGAATTTTCTTTCGTTAATTGTATATCTCTTATTTTAGTAGAATTGTATTTCTATTGTTATTAGTTTTTTTATTTTATATAAAATTATATTTTTTATTATAATTAGGTTGATTAGTTACCTAATTTAAATACAATCAATGAACATATTCATTTATGGTATCATTAGCCTAAAAATACCTCTACTGTCGCCGACCATAGCTCTCAGCCGCCACCCCTACGAAACCCTAGTGTTTTTTTTCTTCATCCAATTTCTCTCCCTTCTCCTCCTAAATTTCATCTTTCATGCTGACAAAAGCAAATTACATCCTGCACTTGCAGTAAACAACATCAAAAACTTAATCCCTATCATCCTTGAGATGGAAAAATGGTTAATACTCCTCGTGGGCGGAGCTTTTTAAGATCCATTATCGTGTTTACGAAGTTATCGACCACATCATCCCTCCTACACCGAAGTCCACAGACTTACCCTCGGCTTCGACTTCTGATGATGCACTTTGTTCTCGATTGGACGCATCCGTCCTCCAGTAGATATACGACACAATCTTTAATGATCTGTTGCACACCATCATACATAGTGATTTGTGGACGTCCATATTTTAAGTACGACTGTCATCGATATTATGTGTTGTTTTTGGACGATTATTCCAACTTTCTATGAACTTTTTCAATTGGCAATAAATCCCAGGTCTACCCCATTATTTCCTCATTTAGTGCTCTCGTAAAAACACAATTTGAAAAAAACATTAAATGTTTTCAATGTGACAATGGCATGTAATTCAATAATAATCAATTCAAACAGTTTTGCTCCAATAACGGTCTTACCTTTCTTTTTTCTGCCCTCACACCTCCTCCCAAAATGGTAAGGTTGAACGGAAAATCCGAACCATAAATAACATAATTCGTATCATACTTGCTCACGCCTTAATTCCCCATAAATTATGGCATTACACACTCTCCATGACCACCTATCTCCTAAACATAATCTCAAACAAATCTCTAGTTCAACGGTCGCCCACTCAAGTTCAGTTTTGTAGGAACCCCTCCTACCATCACTTGCGTATCTTTGGATGACTTTGTTATCCTCTCCGTTTGACCACTCACAAACTCCAACATCGGTCTTCCCCCCGTGTGTTTCTGGGTTACCCCGCCAATCATCGTAGTTACTCGTGCTATGACTTGTCAAGCCATAAAATTATTATTTCATGTCATGTCCTATTTGATGAGTCTCAATTCCCATTTGCCTCTCTACACTTGCCACCTCAACATTCCTACGACTTCCTAGATGATGGTCTGAACCCTCTTCTAATTCATCATTTACATAGTCTGCCATCCCATACCCCGGAACCCGCCCCCCATCTCTGACAGTCCGGGACACACTGCTCACCCGGTTCTGCCGACGGTGGCCCAAAATAGCCGACCTCAAGGTGATGCCGCAACCATCTCTCAGCAAATTGAGCGTCGGCCAACCGATCCCGCCACCCATGTCCTTCATCCTCTTTCCGACAGTCCCGCTACATACCCCACTCCTATCCCGCGTCTCACGACACGCTCTCGGACCATGGAAACACGTGCCATGTATGGAATTCATAAACCTAAATTGCTATTTAACATATTCGTTTTAGTTGTCCCTTCCCCTGTCCATCGAAATTCGAATGATGCCTTGTCCGACCATAATTGGAAAGCCACAATGATTGACGAATATAATGCTATTATTGATAATAAGACATGAGACCTAGTACCCCGTCCACCTGATGCTAACATTATTCATCATATATAAATTTTTAGACATAAAAAGAAATCTGATGGTTCTTTTGAGAGGTACAAGACTCGTCTTGTATGTGATGACATGTCTCAACGGGTGGGAGTGGATTATGATGAAACGTTCAGTCCGGTCATAAAACCCGTAACCATCCAGACTGTCCTCAACATTGTCATATCCAAGTCTTTGCCCATTCATCAACTTGATGTCAAGAATGCCTTCTTACATGAGGATCTACATGAAACGGTATACATGCATCAGCCTATGGGTTTCATGAATCGTATTCATCCAGATTATATGTGTCTGTTGCGGAAATCGCTCTATGTACTGAAACAGGCTCCTCGAGCATGGTACCAGCGGTTCGCCGATTATGTCTCCTCTATCGGTTTTTCACACAACATATTCGATCATTCCCTGTTCATCTACAACAAAGGTACATACATGGCTTACCTATTATTATATGTTGATGACATCATCCTCACCACATCATCTGATGCTCTTCGTCGGTCCATTATGTATCTCTTTTCCTCTGAGTTTGCTATGGACGATTTGGGCCCTCTGAGTTATTTCTTGGGCATCTCTGTCACTCGACAGTATGGTGGCCTATTTCTATGTCAGAAGAAGTACGCCGAAGAGATCCTTGACCGTGCAGGCATGACATCTTGCAAACTATCTCGCACGCCAGTAGACACCAATTCCAAGCTCAACGTTGATTTTGGCACCCCATATTCAGACCCGGCTCACTATCGTAGCCTGACTGGGGCCATGTAGTACCTAACATTCACGAGACCTGACATATCATATGTCGTGCAACAAATCTGCATACACATGCACAATCCGACGAAAGCACACATGCATGCCCTCAAACGTATTTTACGATACGTCCAAGGTACACTTCACTTCAGATTACATCTATACAGGTCCTCGCTTACTAGTCTCACTACTTATTCTGATGCTGACTGGGGTAGATCTCCTGACACCCGACACTCCACGTCTGGTTATCGCGTTTTCCTCGGATATAATCTATTGTCTTGGTCTTCCAAAAGGCAACCTACAATATCTTCATCCAGTGTCGAAGCAGAGTACAAATGTGTCGCCAACATCGTCTCTGAGTCTTGTTGGATCTGTAACCTTCTACTTGAGCCTCATTGTCCGCTTCAAAAGGCAACATTGGTCTACTGCGATAATATTAGTGCGATATATCTTTCCGGCAATCCCGTGCAACATCTGCGCACTAAACACATTGTGACGGACATTCATTTCGTTTGCAAAAAAGTGGCTCCTAGTCAAGTTCGTGTCATGTATGTTCCTTCCAGATATCATATTGCCGACATCTTCACCAAAGGACTTCCGCACATACTATTTGATGATTTTTGAGCCAGTCTCAGTGTTCGTGAGCCTCCCGCTTCGACTGCGGGGTTGTAATAGAATATTTTGCGAATATTCTTTCATTAATTGTACATCTCTTATTTTAGGTAGAATTGTATTCCTATTTTAGGTAGGATTATATTTTCTATTGTAATTAAGTTGATTAGTTACCTAATTTAAATATTCTTGTACTATTATATATATTGTACATTATTGATCAATACAATCAAGGAACATATTCCTTTAATAACGGTAATATTTCAATGAATTAGCGTGCCTATCAAGTATTTTACCGAACGATTGCTACTTTCATCAGTATTTGTTGGGATTTTAAGGTCGGAATGAAAAATGAGAAACCCAAAAGACATCTTTTGGATTTGCAATCTCCATCTTACCCTTTTATTGTCTATAAATTTAAAGGAATAGCCTCATTTTCTGAACTGAATTTGTTCAAACTTCTGCGTACTTTCTTACAAATAAAATATAGAGTCTTGTGTGATTTATTGACGAAATTGCGTTTGTTGAAGTAGTAGGCGTTTGAGGTACTGCTACTCCTGCAACACGTATATCCATTTTATCCTGAAAGGAATTAATCTATAACTTCGTGTACAGTGAGAAGATTAAATTCCTTAAAGGCAGTAAATTCTAATCTCAGATATTTTCAATTTCTGCATTTTATAATTTTCTAAGTTTAATTCGATTTTCTGATTTACCTGTTTTTTTAACACATTATACTAACAACATTTATATCGAATAATGTTGCCCCATAAGATTAACAATGAGAGAAGAATTAATTTCTACCAAAATTTGGACTTTCAATTTCAATATTGTTCATTCACTTTATTAATCTGACAATAATAACAGTATACCCATTATAAACTCACAAAGTGGAGAACTTTATTAACCATGACATGCTTCGTAATTACACTAAGTAGATACACAAACGCAGCGATGTTTCACAAATCACAATCACTTATTTGAATTCTATATTTACATATAGTAGTAGGTTTTTGTGCATCCCTCAAAAGGGTTAATGTGGAAAGAGGAAACAGAAATAAAAGCAGAAATTTCTTACTGAATTTCCTGCCAAACAAACAAGATATACGTACTTCTCCGCACAATTTGCCAAACAGCACGAGCATCCTCATTTATTACACTGACAATTATAGGAACGACGCCGTGGGCTGGCTATCGCTTACCTCGAAAGCAATGATACTGTCCCACCCACTGCAAACACTCAAACCCCTATCACTACGTTTATTAGGCCATTGATCTGAGTTGTTGTTACTCCGGTACTACCTCCCCATCCATCTAAAATTATTTGTTGTAATCGTTAAAAATAGATCTCAAATTATTTATTATTATACAAGCTTAAATTATAATTTATTATTATTTTTAAATAAAATATTATTATTAATGAAGATAACAAATAAATATAATAAATATTTAATTAAAAATTATTATAAATTAAATATAAATAAGGAAAAAGATAATCAAATGTCCCTTCTAATTAATGCTCCCTTCTATTTATAAAGAGTATTCTCTTAAACTTTTTTCCCGTATAAAGACCGTTCATTTACCAAATTAAGAAGAAATTAATTATTTTTTTAAAATTTACTTTTATTAAGTACTAACTAACTAAATCTATCTATTTATGCAGTTTAATTAAAAAAATATTAATTTCTTAAATAGTGTATAAATAATTAAATGAACACACTTTTTAAATTATGCAAAATATTTTTAAGAAGCGCGTAAAATAAAAAATACAAATAATTTAAGGGGAGTATAAGGCTAAAGTTTTCGGGATGGACCCTAAAAGGAACACACGTGCACTCTCCCATTCGAAACCTGTGCCACCTTCATCCTTAGCAGCAGTATACACATACCAACATTATTGTAAGTCTACCTAAACACTTGCAGCTGTCTAACATTATCATTTTTACCAAAAGTTTAATGTTCCAATACGGGAAAAAAAAGAAGAGATTAATACACTTTCTTGTAATTCTTTGTACTTTTAATAATACACGCGTATTTGTTTCCTCTTTTTTTTTTTTTTTGCCTCTGAATATCAATTGTACCCAAAAAGAGGCATATACCAAACCCGAGGTTTCGAAAATCTAAAAAAAGAACATGAAAAAAGGAATCTCGATGTTTGCCGGTAGCCTGTAAACCGATTTTATGATGATGACCGCGAGCGTGATACCGACTCAGCCAGTTTCCCTATAAAGACCGTTCATTTACTAAATTAAGAAGAAATTAATTATTTTTAAAAAATTGCTTTTAGTAAGTACCAAGTAACTAAATCTATCTATTTAAATAGGAATAGTTTAATTAAATTTTTTTCTAGAAATTAATATTTTTTAAAAGATGTACAAATAATTAAATAAACACACTTTTTAAATTAGACAGAATATTTTTAAGAAACGTGTAAAATAAAAAACACAAATAATTTAAGGGGAGTATAAGGCTAAGTTTTCGGGATGGACCCTAAAAGGCACACACGTGCACTCTCCCATTCGAAACCTGTGCCACCTTCATCCTTAGCAGCAGTATACACATACCAACATTATTGTAAGTCTACCTAAACACTTACTGTCTAACATTATCATTTTTACCAAAAGTTTAATGTTCCAATACGGAAAAAGAAGAGATTAATACACCTTTCTTGTAATTCTTTGTACTTTTAATAAAACACGCGTATTTGTTTCCTCTTTTTTTTTTTTTTGCCTCTGAATATCAATTGTACCCAAAAAGAGGCATATACCAAACCCGAGGTTTCGAAAATCTAAAAAAAAAACATGAAAAAAGGAATCTCGATGTTTGCCGGTAGCCTATAAACCGATTTTATGATGATGACCGCGAACGTGATACCGACTCAACCAGTTTCCCGATTCTTTCAGCTAACTCTGGTGACAGCTTCTTTGCCGGTTTCTTCTGCTTCTCGGGTCGGTAATCAAACCCGAGTGCATAAGAAACTTCTTCGGAGCTCCACCCGGCTTTACGGAGCGAATCCGAGAACCGATCCGCTTTCACAAGGAGAGCATCTAAAACCGCTTGATTATCCAACAATATCATTTCACCTTCGAAGAATATTCCAGATGCTGAAACTTGTACTATCTCCTTCACATCTGATTCAGCCCACCCGCCTTCTTTCAAAACCGACCCGATATTATCTACGTATTCGTCGACCCATTTAGGCATTTTGGACTTGGGCATTTCGAAGTACCTTTCCGGTGAAGACGAACATGAAGATGATGAATTTGAATTTGAGTTCCTCCGCCTCCGATCTACGGCGGCGTCGCTCCAGAACTCCACCCAACGCGGCGTCCGACCACCGGAGAACGTATCGAGGCTCCTTCTCGAGAAGTTTGTTGATGAAGCTGCTGATTTTTCGCTGAGAGAGCGTTGTTTTGAGAGAATCTGAGGATCTGAACCTTGAAACAAAGATGATTCACGATCAAAGAAGTCGGATAGATCAAATCCACAGCAGAAAATCCGATTTTCGTCAACGTAGAATATTGGGTTACCAGCTAATGAGGGGTTACAAGGAATGTAACAATGGTTGAAAATGGGTATTAAAAGTGGAGCTCTTTTGAGTGCATTTCTAGCTATCTTAATTGCTTTTTCCGGGTCACTCGGTCTAGGCCCCCAAGACTTAGACCACAGAGCATTACGAGCTATATGGAAAGAAATAGCAGCGATAGGTAGATCAATAGAAGCACGAAACTGGAACCGGGCCGGACCGGTCGAGCGCCAGTCAGGAAAACCTAGTCCGATTGGTAAACCGGCGGAGAGAACGGCTTTTAAGTCAGGTGGAAAAGCAAAACCAAACTCAGCTTCAGCTCTAGCAAACTCCACGTCGGATAACCCGGTCTGGACTTGGATACCGGAGCTTTTGAGGTGAGATATAACCTTATCAGCAAGGGATGAGAAGGAAAGGAGACTATTCCGTGGAGGAACCGGAGTTGAAGGAGAAGAAGCGGCGGCTCTGGCGGAGAGACGGCGGAGTCCGGCTAAGTGAGCCGGGTTCAACCCGGTCATCCTCCGGTCTACGTCTACCATTGTGATTTCAATTATTAACCGATCACAACAATAAATGGTATTCAGTTTAACAGAAACCGGGAAATGGAGCAAAAGCGACTGTGTGGGAACAGTAGAGAGAGGGTGGAGAAGTGAAATTGGGGTTAAGAAGAAGTTGAGATTTTGGATCTTAAAAGAAAGTTAAGGATATTTATAGCAAGCTTCTGGAGTGGTGTCCCACTTTAAAGATTTTGGAAATAGACCTCTTTTTCTTTTTTTTGATTTCTTTTTGTTTTCACCACATCAGGAATTTATGGAAGTGATACGGGTTTGACGATGAGATATGAAATTATTATTTCATATTTTAATTTTAAATTATAAATTATTTTTGAAATTTGTATAAAATTTTAATTCTAACTTTATATCATAATTTTAAATTTTAAATTCTCCAAAAAGCATGATTTGAGATTTTAATTTTTTAAGTGTAAAATTTAACTCATAAATTTATATTTTGTAAAAAAGATTCCTAAGTTGGTTGATATATTGATTAACCATGTTTATCAATTATTTATATCAAATATAAAAAAATCATCAAGTTGATAGTATATTTATAACAAAATTTACTCTTACCAATCATTTACCATTAAATTTACTTCTACAACTCATGTTCAGTTATTTCTTATTAAACTAAAGTTTGATCAATAGAGGTTGTATTTCTTAGAAAAGTTTTCTAGTAGCGTATTAACTTCGTTATGAAATATGATTTGATCATTTGATAAGATTGTATAAGAATTGAAAAGTTTGATGATTTTCACTCGTTATGTTGTTGTTGTTTATGAGAAAAAGATACAATTTAAGATATTCAAATTGTATGTCCAAACAAAACTTGAACATCATAATTTCAAATTATGTCCAAACGGGGACTTAATTACACCTTCATTTCATGATAATTTGAACTTCTCCACAACATTCTACAAATATGTGGGTACATTAGCAGTTAACAAAAGTATCTGTTAAAAATAGTAGTCCCCTAAGTTTTTATTATTCTAAGACAATGTTCAACTGTTTAACAAAGAAAAGTTTTAATACCCTTCCTCAATTTAGGTATCTCACTAGATTTAAGTATGATAATAAAAATGTTCAAATATTATGGTAGGCAAAGAAAACTATGTGCAAATTATTAAAATGATTACATTTTATGGTATGTAAATAAAAGTATGTGCAAGAATCGAGATAAAGTTAGCATTTAAAACAATATCAAAGTTTTATTTGAAATAGAAGTGAATCTCAAATTGCTTCTTTGTAAATATAATTATTAAAGGAACATATAAATGGGAAGAAAAGTATAGCATATCAGGATTCAATCCCAATAGAGATAAAAAAGTAAACGCTTTCTTCTTATATTATTGAGTTTTAGTGTGCAAATTACCTGTTATCTATATCAGTAGAATCTACTACGGTGAAAGGAAGTAAATACATGGTAAAATAATTAAGGTGCGGCCTAATTATTCGAAAACCACTTTTATTTAAAAAAAGAAGAAGAGTAAAATGATTTTTTAGGAACAATCTAAAATATGGTAAAATAACTAATTTGGAACATATGGAAAATGATTTAGTATACACAGATCATGGGGATCCTCTTTTTATTTTTCAGAAATGACTTTGTATTTTTAATCTCAAAAATACAAAATCCAACATTTAATATCATATATTAAATTGATAAAAGCCTAAACAATTTATTTTGAAAATTGCAGCATTGAGGTCAATACTATCAGTGGGAGAAGTAATTGTAGCATTGAGGTCAATAAGTACGTACGTAAGAGAGCCGCTTTTAAAGGGAACGGCACGTTGTCTTGTAATTTTATTTTCTTGGAAATTATTTTTATTTTTCAGAAATGAATTTTTATTTTTAATCTCAAAAATACAAAATCCAACATGTAATATCATATACCTATTTTGTCGTCCACTTGGAATTTTATTTTCTTCAAAAGAGAAAAATATAACGCAACTCAATACTTTATCCAGAAGTCCTATATTGACTTTTATTTTCTAAACAAAAGAACATTTAAATAGTATTACCCAAACGAAATGGGATTCTAAATTGGGACACATGAATAAAAAAACAAAATTACCATCGATTAAGGAAATTTATCACAAACTTACAAACATAAAGGATTTAAGGCATACATAAATGAATTACTCCATATCTATTCTTGATGCAATAGTTTCTAATTAAGTAGTGGATTTTCTTCTATGTTATAGCAACTAGCTGTCAAGGGTAAAGTTAAAAAAGGAAATAACTTACTTAGTCCTTAAGATGAATTAAATAGTTGACTACATAGATTAAAGTTTTAAAGTGTAACTTTTTCTTTTTCATATCCAAGATAAAGTGAACAGAAGAAGTGTGTAACGGACAAAGCCAATGTAAGAAAAAGAGTGTCTAATTGATTATATGCAAATGGATTTGAAACTTGAGTCCCACTGCAGTCGGAAGTGTTATTCTGCAAATAATATTTGGACATATGAACTTGCAATGCGGAATTTAAACGAGTGGCTAATATATCTTTAAAATTATCATACGAAGACAAGAGTTCAAATTGAAATGACTTTGTGATTTTTTCCAATACGTTTTCATTGTATACAATATCGTGAAAAATGGATCATGAACTTAATCAATCACAAAAATTTATATCTGCGCTGAGTTAGATCAAAGTTTTTTTTAACATGATATCAGTTATATTAATTTCAATTCTTAATATTGAGTATCTATCAAAAGATAGTTCATGAGCTAAGTTATGCTCAAATTTCATTTCTCACTACCAGAAAAAAAATATATTGCCAACAATATTTTTGTTGTCATATGTTGGATATTGTTGTCAAAAGTACTTTTCGCAATAACCTTCGATGCGAAAAGTTTCCGCAATAAGAAGTTATTTTTTGTTGTCATTTACGTTTTTTAGCAATAATATATTCAGTTTTTATTGTCATTTACTTTTTTAGCAATAATATATTTATTATTACTAAAATTTTGTTGCCAATTTTATAGTTTCTTGTAGTGTCTTAACATGATATAATATATAGAGTCAAATCTATTCTAACTACTGATTTACCCGATATTAAATCTGCATAGCATATGATCCATAATCCAAATATCCAATTTTGGGCGTGGTAAGGGTGTTAGAGTTCCACATCAATCGTATAATACTCCCTCTGTTCCTAAATAAAAGGTATTTTAGGCTTTTCATTATATTTCAAAATAAGTGGTGTTTTAGGATTTTAAAAAGAAATTGATTTTATTCTTTCAAAATTATCTTTATTTATAATAATAATAAATTATTAAGTAGCTTTTTTTCTAGGCATTAATTAGGGGGTAAGTTAGTAAAAACACTCATAATTTTCAAGGAGTGAACAATTTTTTAAAGGGTGCACATAAATTAAAAAGCACCACTTATTATGGAACAAAGGGAGTACTAATCACTGATGTTTTTTTAATTATGGCGGAACATTTAATTGGTAGTATATGATAGTGAATATATTTCATATAAGAGAACTCCATCAATGAAATTTACACTATTCTACATGGTATCAGGGCCAAAAATCCCTCCCTACCCTATAAGGAGATTTTCGATTGTCTTTGTTACCCAAATCTTGCCTCCACGGTCCCCCACAAATTAGCACCTCGCTCCACCCCACGTGTCTTCCTAGGTTTCCCGTCGAACCATATAGGGTACTTGTGTTATGAGTTATCCACAGGCAAAATACTTGTCTCCCATCATGTCACATTTGATGAGAATGTTTTCCCGTTTGCAAACATCCAAAAATTTTGAGTCACAGATTACGATTTCCTTGATGACTCGGACACCTCTCCTCTACTTCAAAACGCACTATATTGGCCAAATACCAACCTGTCACCCACTGCCCCATCTACGGGACCTACTTCCACAACACCCTTACTGTCGGCCCCACCTACTTCACCCGGTCTGACCCAAACCGCCCCAAAGCCCATCAAAGCCACTGCCCCTGCCACATACACCCAATGGCCAGCCCAATATACAAACCGCCAAAATATTCAAACCGCCACCAATATACAAACGCCCAACCCAATGCCCAAGCTACCCAACCGCGATGTTGAAACCGCCACCCGATACCTCACGGCCTAGTCCCACCACCCAGCCTAGTGACGACAATGCCCAACCAAATATCTCACGGCCCAGTCCCGCCACTAACCAGACCAACCTGATCCCGCCCCCAACCCACCATATGGAAACCAGTGCATAACACGGACTTTTCAAACCAAAAGTCTACATTAATTTGTCCACTCAAACCATCTCCCCGCTATCTAAAAACCAAACCGTAGCCAATCTTGACCCGAATTGGAATGTGGCTATGCGTGAGGAGTTTAATGCGCTTACCTCACAACGCACTAGGGATCTTGTTCCGCGGCCTGAGGGGGTGAATGTAATACATTGTATGTGGCTATTTCATTATAAGTTCAGAGATAATGGTGTCCTTGAACGTCACAAGGCCAGACTTGTGGCAAATGACACATAGCAACATGAGGGTGTTGATTGTGGTGAGACTTTCAGTCCAGTGGTTAAGTCATCTACCATCCGCACTATTTTGAGCATAGCTATAGGGGAAGAAGTGGCTTATTCATCAGCTTGTGTGAAGAATGCTTTCTTATACGAGGATTTGAAAGAAACCGTTTATATGCATCAACCGCCAGGATTTGTGCATCCGGAGGCTCTTCAACATGTTTGTCGTCTTCGTAAGTCGCTATACGGGTTGAAACAAACCCAGGGCATGGTATGAGCGGTTTGCCACTTATATCATACATATCGGCTTCGTGTGCAACAAGAGTGATCATTCATTATTCATTTTTCATCGAGGTACTGACATAACTTACCTTTTGTTATATGCGGATGCTATTGTTCTGACAGCTTCTTCAGAAGGCCTGAAGCACGAGATCATTGCTCTACCCCAGTCCAAATTTGCAATGACTGATTTGGGCAAGTTGAGTTATTTTTTTGGGATATCAGTGACCAGATTCGCCCATACCATGTTCTTGTGTCAGCGCAAGTATGCAGAGGAGATCGCCTACCGGGATAAAATGACAAATTGCAAGATCATGCCCACTCCAATCGACTCAAAGTCCAAACTCGGTGCGGATGATGGGGATCCGGTCAGCGATCCCTCTCTTTATAGAAGTCTCGAAGGTGCTCTCCAGTATCTAACCTTCACTCGGCCCGATATTGCATATGCAGTTCAGCAGGTGTGCTTGTTCATGCACGCTCCTAGGGAGCCTCACTTTACAGCTCTTAAGTGTATCATTCAGTACGTTAAGGGAACAATTGACTATGGATTTCATTTATATCCCTCCTCACCGTCTAGATTGCTATCTTACATAGACGCAGACTGGGCAGGCTGTCCGAACACTCGTCGATCTATGTTCGGCTATTGTGTATTTTTGGGGGATATTATTATATTGTGGTCTTCCAAGCAGCAAGCCATACTTTCCCGTTCGAGTGCAAAAGCAGAATATCGAGGCGCTGCGAACGTTGTTACCGATCTATGTTTGCTCTGAAATCTCCTTTTTGAGATTCATTGCCCCATACGTAAGGCATCTTTGGTTAATTGTGTTATAACATATCTGCAGTCTACTTGTCTCATAACCCGATTCAACATCAACGAACCAAGCGTATTGAGATGGATATTCACTTTGTCCGTGAGAAGGTTGCAATGGGTTACGTTAGGGTGTTGAATGTTCCTTCTTCGTATCAGTACACAAATATCTTCACAAAGGGGCTTCCTCGACAATTGTTCCTTGACTTCAGATTCAGTCTCAGCGTCCGGCCTTCCCCCGCTCCGACTAAGGGGGTGTGATAGTGAATATAATTCATATATATTTACAATATATTCTGTAATTAATATTTAGTGTAATTGATGTAAAATAGATATTCTAATGCTATTAGAACTAAAATTATATACTCTGTATATATTACATTAATAAAAGAATTTTATTAAGGAGGAGATGAAGAAAGTTGTGTAACCGTTGGGAGTAATTTGTATAATCACTTTTGGAAAAGATTCACATGAATTGATCATCTGCTGGCATGACACTCCCATGAAGTATTAGCAATTCCCTAACCACCGGCCTTTGTAATAACTGCATTCACTTGCAAATTGGGTATCAAAATATAACAATTTTATTTCTAGAAGTCGTTGGATCAATGTTTTGTCTGACAGGAATTCACGTGTTCAATTTTTTAATGACGTTCAAGTACTTCAAACATTTATTTTTTAGGTAAACTAAATCTAATAGATGATAACTAGTACTGACGTTAATAAAAAAAATTAGCACTAACGGTTTCTTTTCAAACCAATTACGTTCGAACATTGATCCAATTCAACATCTATTGGTTGGGCGAAATAACAAAAGAAGACGTAAATCAGGCCAAAAAGTTTTACAACTCCTACAATAATATTTACTACTACTAATTTATACTTTTTAAAGTATATTTATGCAATTAACTTACTTAAGAATTTAACTGTACATAAATTTAGTAATTTGACTAATATAAAAAACTGGTAACCATTTCAAAATGATGCAATGGAAAATGGTTTGTTTTTCCTTCCACTAAATGTAAGTAGCAAGATTTCAAGATGTTTTGCAATGTTTTTCTATAACGTTGAAAGATAAACACAGGCTGTCATTTCAAATAGAAGCTATTTTTTTTTCTTCTGTTTTTACATATTTTTCTATAACGTTGGAAGATAGATAAACACCGGCTGTCGTTTCAAATAGAAGTAATTACGGTCCAACTTGCATGTGGAGGTGGTGACATTAATATTTCGTAATTGTTTGACTAAGAAATCTTTAAAAATATGATGGTCATTCATACTTGTCGGATTCGATCAGACGTATAGTGTTACTATAGTAAATTTTCAGTTTGAGTTAGTTATACACTATTTGGCTCAAATGATTTGGTCAGTAAAGAGGCAATATAAGTCAACGCTTTGGTTGGTCTGGTATATCAACAAAATTGAGCGCACATTTCTTAAGAAACTTGACTTTAATCCTTCAATATGTTACAAAAATAACAAGTAGCTACTGTAGTCTTCAATTCTCAAGAAAGAGATGAAATGGAGGCACCATCTATTTTTTACTGTGTTTAATAAGTGACTTAATAATCTGCTATTAGAGGTTAATATATATTGTTAATGTATTTTTATAATATTAGTATAGGTATTATAAGTTACATCACTACTAAATAATTTCTATTTTTTACTGAATTTCGGTAGAAAAAAATTTAAATATTAGTGTTTTCACGCAGAAAAATAAAGAAGTTTTCCAGCGTTTCAATCATAACTTATTTTCTATCATGTGTTTTCCCAGTGAGCTGATTCGCTGGAAATGATGTGAAAAAAATCACATTTTATAGCACAAATTTTCCATTGAATGTTGGTGGAAAACCCACTCTTTTAATAGTGGATATATTATGTAATACATCAAATCATTTTTCTTATATTTGGTGGAAAACACCAAATCATTTTTCTTAAGGTTGCGTCTGACAATGACCTCGGCGAGTGGCCCTTCTCTGACAGCGATAATGGATCTTCAATCTGAACTATTTTTTTTTGGTATGGACTATATGACGCGGGTAGTCACTATAACCAAATTATCAACGGTTCTACTTTATTTCATTAAAGGATTGTCCCTTTCACGGCATCTACAAACGACATGGAGAACCCCTTTTTCGTTTTTTTTTTTTTTCAATTAATGGGTCAAAAACAAAAAAAGTAGTTGTAAAATGTAGACGAGTTCCTGTTGGCTCGAACATCAGATTTCAAAAAACATAAGCATAATTAAACCGTATATATAGACGTACGCACTATTGTATTATTTTACTGTTAATAATAGTAGTATTTTGTCGTTCATTTAAGTCTTTTAGCTAAATAAAGCAGCATGCCCCTAACAAAAAAAAAAATAAAGTCCGGTGCACTAAGCTCCTGCTATGCGCGAGGTACGTGAAATGGCTGGACCACAAGAATTTATTATATCATGGCTCAAACACACATATATATATTCACATAGAAAAGGAGAGGAGTGATGTTGGTTAGATTTGTAGGACATAGGAAGAGCAGGTACATAATATTAACAGCACTTATGTCTCGTGCCATAAGCTATGGAAGTCCATGAAATGTCACACAAGCTGTAGTCAAGATCTATAACACAGAGGGGACAAAGAAAACTCTTTTATTTGGAGGAAGAGGATGAATCCTCAGAATGGTTGTACAATACAATTTATAAATTCGGAAAAATTCAGTAGTTTTGGTACAATCGGTGTATGCTTTGAGAAATCTACTCTCTTTCTCTATCTATCTATCTATATATATATATATATATATATATATATATATATATATTCCGAATTCAGTAAACTGTGCTGTCCTAGAAACTTAAAATTTCGAATCCTGTCTCTAAAAATCTTAGTGATCTAATCGCCATGCATTAGGGGGTCCACTAAGAATTTGATTTTGTGAGCTTGTGGAACCGTAGTGGGGAGCCATTGCTTCCTTGTCCTCCCAGTCCCAGATCTAACCCTACTGTTCCCTTAACTTGTGATTAGTCATCCTATATATCACAATTCCTTCATATATTTGCCTTGTATTTCAGGGAGCCTTTAAATTGCTGACCCTTAACAGCCCCCCAACGAAGATGGCGATTTCTCACTATGTTACGTTGCTTTTCTTTTTTCATCATTCATTTAGGTGCTGCCGTTAAATTAACACAAACGTAAGATAGCTATATATGTGCTAAGAACTTCTCATTTACTAGTGATCGAAGTATTGAAAATATGGCCCAATATAATTCACCCTGGTCAATTTAGTTCGGGGGATGCATCACTTTCTCATTGGAAAAGACAAATGAACTTATTAATTGGACAGCTTAAATCATTAACATGGCTGTGACCACGGATATGGTGAAGTGGATGGGTTGCTCCGTCTTTAACCAGCGGTCTCGGGTTCGAGTTCTGTGTATGAAAAAATTCTTGGTAGGGAGCGTTTTCCCCGAATGGGCCCTACGTGGCACGAACTCTCATATAGTTGGGCTGCAATGCGGATACCGAACACCGAATGGGTAAGAAAAAAAATAACATGGCTTTGTGTACAATGTTGATCTTAAAGCTTCGGACTTAAGGGGGGTGTGGGGATTTAAGGTGGTAATATAGAGGGCAATTAAGTAAAGATTTTGTTTAATTAATTGAATTATCCACTGGACTTAATGTATTCTTCAATAATGATATATATTAATATAGACGTACGGTAATAATCTTAGTCGCATTTGTACAATATTGAATCATTTGGTAGGTATACCCTTAACACAATCCCAAACATTTTTTTATATCAACAAAGACGGAAATTATATAGAAAATTCCTACGGAGATTCACATTTCCAAGTGCTGCTTATAATTAACAAATAGCTTAATCAAGAGAGCTAGGCTCTGTGGGAACAAATCTGTTACATTGCGGAATCATTGAGTTGGTTCACGACGAATACGGCAAAACTGAGTCGGTGAGATGAGAGAGAGAGAGTTTTATTTCAATATCTGTACAAATGAACCAACCAAGTCTTTTCAATAACAAGAGACTATATATATATATATATATATATATGTGAATAAGTGTTAAGTAAACAGAACTAAGTGAACCAAAGTGTAATAAACTAATCCTAAGATTCAACAAAATCTATCATTGAAAATTAAATATTATACAAGGAGAGCCGGAACATGCAAAACCTAATATATATAATTAGAAGTCGGTTTCGGAAAATAAGGATTGCGCTTCGTTACTTCATTATTTATTAGAAAAATCACAGCCTTATGACTATAAAAATGTATTCATCCAAGGATCCACAAGAAGGCACTCGCTTGATAGGAGTAATATTTATTTAATGTGACCATATTAAATATATAACCAGCCTAGATTAATAGGGACATCATAAAGCAACAGAACGAAATGATGTTTTATCAAGTACAGACGCAAAGTTTCTGAATTTATAACAATAATAACAATGATTACATAAAATATCAACTTGTGTGTCCAACGGTCAATGAAGTGAGTGACAATCAGTGATCAAGTGAGTGATAATCAATGAGATCATGGTTCAAATCTCATAGAGATAAAGTCATTATGAATCGAGTTATTCAATACCACCATTGGTGGAAGCTACAATTGATAAAAATATGATTAAGTTAAAATAAAAGTTTGATCCCTTAACGTAAGAAGATGTATTCAATATATAATTAAATAAATAAAATGTATTTTCTCTAGCTAACTCTTAAATTTTCAGATAAGACAGTCACAGAGTTTGAACATCAATCATCTTATGTAGTAAATATGAGCTCATGGTGATTCGGATTATCACAATTATAAAAAAAATACTGAGAATATTTCCTAGCCTAGTTGAAATAGTGGCTGTCAATTTCAAGAGTATGGAAATACATCCTAGGGCGTTGTAGGTGGAACCCAGATTTGATATGTATGGGCAATGTCAATGGCCCAAACTTGATTACTTCTGATGGACTTAAGCAAAGGAGGCATCATTTTTTCGCTTTTCCACTATGAGATATAAAATGGAACTTATAACCTATTAAATAAATACAAGTAGTACTCTTTTTCTCCGCTCGTGTGGTGATTGCCTTTTGTTCTAATCTATCTATTGAAAGTTCTATCTAGATGTCTTACCTAAGAAAAAGATAGGTACAAACCTATGAGTAAAAAGTTTGGGGACCAAATAAAAGTTAGTATATGAGAATAGAAGATTAAAGTTGAACAAATGAGTATATATCCCTTTCATTTCATTAATTTAATGGGATACCTTGCTTTTGATCGGATTGGAATAAAGCAAAGTTTTCATTTCAAAGTAAAGTTTTTTTCTATAATGGATCTCGTGTGTGCACGGGAGATATTACATTTTAGCTTTCTTTCTGATCACAACTGGGAAAGAATTAATGATGTAGAAAAGGAACCTAAAATGGTAAAATAAGAGTAATTATAAAGAAAAAAAAGATAACAGCTTTTTAAGTAAGAAATTAAAGAGTACTCTTCTTGGAAAATTTCCATCAACCTCTTTTGCTTTAATGAAGATGCAAAAACCAAATGGTACTCAAAGAATAATGGGTCGGTACCATTAATTATTACTCCATGATTAGTCTGAATCATTCACATCAAGAGAAAGATATATCTTTGTGGTGCTTAAATTTATCAATAATGTCTTCTCAGGCAGCATATATTATACTTTCTCCATCTCATTGTAATATGACCCTATCTAGATCATAAAACCCGTAGACATTATATACGTATAAATTTATGTACAAGTCATGCTCTAGATTAGCCGAGTAATTAACAAGCATGTGCCCATGTAGTAAACTAAGGTGAAAACTTGGTACTTGCAACTACCATTTCTTCTTACGAATGTCTTTTACTAGTTTGCAAACGTATCCATATGACCAATATTTTCAAATGGAACCATTATATTGATAACTCTTGACCAAATTTGAACAGTGCTTAAAAGTTGAGATATATATATTTGCAATAAAAGCTTGATTATTTGGTGATCAAGAGAGTACGATCGATCCAACATATGTGGATGTGATTAGTTGTTTGACTAAGTTAAAATTGCTTCAAAAGAGCATGGATATATTCATACATCTTGGCTTGAATCATACGTAATGCTACTAAAGTTGAATTTTGAGTACCACAATCATGTGGTCGATAAGCACGTAAATAAAAGTTAACGATTTAGTTGCTCATCAGTAAAAGGACATAAGTGTGCTCACGTTTCTTTATAAACCTGAAAGTTGATTTTACAACTCAAACGAATATTGTTGCCGTCAATTCTTTCTGTGAGCGACCAATGGAAGGTAAAATTAAATATTGGACACTTTTTTATTATTGTATTTATACCCTAATGGTATAGGACGGACACTATATATACAGAGAGATAGAAAAGTAAGAAAAAAGTAATGATCTCTCGTTAAATTGAAGCTAGCACTATAGTGACGTATTTTAACCATTTGGTTTTAACTCCAAATCTATCTTTAGTTTGATCGAGTAATAAGCTTATGTGCACATTTAACTAATTAATTAATAACACTATATATATCTGACATGTTTTGTTATGGAATCATCACATCTAAGCAGTTAATCTTTGAGAGGAAGCACTTAATTATCGTATGTCTCAATCATAAAGATGATGAGTTCATTTATTTTTAGCTAAGTCATTAGATTTCATAACCATAACAAACACTATATGTCTATCTGAGTGCTAACAATATAACTTGTCTTACATGAATATCACTTAGCCAAACAAAGTTAGCACATGATCATCTCTAACACACATTCAGCTAGAAAATAAGAGTAGTGGGTTAGCTAGATTTGTTTGACAAAAGGAGGAGGCAGTACTCGACAGCCCTTATGCTGCTAGGAGCAATTGAAATCCATGAAAAATTTCACAAATTGAAGTTGTAGTCGAGATTTACAACCCAAAAGAGACAAGACAAAATCCTTTGCAAAGCATTTGGAAGAAGATGATAAAACTCTAGTGTTTACATGGCCACGCATTTTTCATAGGGTCCATTTAGAAATAACAAAATAACCTTATTTGATTTTGAAAGCTTGTGGAACAATAGTGGGAGCCATTGCTTCCTTGTCCTCCCAAAATCTATACATATTTGTTCCCCTTAACCTTTGATTAGTATCACCTCATTCATTTTTGCCTCTCCTCTGAGTTACAACGATTGTGATTTGTCACAATGTTACGTTGCTTTTTCCTAATTAATATTATCATTTATGAGCTACTTTTGATTAATTCACACGTAAGTATTGAAGAGCATTTCATTATTGAATGATTTGAAATTATTGCCAAATATGTGTCACCCTGGTCCAATTAGTTCTCAAGCATGCATCACTTTCTTATCGGGAATGACAGATGAATTTAATTGACCACCTTTAAATCTTTCAAATGGAAATTAATTTGCGTGTGATTTAACCATTAACTAAGGCATCGGATTAGTCCACTAGAACATTAATGTTTTCTTGTAAAAAAAAAAAAGAAAACTAAAGGACAATAATAGTGCTATCGGCAGAATTTTCGGGGCTTTATCATCTACATACTATATACATAAAGTAAATATTTGACATTAGACATATAATATGATTTTCCGATAAACCTCTTCCACTCTGTTGATCCGCCCTTGAGTATCATAATTCATAACAAGCTAAATTTTCAAATGAGATGATTAGATAATTTAACATGTTATCAAATATTAGAGATCCCTGAGTTTAAGTCTCTCCCGAACTAATTATTAAAAGAATGGGATAATGATACATAATCAAGTAGAGATGGTCGCATTTGTGCACGAGTAGAATCATGTTGTATGGTGGACCCTAACACATTTGCAAATATTTCTTTATCGCCAATATAGAGTTATAGACTAAAGAAAATAAATCAGAAAGATCCTAAACCCTTGCATGTGCATTGTCAACCGTCCTATAATTAACTATTGCTTAATCAAGAATAGTAGTCTCGTAGGCCCTATAGGAATAACCTATTAAATAGAAAATTAAATACTAGTGATACACTAGGTCAGTAGGAATAATATGTCCTTAAAAGCCTAAGAGAAGTAGTTTTACGGAAAATATGGATTGCCCTTGGTTATTTGATTTCTTAATTAGAAAAGTCACAACCTCAACAATATCAAAGGCTTACATAAAAGGTAATAATCCAGAAAGAAATTCATTACATATTTATTTAATGGGAAAGTATATTAGATAGGAAGCTATAGAACAAAATGATGCTTTATTAAGAAAAGGAATTAGGAAGAAAAGTTTCTAAATATATAACAATATTAGTTAATGATAATTACAGAAAAGATTTCAAAACTAAGCTAGCGTTTGGCTATAGATTCTCAAAAAAAATTGAAAAACTTAATTTGGGTGAAGTTTTTCAAGTTTTGAAAATGTGTTTGACCATAGTTTTTCGGAACGTATTTCACTTTTTGTTTTGAAAAACATGAAACATTACTTATACTCATAAGTTCTAAAAACTATCAAGCCTACCCAACCATACAAAACATACTTGCTAATCTCAAATTATGCAAAATATGATATTTTAATAACAATTTCTAATAACACATTTACTAGCTACTACAATTCAAATTACAATACAAAGATCCATTCATTCAAGAAAAAAAAACAAAGCTCATTCACTTTATAGAAGAGGTTGTTTTAATTGTGGAAATATGATAGATACGACTTTAATGAAGGAACATGATAGATAAAATTAATTGAATCATAAATAGATGAGTTTTTTAAAAAATATATAAAAATTTGGTGTAGTTTTTAAAAGGCTAAAACATAGATCTTAGCCCAAAACAGGTTTGAGATTTATCTTCAAAACCTATCAAAATTTTATGGCCAAATAAAGATTTGAAAACAAATCTTCAAAATATGCTCCCAAAATCTATGGCAGCCAAGTATATAATGGCTGTCAATTTCAAGAGTGCTAACACATCCTACTCGTACGTTGGTGGAACCCAATTTTGTTATGTCTAAAGTATCATAATTAAAAACTTGTAATGGCGTTAAGCTTAGGTGGAATCTTTTTTTTTTTGTTTGTGCTTTTCCACTGTGGAATTAAAAAATGAACTGTTAATTTAAGGTTAAATACTACATAATACCCCCCCCCCCTTTCTCTGCTCGTGTGGTGATTACCTTTTGTTCCATACATGTGAAAGACCTGTCTAGATGACTAGTTAAATCGTGATAGGTACCCCATAACTAAAAAGTTGTGGGAACCAAATGAAAGGGAGCATCACCTTCATTAAATTTAATGGGGTTCACAGGGATACTATGCTCTTGATCGGATTGGAATAAAGCGAGTTTTCAAATCAAAGTAAAGACTTTCCTAAAACAAATCAAATTATGTGCAGGGAAGATGCAATTACATGTACCCTTTTCTTTCTGATTACAACTGCTAAAGAATGAAAAAGGAAAGATACCCAAATGAAAAAAGAAAGAGCTAGAGTAAGGAATAGCTTTTGGATAATGAAGAGTATCTTACAAATTTCTGTCAATTCATTATGCGTTGTTGAAGATGCAAAACCAATGGATAAGGGATTAGTCTGAATGATTTAATTGTTAGGACAAATATATTAGGTAGTAATCAAATCCATCAATGATATCCTTTTGAGCAATATACTTATGCTGAGTTGGTTTTGGATCATTCGTGGTTGGCACAAGCACAATATCAAAACCATCCAGAGTCTCCAATATATTTCAATAGTTTTAGTTTGGCAATATGATCTAAAATATGTACCCACACCCCCCTTCCCCATGTCCTTTTGCCACCTATTAAGGGACACTTTCTGCCTTACCAACAAATTTAACCCGATGCCACTTCTCACATCAGTAAGCACTACACATGACCTTGCGTCCTTACGGTATAAACATATAGTCTCTAATTGTCATTCCATCTTCTTGATGACAAGGATGAACTTGATGAGGTCAGAGTGCACTTTGGCAACCACTTCCATTCCAACTATTTTCTAACCTGCCGGTTGTAAATCCTTACAACACATTACTATTCTCATGTAAACCTACGGAAGATAGTAATCTTGAAAAGGGACATCAACCTCCTATTTCTTTAACCTTTCTTATTCTGGGATAAATTCAGTTTCCGGAGCTATACCCTACATGGAGAGCTTGGGCGTCTCAGGTTTGAAGACCTGACTCAAGATTCAATTTCAGATAGTTATAAGAATGAGGATAGCATCTTGATCTACACATGCATGCTTGTAGAACTTCTCAAGCTCATCTAGACCAATCTTTTCCTCATAAACGAGCTGAAATCATTTAATTATCACGATAAATATCCTCCAAAAGTTCAGAAGAAACCAAAAACAAATGAGCACAACACGGGAATAAAAGATCAGACCATCAACCCAAGTTCAGCAGTTTACAAGTCCAACAATACATCAGAAATATATATATATACCACAGAGCTAACACTCATTTCACCTTGAGCAGGTTTATGCATCCAGTCATGCCTGAAGTCTCAGTATCTTGATCGTCTCCTACTGCAACATCAACTCATGTAAGTCATCTAGCACATCAAAACCAAATGGCAAATGACACAATTGAAACTCACCGAGGTGAACGAGACCGGGAAATGGAACGAGAAAGAGAACGTGAACTTGAGTGAGAACGCGAAGGTGAATGTGAATGTGAATGTGAATGTGAGTGAGAGCGAGTGCGCGACCGCGAGCGAGACCTTGAACGTGAACGATATCTACGAGAACTTCTTTCTCTGCTAGGACTCCGGCTACGTCGATGCCTTCACCCATTTTAAATAATTCAGTTGTTAGAAGTGAAAGATAATAATTTGCAGCGAAATATGATATGAGAAAGTCAACCAAAGTTTGCTTTTGAAAAAAAAAAACGAACAGAAGAATGACACTGCTAAATATTGTTCAATTTGAATGCAGGACTATTAAGCATAACCTGAGAAAGAAATAGATAAATGCATAACAGATAATGGCTTGCAGCGGAAGCACAAGATGACCTATTGCCTAATAGAAGCAAGGTGACAGTGGAACTTCGGAATTTTCTTCTAAAGACAGTTTTCTGTTTGTTGGCAATGTTCGCAGCTTCTTCGGTGCTAGAAACTGAGGTAAAAGAGACTAGGAAATATCCTCCAAGTGTTAATATGGCTGGTTCAGATAGAGGAAGCAAACACTTCTGAAGGATTGGAGAAGTTTTTTGACTAGGGTGTCAACTGGGCGGGTCAAATGGGAAGGTTAAACGGGTTGAGTAATTGAAATGATCTACCTGACACATCCATATTTTTGCCTGAGACAAAGTAGGTCAGTTCAATATAGATTAGCAATGGGTCAGAACTCAACTCATCCAACTCGAATCATAAATAGGGCTCCATGCCCATGTATCAACAGAAACTGCAGAACAATGCATCAAACACTCAACAATTATACAACGCATACTTTGATCTGCATTCCCCATAGAATGCAAGCAGAAGCAATAATGTTTTCTCCCACTTCCTTGACACTTCCTCTATCCCAGTTTACATGACATTAAATTATTAGGGGAGAAACAATTTTTTCCTTTGACTACAAGTTTTTTCAAACATTAACTTCATTTTCTAGTACGTTTATGTAGTTTCTAAATCAGTAAATTTTGTTCTAAAAGAACAAGGTTAATAGCCAATTCACACTAAATCTAGGAGTATATTGTTACAGTAAACCACAAATTCTTCAGACCACAAGTTCTTCAGGAAGTATTCAACAAATGAAAAAAGGGACTCATTGGATAGTTAAATCTCCACGAATCCATCTTAACTATAGGACTTTCTAAACTTTAGCAGTCTCAAATAAAACCAACTTTCTCTACTTCTAATTTTTCTCGAGTTTGTTATGAGCTCAAATGTAACTTCCCTGTCAGACAACAAATGCATTTTAAAAAAAAAAAGTTCAAGCAAGCAAATGCCTACTCCCTTTTCACTGCAATACTCGTACTTCACACCACCACCCAAAAGAAGAAAAAAGTCACACCCCACATCCTTAACTTCAAGAAATCAAGGACCAAGTTTTTAATTGCATTACTCCTTGTCCAATTCCTTGCCAGCTCCATTACAGATTACATGTTCCCAAAAGACAGAAAAAACATCCTCAGTTTCACAAAATCCATCAAGAACAAACTTGCAGTAGAGTTTATTCGGGATTTGGTCTTTTGCTAAGAAGGTTATGGCTCTCAAACCTCTGATATTGAGGGAAAAGGAGCATCTTTGGTTTCAGAACTCCTTGAAAAAGGTTTCACCTAAAGCAAAACTGATGAGAGATGGAGATGAGGGCTGGAGAGAGCTGTGCATGCGCGCTTGCTGAAAGGAACAAAAGTGAACCAACAACTGAAGGAACCTTTGCTTTGACCCGTGAGACTAATCTTGTTTTAAGCTAATCCTCGTTACCAAATTATTTGAAAGGTCAATATGGTCTCAACCTACTTTAATTCATCTACTCTTTAGTCACTCCCCCACCAACCACCGAATCTACAATGGGTTGGCGGGCTAAAAAATTACACAAAAGTTTCCTACGTGAATAAACTAACAAACTTTCTGGACAGGAACGACAGCCTCTAGCTCTACCAGCATGCATCTTGTAGACAGGCATCGGTCAATTTCTAATCAAGAAATTCAGAAATCCCTATACATTAAGGAAGAAACAAGGAGAAAAGCTAAGGAACTTTAAGGGAAAATTAGATCATCAGCTTGGGAAGACGATGTTTACTTCTGATAAATTCAACTCTGCAAATCAAGTACATTATAACAAAAAGGATGAGTATTAGTACCTTCGAGGAGAACGGCTGTAACTTCTACTACGACTTCGGCGACAATACCGGCTTACTCGGCTTGTCTCTGCCAGTTTTTCAAGCCTCTGTTTCTCTTGTTCTCTTTTCTTGGCAGTTTCAATAGCTGTATCTTTCTTGACTGCAAAAGGCACTGTTTAGTAAAAGGTACAATGCATTGCAAGCAACAATATGACCCACACAACCATACAAAAAGAAGAAGAGAGACGAGATATTTTCATCAAAAAAATGGAGACATGAGGTCCTCATTCTTGTTATATTGCTGCATGCAGCAAATTATAGAAGACAAACAGTTTACTCCTGAGATGCACATGAAGTAATGTATACTTTGTTTGTTCAATTGTTTGCTCATAATCCGCTTAAGTCGCTCCTGAGGTGTTTCTTTCTTTTCACCCTGCGGTTTAGAGAGGCTTGAACTACTAGTTGTCTTGTTTAACTTTGATAGTGCCGAGGATGCACTGCCAAGACCAAAAAAAACAAATTAGTAACTATCTTGTTTTAAGGAGAGAAAAAATTGAGAATTTTATCGCCCTCACACACTTCCAAGCACAAAAATATGTGGTTTGGAGGGGGAGAACAAACAGTCAAATAAACGGAAAGTGGAAGGGTGGAAGACACACCTTGTTGGTGTTTTCAACATTTGGCCACTCTTATCCTTATCAACAGATACCCCAGATGCAGGATCTACATGGAGGGCCTCAAGAATACGACCAGTTGATGGCCTGCAGAAAAGTGAGATTTTAAACAAGAAATGTTTCATGTTATCATGCAAACTGAACAGCATCAAGTAAGATCAATTCAGGGAAAATGAGCTTCAGATTGGAAGCTTGCTTCCTCTTCCCCCTGACAGTTATTCAAACAGCTGTAAATGGTAAAATATTCTAAACCACATTAAGTTCCTCAGCTAACAAATGGATGAAAAGCTGCAGCAGAGAAAAGACTGTCCAATCTAGCTTTGCAAGAATTAAAGGTCAAGTGCTCCGACCGGCTTAATGGATCAGTTCGAGACGGCGGAGATGGTGGAGGAGAATATCCTTCAATTTTAGGCTCCTTCTCATCATCTGCGCCTCCAAATTCAGTAATATACTCTATCTTCGGAGTTCTCTCCTTGCCTTGGTAAATATCATCAGATTTTCCTCCACGTTCATAGCGCCTTGAATGGGGAGGCGAGTATGAGAGAGACCTTGACCTGGATCTGTGCAGATGGAAAAAATGATTAAACCAACATTAGACAGACCACTGGCCATTTAAAAGTGCATAAATAAAATACCAAAGATAACAAACCTTCTGGAACGTGAATAAGCTTCATATGTCGGACTTCGTCGAGACTCACTGCATAAAGAAAGAGAGAAAAGAGAGTCAGTGAGAGAACAAGTCATACAACTGGGATTTTAACCTGCTTTTAAGCATATAAGAGTAAGTGTGATAGATGCAAAAGAACTAGAGTACCGATAGGGATCGTGATGTAGAACTCTACTCCCGGTAATACGGGCTGCTTCTCTTTCCCTATCCCTTTCTAATTGAGAAGCCTTTCTTCTCTCTTTGCGACTCAGCTTCCTCTGCAAAGGCATGATTAGTATGACAGTATACCTACAAATTAGCAACAATTAAATCCCATATTTAGACAACTTACTATTGCAGGATCTCCCTTGATTACTTCTCTTTGCCTCCTTTCTTCCTCCTTAGCCTTTTTGTCCATGTACACAAGCCATCCATACCTTTTCACTCCATAATCTTTGGCAATTGACTCCATCACTTCATCGTTGCTATCATCACTGTTAAAATCTTCTTCCTCGTCATCATCCTCATCATCATCGCCATCTTCTTCGCCATCTGAAAAGTGAGCTTCGTCTTTCCCCTCTCCGTCATACGAGAAACCTACTTGTGAATACGACCCCTTGCTCACTGAAGGCTGAGAAAGTTGAGGTCTGCATTACCAAGAATATTAGAAAGTAACAACAGCCTAGCAAACTAGACAATTTAATGTAACATCCAAGTTGGGAAGTGTCATATCACAGAGTTGAGAAGTCTCATATCACAGAACACCAAGAAAACACAGAAAGAAAATAACAAGTTTTAATAAATCGCAACACACTAGCAGCTGAAGCCAATCGAGACACCAAATATTACCAGTACAACTGTGTACTAACTAATAGTGAACATTTCAATAGAATCCAAATGATAATACCCATCTACATTTCTATAGTGAACATTTCATTAGAATCCAAATGATAATACCCATCTACATTTCTATAGTGAACATTTCGTTAGAATCCAAATGATAATACCCATCTACAGAAGTATATTTTTGCCTTCACATAACAAAAACTGATAGAAAGTGGGGAAAAAAACAGTTGTGAGAGATAACAAAAACCATAAATTATAATAAACAGGACATGTGACACACGAAAATGATGAATATTAGACATATAAGCTGTAGAATATAAGAATCCCCCACAAATGTTCTCTTTACTTTTTATATACGAGTAATTTTCTTTACTAGGAATATTAATAACAGACAAGGCAAGAAGTCAGTTCTTCAATTTTCTTAATAAGCTAAATAATTTTATTAAAGATGGGGAAACCCTGTATACCATAAAAAAGTAGAGAACCTGCATCAAGATATAGTTCTCTACAAAAGAAACTCAACCTTCTATACAACTAGGAATCTCATGGGTTTCTGAAACAAAAGAGAAGAGGCTAAACAAAACGCTCTTCCGAAACAAGAGAGAAGAGGCTCTTTTCAATTTTACAAAAGCATTGTCAACCCCTTCAAATGCTCTCCTATTTCTCTCTTTCCATATTACCCACAGAGAGCTAATGGAGCAACATCCCGTGCCCTCAGTGTTCTCTTCCTCTTTCTAATGGCCAAACTGTGCAACGCTTCCTTCAAGGAGTTCTTTAATATTTGAGTTATGAGTGATTATCAACTCGAACAACAAAAGAGTGATTATCAACTAACTAAATATTACGTACCACTTACTACATCGTAGACCACAACTGTAAGCAAACAAAAGTGTAACGAAATTAATAACACTACACAAAATCTGTAATGCAATGATCAATAAGTTTGCATCAAATAATTGAACCTAAACAGATTTCACTTGGGACAATGCCATGAAGAATATTTTTCATTTTAGAAAACTCTCGCGTTTTCTTCGCAGAGTAGGGGGGAGTGGACAAATGGGCAGCTAACAGGCATAAGACCTAAAGTGAAAAATAAGGACAGAAAACAGGAACCTGTCAGAACCACGAAGTGCAGTGGTCTTAGCCTCCATCTCCTGATTAACATGTTGCATACCCTCTTCGTCCTTAACTGTCAAGACATAGTGTTAACTCGACAGTGAAATGGTCTCCCCAAAAAAATATGCAGAATTATTTATAAATGCCTAATAAGAAAGATATATCCTAGTGTGAATAGTAAAATGTAAGGATAGTAAAAAAAAAAGAAGTACCGACATCCTCTACGCCGATGCTTAATTAAATCCCGATAACGCTGAAAATTAACAAACTCTTCTAGTTCTTCCTCTTCCTCTGTTCTTTCTGATGCCCGACGATGTCGGGAACTAGCATCACGAATAAAATCAAGAAGAGCACGACCATCAAATCTGTAGGATGATAGTCAAAACACCAATTATATGGCGAGCCAAATCTCCTTTGACCATCAGTATTCTATCATCGTAAATTGTTGTGAAATACAGTATTTAAATAGTGACCTGTCAATCAAAATGTCCTGTTTCCCATTCCAAGGTATCCTGATATATATACCAAAGAAATTAGCTTATATGGCCAAGCACTTAAATAAACATGAAACCATTACAAGCATGTAAAATTTATCCAATACTACTTGAGGCCAAAAAGAGAATGATAAGCATCACCACGTAAATATTACTCCCTACTGTTCAAAGTAAGTGTCCACTTAGTCTTTAGCACACCCCTTAAGAAAATACTAACTCCTAGAAGAAAATAGGTATTTTGACTAAATTATCCTTAATTAAATACTACCTAATGAATATAGTTTCTTGATTACATAAAATTCACTTATCCAAATAGGGGAAAATTTGGTAGAACGCAATTAATTCCTTCTTGTGGACATTTATTTTGAACCAAAATACAAAGTCTAAGTGGAGACTTGTTTTGAACTGGAGGGAGTAACTAGTTTCAAATGTTCTGATGACTTTGGATCAGTAAACACCGTACCTTAGGAATTCAAGTTACTAAAATACCTCAGTGCAATAACATCACTTTTTGGGATGATTCATTCCATGAGAAGAAAGAGGAGATCCATAGAAGTATATCAAAGAATGTGAGCTTGAAAACAAATTGGTGGTAGTGTGAGTTGCCTACTCATACCCTTACTTATTAGACTATTACTTTTTCAATAGGCCTATTCATTTCAGTTCATGGAAGCTGTAAAACTAAGATGGTAATTCCAATAAAAGCATTACATGTGACAAGGAAATCCGGACCAGAAAAAAAATGCACTCAGAAATTTACCAAATGAATTCTTATAATGGGAAAATAAGTTTTGGGGTTTAATTTGTATGAGTTAAATTAATTTAGTGGGTCGGGTCCGATGGGTTATGGGGCTGGTATGAGTATTTTAGTGTTGGGTTAGTTCTTTGACGCCGGGTGTCCAGTCCGTTAGAATGAGTTATATTTAGAACTTCGATGCACGGCAGCGGCTCAAATGGCCAAAAAGTATAACGGGGGACAAAGTTCAACAATAAAACAAAGTAGGGGGGTATATCCGACCCTGTTCTGTTCTTATAAATACCAAACATGAAGTTTAGAACCTAAACTTTACACTACAAACAAGTACAGCGAAGTAACAATGGCAGTATCATAAAAATTTCATGTCGCTAGCAGAAAGCACCAGGAACAGTTTGCTGCGAACGTACTTCCTTGTTATGATAGCTAAAATTAGCCAAAAATTCATTTTTTTTCATACATTGATTGAATAACCAATATCTACCATGTTTCATTGTTGTGTACTCCTTGCATTCCAATTGTATGAAACTTTCCATATTGAAGCATCTCAAAATATCTAATACTATTCCACTTAATCTATAAATTTTCATTCAAATTCATTTAACCAATTCATCTTAAAATGTTTCTCTATCCACTAATAAGCTGAATCAACACCTTAACTCCTACTCAAGCACTATTATTACTTGAATTGAAAAATAAATACATGAAAAAAATTCATACAGGCCTTGCTGATCCTCAGTGGCTTGATAAAGAGCGTCGTCGCGGTAGATACGACAACGAGAGCCGATGGATTGAATGGATTGTTGAGGATCGCCACGGCGTTTAGCGAGATAGATGGCGCGTCTCTGAGCTCTCTTACGAGCAGCATCCATCATATCATGCACTTTCTTCTCCGACCTTCGAGCTTCGTGCCACATCTTGCTTTCTTCTTCTTGTTCGGTCCCAATTTGCAGGTGAAGAATCGGAATTGGAAACCCTAAGACCTTCGTTTCTCTCTGCGATTGATTACGCTCTCTGTTTTAGGGAACTTAATATGGACCAATCATGTGCTCCTCTTTCTTTTTTGCTTTCTCGGACAGGAATAGTACTCACCAAAAACTTCAGCATTAATTAATCCGAAAAGGCTCAAATATGTAATCAAAATATCTGATTTATTTATATTATTCATTAATAGTTTACTTTATTTATTCATCGAACAATTAAAAATGATTTATTTATGTCATTTATTAATAGTATTGTTCATTTATATCATCGCATTTATTAAAATGACTCATACTCGTCATTTTCCCTTAATATCAATTTTACAATAACATATATAATTCATGGCGTCTAACTAAAAATAATAATTATAAAGACGTTTGATTGTATTACTCTTTTCCCCTCTTTATCTACCTCTTTCTCGTCTTCTTTTATATTAATTGGAATATCTTGATTATGTGTTAGCTTGACACTCCAGTTACACAAAACACGCAAATTAAATTCGTGTAAGGCGCATAAGTGTGGACATTCAATTAATTTTTTCACAAAAAACTTTAAAATTCCTTAATTAGTTAGCAAGAATAAACTGTTTTTCCTCAATAAGTCTTTACAATTCAACAATTCCTATTTATCTCGTTGAAATAGATTTACGAAAAAGATAACTTCTAATGACAACTAACAAGTTTATAGTTGTTCACAAGTGTATAAAAAAGTTTAACATGCCGTCGTGGACAATAGTAAATTGATTATAAAGTGTGGACCTATCTTAAACATGCGCATCATTAAGCAATAGTAAATTGATTATGTTATGAAATATGAAACCTGGACCTATCTAGCTAATTGTTAATTTGTCATTCACATATTAGTCGGTGAACCATCATGAACTCGAACAACGTCAATCCGCCTTAGCAATAATTTATTTTTATATTGAATAAATTCATAAACTCCTCTAGGGTTATAGTTTATAGCGCATATTTCATCTACGTATGAATAGTTTACAGCGAACCCAATTGCTAAAATGAATTACTAATTTAGTGACAAATTCATAATTCATAAACTTCAGATTTCGCCTATGTAACAAAACTATTTTATTATTTAAATAGTGGACATATTACCCCCTTATGTGTTGTTAATTTTATGTTTTCCTTTATTTTGAATACTAATACACTAACCTTTTTTTATTATTATTATTGGATTCATGCATTTAACCCACCCATTCAACCATAATAATATTCAAACTATGTATACATCAACAAAATGATTAAGAAAAAAATGAATAAGATAATTTATGTTCCTTTTTAAGCTCCCCTGTTCTTTTGAACTTATGGAGATTTGTGAAATTATCTTGTTTTCTATAATTGTTACTTTCCGACATTATTTCTCCTAATTTATTGGCTTCGCCAAGTTTACAAGAAACTAATGGGCAACTTTAACAAAAGTAACAGATCATCATGAGTCAGACCAACCAATACCTAGCGTGTTAGGCCTACAAAGCCGGCCACGTCATGTGGGCCCCATCCCCGTCTCTCTCCTAATATAAGCACATTTTCAAGCCCATTGGAATCGCAATAAGTGAATAAACTACACGCTCGAGCCATCGGAGCTCCCGCCCCACCCTCTCATAGGGGTTGGGTTGGCTGGGTATTCTCCATGTCACACCTCACCGGAGATCCACGGCTTTCACCGCCGTCTGCGGCGGTGTCTTCCTTGTACAAGCAGAATTCCTGGTCGCCGGACATAATTCGCGATGAGGCGTGGCAGCGGCGAAAAAATACCTATGGAAGTCGCCTAAAACAGCGGAGCAAGAGCGTTACGGATGAGGACCTTGATGAGCTTAAGGCTTGTATTGAATTAGGGTATGGATTTGACTCGCCGGAAATGGATCAACGATTGTCTGATACTTTCCCGGCTTATGGCCTATTTTACGCTGTGAATAAACAATATGCCGACACTCTTTCAAAGACTCCTTCTTTATCGTCGGTCATCTCTGATTGCGAGTCAACCCATCCTCCCGGCAGTCCCCACACCCTTGTCGATCCAGGTAATTCGATAAAAAAAAAAGCTCTCCTTTTCCACCCTTATGTTTAAATCATATTCATCCGTTTTAATTTTCATTTGTACTCTTTTGTTTTTAGAATGTTCTGAATGTTTATTATAAATTATATCTCCATTCAACTATCCTAAAGTCAAGTAATTCCAAATTCATTCATCTAATTAAATGTTAAATTTTGACGTGAGGTTACTTTTCAATCATGATTTTAATGCTATTTTCTTTTACCATCACTAAACTATATATATAAGACAACCTATTAAACTTAGTAATCTGTCATAGACAATGGAAAAACCTTCTCGGTAGTTTTGGCGTAATCGATAAAGTTGTCGGTAGCAAGATTATTGGGGAAAACTAGAAAGTTGAACGTATGGTTGCTAATATTTGGAAAAATTGATGTAGGAGATAATCCTCAGACAGTGAAGACAAGGTTGCGGCAATGGGCACAAGTGGTCGCATGTACGGTGCGTCAATCTTCATATTAATGTATGCTGGAAGCTGCATATCTGTTGATTGAAAGAATAGGGATGATGATGGTAATTTGATGTACTAGTAATATATTTTCGGGGCATTGAAGCAGGAAGGGATTAAACCAAACAAAGCATAGTTAACTGGATATGAAAAAGTAACCCAACGATAAACCAACTTGTTAAATCTTAGAGCCTAATAGTCTGTTGATATGATTGTGCTGCAACCACAAATCCAACTGGTCCACCACCAACAAACTCTTGTTATTTAATTGCTAGTATCCATGTTTGTTGATATTTGCATCATTGTAACATCCTCCAGCAAGTGGAAAATAACTTGTGGTTTCTTTGGAGTATTGACTTTTTTCTTTGGAATGTTTTGGTGATGAAGGTTTGTTTTGGGCTACTTTGTCTTTTTAATTAAATTTCGTTTCATGTCTTCTGGACTAAAAATTGTTTCTTTAGCTGACTTCTTATGTTGTTTTTGTAGTCCTTTTCTTAGCTTTACGTCGTAAAGCGGATAATTGAGGTTAAAGAAAGAATTTGGTTGTAAAGGGTTCTCTTTTCTCTTTGTTTGATGCTTACGAGTTACATCTCAATTCTTTTTTGGGTTGAGGAAACTTGCTTTGGGAGGTTGCTTATCACAACTTTGATATTCCTCAAGCTTTCCCTTTGCACCCAAAAAAAATAAATAAATTGATCCACGTTTCTCATGATAAGCAAAGTGCTTACTTTAGTCTGATTTGTTTTTGAATTAAAATTGGAGGGAGAATTAATGTTATTCGTTATAATTAGTAGTTAATACTTGAAATCAATTCAAACAAGTTAAATCTATCCATTAAGGATTCGAGAGATGAAAAGAAATTACCTAGTGTTATTTTTATTTTTGCTAGGAATTGAACTTGATACCTCATAATTCTCAACCTACTTCATTGACCGCTAGATCACACCTTTTGATGACGAGAATTGTGTTATTTAGGCCTGTTTGGAAAGTCATCCCGTAATTGAATTTGGATATAATTACACAGTTTTGACATGTTTGTCTGACCAAGTAATTGTAATTGGATGTCATTGAGAGTGTGTAATTACACTCTGTAATTCTTATGGGGGGAGGGGGCTGAGAATTGCTGGTAATTACATGGTGTAATTACAAGGTTATCTATTTAATCTCTTTTCTTTTCTTTTTTATTTATTTTTATCTCTATTCTTTTTTCTTTTTAATTTTAACTTTTTAAATTCTTTTTTTAAAATATTATTCTTTTTACATTTGTTAAAAATATTTTATGTTTATTTCCCAACCTTTACTTCATGTGTTTCTACATAATTTCTCATATTTTACTTCTTATTCTTTTTTCTATATTTTTTTCATTTCACTTACTATGTTATCTTTCTTATTATTTGTTTTCTTTATTTTTTTCCTTGCGCTTAGCTATGTTATTATTTCTTTTTTTAAAAAAAATCACACCTCTCAATCTTAGAAAGAATAAATCATTTACAAACTTGACTTATAATGAGTGATATCATTAAAGATGAATTTCGTTGTTGGATGATATTATATATAAACTTAGCTTATACTGAGTGATATTAGAATTAATAGATTATTTTTTAATATTAAATAATATTATGAAAATATGGTTGTAAATATATTTTTGTCAATATGTTGTCCATGATGTTATTGCAAAATGTGTGTGTGTTTAGAAGTCCTTATTAATTGGTTCAATTAAAATATTATTTATTTTGTACATATCAAGTTTTTTTCTACAATATTAATTACAAATTTATTATTATTGAGTTCTATATTTTTGCAATAATATGTATCTTTAATACATAGCTATAGATAAAATTAAGTAATATATTTTATATAAACATATATTTGTCAAATATTAACGTTTAGTTGTTCATAATTAACTTTTATTTTAAAAATTTAAAACATCTAACTGTGTAATTATACTTGTGCAACCAAACAGTACGTTTGTAATTACGTTATGACAAACAAACATATCATCGTAATTACTATACTGTGTAATTACTAGGCTGTTTAATTACTACCTAGTAATTACACCAATTTCAATTACCAGATGGCTTTCCAAATAGACCCTTACGAATTAGGATGTAAAGGAGAGAATTGCCTGTAGCATTTGCCTTCTATCTCTCTTTTGTAATTTGTCTAATGGTTTGATTGTATGTTGTAATCAACAGCTCGAATGCGCTAGTATAAAGGCTCTACTAGCATGAGATATTAAGACTTTGATAATGCGCCTACAGTGGAACTGAATGGTAAGTCCAGCATGGTTCTAGCGCCAGTTCTTCTATTTCAAAAGTCAAGTAATCAAAGTAAAAAATTGCTTTCTTTTCAACTCTTTCGTAAGTTAAACGTGTAAATCATGCAACGCTGAGATTATTTTCATGTGCTCGTCGACTTTAGAAATGCTTCATTCATGTAAAGAACGAGGTAAAAAAAATGTAAAAAACGAGGATGAAGTGATTAGTCAGGATATGTGATCTAAAGTAATTTTCGAACCTTTTTCAAAACTTCACTAGACCTTTTTCTTATATTAGGAGATTCAACTCAATATATATAATAAAAAAATTGTTTTTATGCTATTTGCCCGTTATAACTTTTAAACGACCCTTTGCTCCACTTAGCTCTACCATTGATATGGGATTAGATGACGGGCCTAACCTAGCTACGAAAGAAAAGGAGCTCTTATATGGCTGTTGTTGTAGACTAAACATTTAATGACTAGTCTATAAAGACAGCACAATAAATATTGTTTCACCCGTATTTTTGTGAAGGGGAAAGTCCCGAAGGCAAAACCCCCCATCTGTATCAGAGGCCTTTTTGTCAGGTAGGATGTAAATCGAGGGATATGCGCGAGTGGCAGCCCTGCAAGGGAGAGGACCAATGGGACACGAATCCAGTAACAACCCTTGCAATATTTCAGCAAAGACTATCACCACACGGATTCGAACCCGCGACGTCGGAGTGGTTGTACCCCAATCACCTTGCCACTTACCAACTCGCTTGTGCCCCTGGGGGCATTGTTTCACCCGTATCTGTTGATAGATAACGAAGGAAACATCAACAAATCCATTTTTTATACATGTATATATACAAACACCCATAAACTTACGTATGTTTAGATTGGGTTACAATACATAACGACGAATCTTATATGGTTAGTGTTGAGTGTTGAATAAGAGAAAAAAGTCCTGGTCCACTAAGTCATGGCTAGATTTAACTGTCGGTATGATGGTATCTTTCATATTTTATCTTTATTATCTAGCGAAGCTTCTCCTACTCCAGCTAGCTGCCCATCACTTGTCAAAAGGTCGTGGCGATATACATACATCTAGATAACTCTATTGGTGGTATTACATACCTGGGGATAACATTCATAATTTTCTACATTGATTCTAGCACGTAATTCAGATTGATCAAAATAGATAGATATATCAAATTTATGGAATTGAGCACTACATCAATACTATATATGAAATTGTGATATTAACATATATCAAGATAACTTGTTATTATAGGGTTAGGAAGGAATAAGGAGAGAAAACCTAGCAGTACTCCTCATGAACTGGCCTGTTGTTGTTTTGACTTGTTAACCAGATATTTTTTAAAACTTGATAATAATTTGGAAAATATACCTTATAATTATGCAGTAAATCAAAATTGCGCATTTTGAAGGGAAAAAAACTCAACTATTTAGATAGTTTCCCCTCTTCATATCATACTATAAATAGAGTTAATTATCATACTATATATAGAGTTAATTAGATCCAAGGCGAGCCAAATTAAAGTACTGCTTTGGATAAAAGCTGTCCTTGATAAGCACAACCAAAGGTAGGACTCGATGATGTACAATCTTGCATTAAGTTGAGAGAGAGGAGAAGATATTCATGATCCTTATAAGCTACTATAAGTTTATAAACATCAAGAGCCACTATAAAAAAAGACCATTACTTAGTATACTATAAAAAGATGCATACTAATCTCTAAAAAATCCTGTGACACGTACAAATGGTTAAGAAATACTATATATCTATGTGACCATGTTAAACATATGTCTAATTTCCTTTATTTGCATGTGATTTTAGTGCGCACCTTGTTCTTCTTTACAAAGCTCTGAATATGATACAATTCACTCGTATGTAGACAGTACAAATAATACTACACATACTATATAGTGTCGGCAAGTTTAGTTTACCACGTTTGAAACGTTGACTGAGAAAAAAAATGCGAAGTGATGCACTGTTGTTTGAGAGTGTGAAAAAGAATTTGAATAAATAAACTCGGTATCTTAAGGTCACGAGTAAAATATTCCAAAACTTCTAATTAGAACCATGGTTGCCTGAAAATGATATACATTTTAAGCCTAGGTCTATTTGGTGGTCAAATTTACCAAAAGCAAACTCATTATTCTACAAATTGAGGATGGAAAAAACATTAACGTAATTTAAATCGTTGAAGAAATGCTAGATTATAATATCTATATATAACTATCAACTTGCACGTATTGTATATTTCATGGCCGACTGAAAGGTTTGATATTTAAACAACTAAACAAGTGACAGGCCGTAGTTTTCTGGCTTACCGAATCAAGGTTGTAATGCTAACGCAATATATGGGTGCTTTGGGCAGTTTAACAACAACAAAAATGTACATAAAATGTAAGAGACACTCAAATGGTTGATTTAGTAATTTGGTATACCAACAAACTGAAAAAGCATTAAAGAATTTCTTATTTTTCTAGAGGACGGCGATGGTATATCATTGATGTCAAGCTAAATGATACAAGTATAGTACGAAATTCGACAATGATGATGATCAGTTGGTGCACAATAATTTGAGGCTCAATTAATATAATTCAAAAACTTAGTATTTAGTATATGCTCCAACATATCTAGTTAATAAAATGGGAGATGACCGCAAGGATTTAAAAAAATATATGAATATTCATAAAGTTGTTTTCATCAAATAGTGTAAACCTATATTGTCATAAAAGTTAAATATATTTTACATATGAATTTTATTTATACCTACCTTAATTAGATGTGCTATAATTTCACAAAAACGACACGTCTACTAATGAATATTAAATGAAGCCACAAAATGAAACTTTTTTTTTTACTCATGATCTACCGTTAGAAACATATAGTACTAAGTACTAACATAGGGTTGCATAAATATGAATGAAATTAAATTGTTCATCTCTAACACACACACATATATCCATCCTGCAAGATTTCATAAAATAGTAAAAGAATTAATAGTAATAGTTTGGTGAACCTAGCTTATGCTTTTTCATGGGAGCTGAGTCTACAATTTTAATATGAGGTAACCACATATGGTCTAACTTCTAAGTCTAATTAATAGGTATTCCCCCTTCTCAAATTATTTATCACTTTTTTACACGCCATTTAAGAATTATTAATTAATAGGGGTATTTGGCTACTTGTATCCTTATTTATATCTAAATTATAATATATCTCCATTAAATGTTTACTCTATTTATGTGTCATCTCCATTAATAACAAAGTTCTATTAAGGGTAAAATGAAAAATAAATAATTAATTATGTTCTAAACTTCTAAAACAATAAATAATTTGAAATAACTATTTTTAATAACCACGACAAATAATTTGAGACGGATTGGTTACAAAATGTATAACCAGAAATGGCATCTAGGGCATTTATATTGAGAGAGTGATCTCTCGTCTCCCAATTGACCAGGAATAACAGCCAGTATGAGATGTGATTTGTCCTTAATAAAAATAGAGTTCAAAACTGTTGAAAAAACAAACTCATGAGTTCAATACCGCGTGTTAAGCTTGACGAAATATTCAAACTACTGAATTCAAGAAGTCTTCCAACTTAAGGTTTGAATTTTCCAAGTGTAGCATTCAAACTCAGATAATTAAATAACACCAATTTTGTAAGAAATAGTAAGTCCAGTTTTATTTTCTTTCTTTAAAAATTTAATCATCCGATATTCGACGGAGTAAATTGCACAAATAACCATTTTTTAACCTCTGTAATTGAAAAATTGCTCATGTTTAGAGTTTGAAATTATAAAGATAAAAAGGAATTGAAACTCTATAGTAATGATTATTTTTTTAAAACAACCAAAATATGATTAGTGAGCGCCATTTATATTATTCTGACGTTTGCCGACCCGATCAATTCAAATTCATATCGAGTAGGTCAACTAAAAAAAGGTACTATGTGCTTGTTGCCAAAAAAATTCATTTTCAAGATTCGAATTCGGAATTTTTAATTAAGAATGAAAGAATTTCACTCACCATGTGAAACTTCTCGAAGTGTTTAACACTCCCTTAATCACTAATTCCACCACATTCTTTCACTAATAAATATAGTATTTGCACAGTTAATTAGTCAAGGAAATAAAATTTGGTGAAGAAATGATGGTAGGTAATTCTCTAGATATTACTTTTTTGGATACTATCCGCTAAAGCAATTGTGTCTGGTCTCCATTCAACAATAACATTTTCGCATATTCGCAGGACTAGTTCGACTGATGTTGGCGGTGTTTCCTTACCCAGTAGAAAACTACAACTTGTTAGTGCCCTCAGATTTCTTGGTTTGAATCATGATTGTTTGGGCAGCGTCACTAAATTAGCTAGGGTCACTTTCACAAAAGCATCCTATGCTCAGGAGTGGATGTAGACTTGCAGCACCGAATTGATCTGAATTTAATAATTTTAACGCGGAGTTTAAATTATGTATAAAAATAATTAATATTGCAATAAATGGTTTATAAGTCGGAACCAATAATTTTTTAAATATAGTAGATTCAACACAAAAAAAATTAAAGTGAATTCACCCCTGCTTATTTCACAATTTTTAGTACGGAAAGTCCTCAAACACATTTGAACATATAATAACCCATGTCACATAGTTGTTCGATGATTGATCAGTTCATGTTGCACATCGCTTTTTTCTTTTTATTTGTTTTAAATAACAGTTGGAAGATAACTTCCATTTTGAACACTCCTAGTCCCCTTTTAAATTATCACTATATGACTTGGCCATATATATGTAGAAGCTTTATTTTATTAAGACTCTCTGTTGATCGTTAGAAATATATACCTTATGTTTATATACTTAACACGATATCTTGAAAATAAACTAAATAATTCGGTATAACATGTTTAGGTTAGAATGACTATAAATGTGTGCAAGTTAGATCCCACTGCTATATCAGAGTAACAGTGAGCCGAAAAATTGGCCCTTTAGTACAAGTACAACTGGTTTTCTAAGTTTGTCCAATGTTTGTAGTAGTATTAAAGCAACATAAATTCTAAAAATAACACTCCTGATAAAGGTCATACGTCATGACTTTAAAAGGAAAGTACTGGGAACCAAAATAAAGAGACGCACGTAAATTGTTTAGAATTATGTTTATTCTTCATTATTTTATAATCACGTAATGGGAATTTATGTTTGACTAATTTAATTCTTCTAGCATTCTATACCTACATTTCTGCAGTATGCAAACCATCCTATTGGGAAATATAAAGTAAGAAATATGGGACATCTCTTTAATCTCTCGAAACGACACAAAATGAGACGTAACGGTTAACATAAAAAGTAGTTAATTGGTCAACCAAATGAGTAAGCTTTGATTTGCATTAATCTGGTGGGATATTCTGGCCTTTAAATTTCTTTGCTTAAAGTCTTTACACAAGTTTAGTGAATGCAACTTAAACCTAACCCCACTAATTAGAAAAACAAGTTTTACTTGCTAAAGGATTAATTTGCCTTCTCTTTAGATTATTACTACTTCCAAACTACACTATAAAGTATTAGAAGGATATACAACAACATATTCAGTAATATAATCGCATAAGTGAAGTCTGAGAAAAATAGAGTGTACACATATATTATCTCTATTTTGAGACGTAGAGAAGTCGTCCGATAGACCCTCGACTGAAGAGAGTTATTCGAAGCATATGTAAGCAGGAAACTGTCTATTTCCATGTATGGTAAGTCTTGTCTTTTTTTAAAAAAAAAGTCTAAACTACAATTCTACATCTAAAATTTATCCATAATTTAGTATAGAACTTTACTAGATTTTCTAGAATATCTTCACTAGCATGGCCTTCTAACAGCTCACATTTGTCATAAGTGATGGTGGTGTTAATAATACTATAATGCTTGACAATTTCATTCACATAACAAACTAGCTAGCCCTTAAAGTTGATACCTTTTTATAAACTTCTAAATTGGCGGCCAACCATCGTTATTATTTTTCAATACCGTAGCCAGCCTATCCAAACATTAAAGTATTAAACCGAAAGTCTCACATTATGCACTAGTTCCCTCTTCTTCTAGAACTATAATTGCTCCAATATTTCTAATAGGTGTAACATTTTCGTCAAAAGAATACGAAGGATGCACATTATGGATTGATAGTGGATTTTGTACTTTTGTAATAGTAAAAATTATAATATTCACTAAAAGCAGTTCGATGACATAAAATATTTTGTTTTAATAGAATTCGAAGAAAAATCGTATTTTGAGGAGTGTGAGGCTTTCTACATACATTTCATGGAATGCTTTTTTTGAATTCTGCTAACGCATGATGTTTTATACAGTTATATCTTGATGGATATATTATTTTTGCTATTATAAAAATGAATCCACATGAGGCTCATATAATTAGGAAAATAAAAATAGGAAGATGAATGTTTACAAATAAAATATAAAGAGAGAGAGAAGGCCCACGGAAAAGAAAAAGTCATTATGCGTGCAAGCAAATTGGAGTTCATTTGCTGAGAAAGGAGATAACTCTATCCACTTGTCATGTTATAATATTGTCAAGATTATAATCATAAATGGACATTATTTTAAGATTAGTTTTTTATATTCTAGGACCCCCCAAAAAAAACTTTACTAATTCAAGAACATGAATACACACCACCTAATTAAATGAAAGTAAACACAAAAACACTTATCTATCAATTGTTGGTATCTATCAATTTATCAAAAACTTCTCGACACATAAAATACTCATTAAAATTTCACAAAATACATACGCTACCTCAGTAATAACAGGAAAAAAATCCGTCACCCACTATTTCCTTCTAGTGCATTTCATTAATTTAATTTAAACAAAGAAAAAAAGACTCACCCGTCACTATGCGACAAAAGCGCGTATTTTCTAAACTATGGGTCCTCTGTATTAGACTTTGCTCCTCTTCGAAAAGTCTTGTAAATATTTCTAGAACCCTCTTATTATATTTGCTATTTCTCTTCCATTTCCCACTACTACCACTAAATATTTCTTCTTGTGTGTTATCCATTAACTTTCATTATACATCTAGTCTTCAATCTTCAAAGAAGAGAGAAAATTGGTAGAAAAATCAGAATTTTTAGTGAAAGATAGTTATGGTTGTGTTGTTGTTGGTGAAGAGTGGCAAAGTTGTAGCCAATGGAAGATTCTAAGATCATCATTAATCGCCCCAAAAACAATCTCGTTCATTCAATAGTCTTTCTCTTCGGTTTCTATTGTTGGGATTGGGAATTCCTCACAGCCCTTTTGCTTTTCAGTTACTGCTCCTTCTAATTTCTTGTCTTAATTTTTCCTATGATCTTGTCAATTAATTTCAGCTAACTCAAATCTCCAAAGGGGTTTTGTCTTCCTTCAATTTTTCTGTAATTCATATAGATTTAGAGAAACAGGGGATGTCGCAGAGGACAGCGCCAGCGCCATTTCTGTTGAAGACGTATCAGTTGGTGGATGAGGCGGAGACCGACGATGTGATATCTTGGAATGAAAGTGGGACTACTTTTGTGGTGTGGAAAACTGCTGAATTCGCCAAAGATTTGCTGCCGAATTACTTCAAGCACAATAATTTCTCCAGTTTCGTTCGCCAGCTTAACACCTATGTACGTGCCTTGTTCCTCCTATTTTTATATCAGTGATTAAATTCTTGATTTATGATATAAGCACGTAGTTTTTGTTTTATAGATTGTTTGAGTGCCGAATTCTTTTAACAATTAACTAGTCACACAGTCTAAGAATGAAAGAATGACTTATGGTTTAACTAATTTTATTAATTAAAAACTTAAAATTAAATTATTATTAAATTACAGAAAAATGTTAGTATTTCTTTTAAACTCACTAAAGAAGAAAGAGTAAGAGTGTTACATGCATTACAGTACACTTGATATAAGGCCAAAATTCATTTAAGAAAATGTATAAAGAATAAATATATGATTTTTCTTCCAACATGGAATATTTGCTTGCTCCAAATCTTATGTTTATTAAGACAATAGATAGATATTGACACATATAGTTTCGGATGCTTTCGGGCACTTTCTAGTACTAATATTCTATCAAAAGGATAATATCATCTCATAAACCATATGCACCGTTTCGAGGATAGGAAGAGCCATACTCTCCGCCACCCTTTCGGTGGTTGTGTTTATACTTAACTAAAACCAACAAAAAATTTAACAGTAAAAAAGGTGAGAATATATATTATGTAACTTCGATGAAGTGTATATAAAAATATATATTTTGTATTTATTAATTTGCAATAAATATCGGAGATAAATAAAAAAAATAAAGCATAAAAAGGGGTAGGTTAATGTTGATAAGGTAGAAAATTTGACATGCCATGTTCGTGTTATAAGAAAAGATCCAAAGAAGGTGACAAAGCCCAATTGGAAACGTGGATCACGATAGGTGTTCCACAAGTCACAACCTTCTGCTGCTACTAAACTTGTCCTACTCGTAGCTAGCTGGAATTGTACAAAGATATTTCGGTTTGGTCATAAATAAAGTAGGAGTACTATATTTTGATTTTTGAAGTTTAGAATTTACAAAATTTGACTTCCTATTACTATTTTTGCAATACTGAACATATTGGCGAAATGATAATTTTTTCATATATTTCAAATGAAATTCATTGTACAAACACGAATTTAAAATCTCAAATATTCTTTTCTAGATTTAAATATTGTATTTTTATTTTTATGTTATTATTATTATTTTCCAATCAAATATTGCTTAAATGCCTACTTATATTTTTCAATATTCCAACTTAACGGCGGAGAAATCTTCCTAACTACTCCTACTAAGTAGAAGTCGGAGGTTTGTTACTGCTGGGCATAACATGACAGTATGTATGAATGTTGTTGGTCAATTTTAGCTGCATTGCTTTCGCGTTTGTTGGGCTATTAAAGTCATCCCAATCTTCCTAAACTGGTTTAGTCTATATTTAGGCATTTGGATAGCTGTCTTTTATTTTACCTAATCAAATCCTCTAGATCCAAAAAAAAGTTATGGTTTGAAATTGTTAACATATACTATATAAAATTAAAAAAAAAGAAGAGAAACGAGGGAGTTGACTAATGGAATCAAACTCCAAAAAGCAATTGTTATGTTTTTTTTTCTTTTTCTTTTTCTTTTTAGTTAATTTAGAGTGCCGCGTGTTTATGATTTGTGAGCTTTTATATACCAAACATCAAATCCATGATAATCTATTTCTCCAACTTCATAGAAATTTGACTACTTACCTAAAAGATCAACTTCTTTCACTAATAATTGTTGGTGAATAGAAACATATCAATGCCTTAGATAATATGCAATTAATTAAAGAACTATTGGCAAGATAATTAAGTTCACCTATAACATTGTAGCTGTTTTTTTGGTCACGAGAGTTGGATTATATTTTTCGCGTTACACAGGGCTTCCGGAAGATTGTGCCAGACAAATGGGAATTCGCCAACGAGAACTTCAAAAGAGGACATAAGGAGCTCCTCACAGCAATACGCCGTCGCAAGACCGTGACATCGACCCCAGCCGGTGTAAAGTCTGTGGCAGCCGGGACTTCAGCATCTCCGGACAATTCTGGGGATGACATAGGTTCAAGTTCAACCTCGTCCCCTGACTCCAAGAACCCGGGATCCGTGGAGACCCCGGGAAAGTCTACCCAATTCACGGACTTGTCAGATGAGAACGAGAAGCTAAGGAAAGACAACCAGATGCTGAGCTCTGAGCTGTCGCAGGCGAAGAAACAATGTGACAAGTTGGTTGCTTTCTTGAGCCAGTACGTGAAGGTTGCACCTTATATGATCAACCGTATCATGAGTCAAGGAACCTCATCGGGGTCCAGCCTTGAAGAGTTGGTCAAGGAGGTTGGTGTAATTGTTAATAAGAATTTAGAAGAACAAGGTAGCAATAATGATGCTGATCAAGAAGATGATGACAAAAAGGGTGATACTCTGAAACTATTTGGTGTGTTATTGAAAGAAAAGAAGAAGAAAAGGGGTCCAGATGACAATATTGACTTTTCTGGGGCTCGTGGGAAAATGATGAAAACCGTCGACTATAATGCTCCTTGGATGAAAATGTCTTCGGCAGCTGGAGAGAGCAACAAGGTTTGTAACTGAGGTCAAGTTGATGTTAAGGTAGAGCCCTGAAGTTTATCTTCTTTTGATCTTAGTAATTTCATTGGATTTACATGTTTTCTGTTATGAATAAATACAGTTTAATTAATATGAGTAGTATTAGGGTTAGATTGCTACCAAGAGTAGTAACCCCAACTAGAAATATATACATACAAGTACTATCAAGTCATATCACCTGCCACAAGGTTGGTTTGTAAAGTCAAAACTAAGGGTGTCCAACAGGGTGGAACGGGACAGGGGAGGGTTGGGACTCGGGTTCCGGCGGGCATGGCGGGCCGAGATAGGCGGGACGGTGGGAGGTCCTGTCCCGTCCTACATCCCGCCGGAACGGAGTCGGGTTGGGTTGGGTCGGGACTCGGGTTGTTTTTTTTGCCACTTAATTTTTTAAAAAAATAATATATACACATTCAATAATTGAACAAGATAGTGTAATAAAAACATTCCAATGTTGTTTTTGTGCCTCTTATAGTATTTAATAGAAATATGATTTTTTTTAATACAATTTCAACCAAAAGTTGCAAATGACATAGTAAAATTGCAATTAAAAAAATTACATATTCAACCATACTCTTTCGAATTTTCTCACAATGTCTTGAGGATCTTCTGTTGGAATTGAAATTTGTTTGTCAAATTCTTCAACGCCGTTTCCTGCTCCCTCAAACAAGATTTCGTTGTAGTTGTAGTTTTCTTCTTCGTTGGTCTCCGGTTGGCCGCATCTTCTACGCTCTGCACGAATTCAGTCTCTGAATAGAACTTCAATCTCAATGAGTTTTCCGCCAATGAATGTGTGTGCTGTCCTATTTGAAATCTTCCTGCAGAAAAAGTGTTTTCAAACGATGTTGATGACGCTTGAATGTTCAACACATCTCGGGTCATCTTTGTTAGTGCCGGAAATGTATTGTCATTCTGCCTCCAGTATTTCAGCAAGTCTTCTTGTCATTCATCATTGACAATTAATTCGTACGGTACAACACCCTGCAAAACATAAACATCAAATTCGCTAACTTGTGAAGAAGATGTACTAGACATTTTATTTCTAAGGCCTTGAATACTAGCAGCAGAAACCGCATGATTTTTATAAGGTTGTAGCGAAGTAGTAGAAGATGATATAGAAGCCGGTGATTATTTGCACTTTGTTGTTGGTAATACATATATACTTGTTTGCATTCAGTGTGTATGCTTAGACGTAACTTCTTCTTTTGTTGGTTTGTGAGTTGGTTCTTCAGTTGGGTCTGTTGGAAGTACTTTTATACAATCATAAATCGTTTCTAGAAGTGTTTTACAACCGTCTACTTTAATTGTTGGATTTAATACAACACCAACAATATAAATAGTGGAGATAGGAAAAAAGTATTTTTTTAAAAATATTTTTTCAATAGATGTCTTATAAGTTGGTTTTTGCATATATTCATTAAGTAACAAAAATATTAGTGCTATATAAAATAACATATTTGAAATAGTAGGATAATAAATACCAAAAAATTCTTTAGTAGCTTGGTAAAATTTCTCTAAAAATTCATTAAGTTCTAAAAAAAATCAATCATTATCTACAAGCATATCCCTTGGATTCTTATTATGGGCGTTAAATAATAAAGTAATAGGTTGTCTATAATCGTAATCAACAAATAATTGTTCATACAAAGAATATCTAGTCGAAACTTCTTCTGTAATTTTTCTATAAGATAATCCACAATCATGACATATTTTTTATACTCTTTGCGTCTTTGTATTTTTTTACCTTTAAAAATAAAGTTTATAGCAAATTGTATTTTATTAAGAATGTTTTCAATAAGTTTTAGATCATCTTTTACAACTAAGTTATAAATATGACACGCACATCTTATATGAAATAAATCAGGAAAAGATGGAGTTAATCTAAGTTTTAAAAGTTTTACAGCATAATTATTAGTGAAAGCATTATCTAATGTAATAGTCACAATTTTATTAATTATTCCATAGTAATCACAAATTTCATGAATATTTTCTGCAATAAAACTCCAGTGTGCCTATAGTCAATATACATATATGCTAAAATACATTTTTTCATAGATCAATTTTGATCTATCCAATGGCATGTTACCGTTAAATAATCATTACCGTTAGTACTACAGCCTATGTTAGAAGTAATAGTCACTTTGTCATTAAATTGATACAGTGCATAACATAAATATTGTTGATATTCACTTGTAAATTTAAAAACATTCATTCTAACAGTTGATCTAGGAAAATCATTAAAAACAGGATTATATGTTTCTCGAATGTAATGAATAAAATTAGGAGAGGAAGAAAATGAAAAAGGCAAACCCTCCACCGCAATTAATTTTGCCATATTTTTCCTATTTTTATCATATTTAGGACCAAAAATTTCCCCGCCGTCGGGTTAATTTGACATTGTAATAGGTCGGGGACACTATGTGAACTTTGTCCCGACTCAGAAGGAATTGGCACACCCAATTTTTTTGCCTTGTATTGATTCCACCTAATTGTGTGCTCGTATTGTACATGTCTCAATAAACCTTCCGTCCCTCCTTGACCTTATCCGGTTTTAAATTTATAAACATTTTTACAGATTTTACATCTAGCTAGTTGATTCTCTTCGTCCCTATCAAAAAAATGTCATGCATTTGATTTTAATTTTCGTTTTGTGGGGCCTCGACTCATACTAGATGGAATATGTGGCATTCCAGTTTCAGTTTCAGGTTGAGACTCAGTCTGAAACTGTGGTTGAGGTGCACTAGTGGGTGTGTCATCTATATTTTCGTCTAAATTAAAGTTTGGTTCATCTACTTCATCATCTAATGGTATATCATTAAAAAAACAGTTTCATCAATATGACTGAAATCAATCAAATCATCGCGACTAGGAATAGGACTACTAGAAGAAGCACTCTTACCCTTATTACCCCTACTAGAAGAAGCACACTTACCCCTACCCCTAATCATACGTTTCAATCCTTCCATTTTAATTATACAAATAAATAATTAAAGTAAGTAAAATTAAGTGTGATAATTAAAATTAAGTAACAATAATAATTTAAGGAAGGAACGAAGGCACCAAACGCCAATGTAACGTCGACTTCACTCCCAATTTTTTAACTTTGATACAATATTTAATAGTAGGAAGTTTTGTAGAATTGTAGAGAGATAAATTGAGAGATGGTAGGAAGATTTGTGAGAAAAATGAAAAGGAAAATGAGTTATTTATAGTTGAGAAATAGGGTTAAAGGATAAATACATTAACTTATGGGTTAAAAATAAATATTAGTGGAGTAGGGGGGTTTATGGGGTGGGGGGTCCAAAAATGACCGTTATAGCCGTTGCACAACGGCCAAAATTGAAATTTGATCGTTGTTGCAACAGTTATTTATGCAAAGGGGGAGGGGGACGGGTCGGGATCTGGACGGGGTCGGGATGGGGCGGGTCGGGACGAACCCAGGCCCCGTCCCGAGTTCGAACCCCGACCCCGATAATTTTTTTTATAATTATTTGGGGGGATCGGGACGGGACGGGGCGGGCCGACCTGACCCACTGGACAACCCTAGTCAAAACTCCTAATAATAATGGTTTTTGACTAATAATTTCGGTTTGATCTTGATATTTTACTGTCTTATTTTTCATGAAACCATGCATTGATTACGTTTCTTTTGAGCTGAAGGTCTATCGGAAACAGTCTATCTACCCTGTAAAGATGGAGGTAATGTCTTACCTTCCCAGACCCCACCTTCCCAAGACCCCACTTACGGGGGTATATTGTTGTTGTCGTTTAATTAATGATTTCGGTTTGATATTTAGAGATTCTGCATTTTATCATTTTATTATTTCCTTTGATTGAAATTGTAAGTGCTCTCAAATTAGTTAATCTACATCATACCGTGAGTTCCTGTTGAATCTCAGAGCTCAAATATCTACCTTGGCATTGTTATAAATGAAGTAGCCTGTTTATTTTCCAAACATTTACTGATTAACCCGTTAATAGAAATTACCACAGCGATAATTACTCCTTAGCCAGGAAAACAGTCTGGTGATCAATAAGATTACAGATTAATCCGCTGGCTTATAAGAACTAGCTATCTTATAGAATCGTCCTTATGCTTGATTAATTTGTAGTTAACCACCTCTTCTTGAAACTTGTTTAGTGGGAGGATAACCAGAGCAAATAGGAAATGAGTTCTTATCCTAAGAATTTATATTCAGCGTGAATTTATTAAGTCTTGTCATGATCTTAAAACATCATGAGTATGTGTCGAGGTCGAAATTTAATCTTTTTAATGTGTAATAGGTTGTTTTCATAATGGATAGTTGTGTTCAACTGAAAAACGCCCACATGTAGATCCTTGAACGTGCTTCTTTTCTCCATCTGCTATTGTGGTCTGTAATTTTCACACACACAAATAAAAACAAAATCAATTCCGAGTAATCATCAGAAAATCTGTTTTCCATATTTTTGACTTTTCTATAAATTATTTTCTCCGCGTTACCTGTGTATTTGATGATTCCCGGGTTGTCCTGGCATATAATATGTTTGATCAAGTTTTTGAGAAATAAGAATTTCTTATCAATACTGATTCGTTTTAATTTGTCTGATACATTTTGACTCGATATAATATAAAATTTAAAGAAATAAAATGAAGAATTCTGAAATTTGTGACCTCAATATATCATAATTCTTGTATAGTTGTAAGGCTTTTCAAGCATGTAGTGTTAACCATAATCTATATCTATATATATCAAATAGGAGAGGTGCAAGTAATATGGTGAAGTCAAGTGGCAAGTTAATGATAAGCCACTTGGTAATTTTAAGACAAAGTTAATGAGAATTAGAAAAAAAATTTACATTTTTTAATAACGCTGCAAAATTGAAAAATAATTTAATGGGAAATAAATTTTAAACTTTTGAATTTAAAACAAGCAATGTTTATCCGCATTTAGAATAAAGCTTTAAACTTTATCCTTAACAATATCACAATTATAGGACTATTCACACTAACATATCTCTTAAAAGAAGAGTTAAGTATTAATCAAATTTCGCATTTAATTTAAATAGATTGAAAGAATGTGCGAAGCTTATTCTTAGCAATATCGCAATTGTAGGACTATCTAAACTCAAAGATATCTTTTTTTAAAAACACTTATTTATTAACCAAATACCACATTAAATTTGAATTAAAACAGAAAAATGAATTAAAATAAAATATAAATGTAATCATGTGGTTAAAGTTTTGAAATATATATAATATAAGATAAGGGTAAATATGATATCAGAATCCTAACAAACTGGTCTGACTTTGAAATTTGAATTAAAATAGAATTTGAGTTGAAATGAAGTACCAATTTTTCTTAACCTCTTATATATACTTTTTCACTGACACATAAAACCAATGTGAACTTCCATTCATTATGCAAGTAATAAGAATTGTAAATTTTTTGTCAGCTTTTAACTGTGATTTCTTTCGTGAATTTTAGGCATACAATGTTGATATTTATGTGAATGTGCGTGGCCACTGTCTTGAACATATTAAAACATGTGCTGATCAATCTTTTGTCTATCAACTGTGAAGTGAAAAGGTATATAGTAATCATCAATATATATATATATATATATATTAAAGTTAGCCATAGGCAAGTAGATGTGACACTTTTATTGGCGTTCTTATTTATTTTTTATCTTTTTTTTTTTGCTTTTTATCCCTTTTATTTGAATTTATGTGATAATTTAAAATGTCCATAAATCACCTCATTAATTCTCTACATAATTGCACATTTATTTTCTCTATTATTATGACGATAAAGAAAAAACTCAACAGTTGCTCACTCAATAAATGTATCCGGTGTATGAACAATGGGTAATGGCTGATACCTATCCAGGCTAATAATGACACCTTAAAGAGATTAGACATTAAAACAATGAATAATGAAATAATCAAGTTTCAGTTTCAAAGACCTCTCATTTTCTATACCTTCTCATTTTGAATTTCTGATACTATATATATTATGACACTGAAGAATTTTGGAATGTCTATGGAGAAACAAATGGTTGGTGTTGTGAAGACGAAGTTGCAGATTGGTGTCGATGGACCTCGGTGTGAGATAACATCTATTTTTCTTTCAAGAACATTTGATTCTATGTAATATTTGGCTCGTGATTGCTTCCATCATAGTTCGTTGTAACACTCGCAATATATTAAAAAAAGAGAATACAATAATCCATAACTGTACAATTCTAGGTAGTATTTAAGGAGGAAACTGTGTAATGTTTTTTATTTGGTAGATTTACTCTTTTTTTCTGTAAACAATCCTAATGTTTTGATTAACTATTGTAGAATTTGTTATGTTGTTACATACTGACAATAATCGCATATCCGCATTTTCTACTATCTTCTGCTTCAAAAATATCTACAGCTATGGTTAACTTTCATAGTTCTCGAACCATAAGCTGATATCAAGCAGAATATATAAGAAAATTATGCATTGCTCAGTGAGGTGTAAATCGTAGCACTCTGCCTTTACCATCGACGGCAAACAGTTTTTCACCCATTTTTCAATTGAATCGTTGGTACTTTTACGGCGTTCATTTAAGACCTTGGAATAAAAAAAAAATCTCACATTAGTTGACTAAGAAATTCAGTTTTTTTAATCTTGATTGCACTGGAGCAAGAACACAAAGTTATAAGATATCAAAATCAATTGAATTTAACATCTTTCACATTTAATTTACATTTATATTTTAACCTTTTGCACCAAAAAGAAAAAGAAATAAGAATTTTGAGCAATACGAACATATAAACTGAGAATAGGGAAAAATAGCAGAAAGAAGGATAAAAGATTAATAAACAGTTAATTATGCCTTGAACGTGCACATATTCATGTTACTTGGATCCCAAAATTTCATTTATTGGAAGGGGCGACTCTTTTCTCTTGGTAGTTATTTTGGGATTCCAACAGTGACTTTTCGAGTCTGCAGTTGAACACCAATTCTCGACTAAACGTGGATAGATTATACACGTAAAAGATCACAACATATTCAATTTCCATTTTTTCCTGTTTAAGGATTTAAACAAAGGGACTGATTACAACATATTCACTTTCTATTTTTGTTTTCTGTTTAAGGGCTTAAAAGAAAAGGAAGACGACAAAAGAAGAAAGCCCTCCTCCGGCCTTTTATTCCTTTTCTGTCCAAACCTATAAAATGTGAACCATTTTGAAACTATAGATGGAACAAAAACTTCCAGTTGTTGATCTTGAAGGGTCTAAATTTTTATATGCTACAAATATATTCAAAGAAGGTGTCGGTGGTAATGATTAGATTTCAGATAATTACCAAGTTGCATCTGTTGAGTAAATAGCACCATTTCATGAAATCGTGGGCAAAATTTCCCTGTAGGGAATTTTTTCGAACACTTCATGGGGAAAATGACCCAACCCGAATTGCATACAGTAGTTCTAGCAACAAATCAAATTCAAGTTCTAACAAAGCTTTAAATTGTCATATATATACAAATTGGGATAGAATAATAAAGTTTTGCAAGTCTAATAACATGAGGTTGTTCAAATAGGGCAGAAGACTCATAATCCAAAAACAAAATAAATTGGTCAAAACAGAAAATAAATATACTGCATAATCGATTATTTCATAGTAACTTGTAATATTGTATTAATCTCCCATTGAAGTCTTTCTCATTAATACAAATATATATAGTGTGTACAATGTAAAATCCTAATACAATAAGGATCATATATCTATCATAATTATACAACACTAAATATTACAAAATATATGAATTATATTTGATAATATACGTTAATATACCCCTCAGTCGAAGCGGGAGGAGGCCGGACGCTAAAACTGGATCTGAAGTCGAGGAATAGTTTTCTAAGAAGACCTTTCGTGAAAATATCTGCATACTGATACGAATAAAGCACATGAAACATCTTAACATGACCGATAGCAACCTTCTCACGAACAAAGTGTATATCCATCTCAATGTGCTTGGTTCGCTGATGCTGAACCGGATTATGAGATAAATATATGGCGGATATGTTATCACAGTAAACCAAAGACGCCTTACAAATGAGACATTAAAGCTCCAAAAGAAGGTTTCGGAGCCAGCAGATCTCAACAACAACATTTGCTACGCCTCTATACTCTGCTTCTACACTCGAACGAGATAAGATGGCTTGCCTCTTAGCAGACCAAGAAATGAGATTATCCCCTAAGAACACACAGTCGACGGAGGTGGAGCGTCGCGTGTCCGGATAGCCTGCCTAATTAACATCCGTATAGGATAACAACCTGGTCGGTGTTGGGGGTATAGATGCAATCCACAATCAAGTGTGCCCTTAACGTATCGAATGATACGCGTAAGAGCAGTGAAATGAGGCTCTCTGAGGGAATGCATGAATAAGCATACCTACTGAACAACATAAATAATATCAGGCCTGGTGAAAGTAAGATACTGTAGTGCACCTACAAGACTAATCTAAAGGGTGGGATCAGACACTGGATCACCATCAACAACACTGAGCTTTGATTTGGAGTCAACCGGAGTAGACATTATGTTGCAGTTCGCCATTTTATAGCGGTATACTATCTCATCTGCATACTTGCGTTGACACAACAAAATAGTATCTGCAGAGCTAGTCACTGATATCCCCAAAAAGTAACTCAACTTTCCCAAGTCAGTCATAACAAATTCGGTTTTAAGCAATGCAATGATCTCATTTTTCAACAAATCAGAGGAGGCAATAAGCACAATGTCATCCACATATAACAACAAATAAGCAATGCTACTATCACTATGAAAAATAAATAGAGAATTATCACACTTATTGCGTACAAACCCAATCCGCATAATGTACTGTGCAAAACAATCATACCACGCTCTAGGGGCCTGTTTCAATCCATAAAATTACTTACAGAGACTGCATACATACTGAGGGGACTCTGGATGGACAAAACTAGGCGGCTGGTGTAAACAGTTTCTTTCAAATCCCCATGTAGAAACACATTCTTCACATCAAGATGATGAATCGGCCAATGCTTACCCATAGCAATACTCATAACTGTGTGAATGGTAGCCGGTTTAACAATTGGAATGAACGTCTCACCACAATCAATACCCTCCTGTTGATTAGTGCCATTAGCCACAAGTCTCGCCTTCTATCTCTCTAGATCACCACTGTCTTTGTATTTCTGACGAAAAAGTCATATGCATCGGATCACATTCACCCCCTCCGGTCTAGGAACCAAATCCCAAGTGTGATGTTTCATTAAAGCATTAAATACCTCAGACATGGCTGCATTCCAATTTGGGTCTAGTTTGGCTAATTTTGAGTTTTCAGAAATTGGGGAAATGGTTTGTGTGGATAAGTTAAATTGGACTTTGTATTTGAAAATCATGTGTTGTGCACGGGTTTCCATTGGGTGTGGGGGGCAGTGGGTGGATGGGTATTTTGGTCGGTAGTCGGTGTCGGGTCAGTAGTATGTGTGGCAGAGGCGGTGTTTGGTGTGAGTGAGAGTTGGTCGATGGAGTGTGGGGGAGTGGTTATTGGTGATGGGTGATTGAGATGTGATGGGTAAGATTGGGGAACTGGGCGAAGCCGGATCCGGCTACGGGGGGAGGTTGTGATGGGTCGGTTTGGGTCTGGGTTTGGATATAGTGCGGGGTTCGAGGGGCCGGTACAGTGCAGGGGTTGGGATGGGTGACAGGAAAGTCGGCGTTAGGTGGCGGCGACACTAAGGGTTTTGGTGGAGTTTACCGGTGGGATGGAGAAATGATACCGAGATGGGTCAGGGGGGAGACCGACCGATTGCCGACGTTAGGGGTGGTAGTCGGCGGTGACAGAGGCCGGGTGGAGTGACCGCCGGTAGTTGAAGTGACGGTGACTGGGGAGCGATGGTGGTGGTGGATTGATGCAGTTTGGGAAGTATGTCAAGGGAGGTGTCAGACTCGTCTAGAAAGGTATAGTCCGTGTTGAGGAATTTGTGACTATTTGCAAAAGGAAAAATCGTCTCGTCAAACGTAACGTGACAAGAGACATGAATTTGACGAGTGGACAAGTCATAACACAAATAACTCATATGAATAGACGGGAAAACTACAAAGACACACGGAGTGGTTCGGGGTGTTAATTTATGAGGGGCGGTGAACGCAAGGTTTGGATAACAAAGACAACCGAAAATACAAAGGTGATCATAGGAGTGGATCCGATGGTATAATATTTCGGTTGGGGTCATGTTATAAAGAGTACTAGTAGGTAAAATATTTAGGACGTATTCTACCATTTCGACTGCATAAACCTAAAAAGAGGAAGAGAGGGAGACATGAAACAGGAAAGTACAAACCATGTTATTTATGGTGCGAATGATTTGTTTTGCTTTGCCATTTTGAAGAGAGGTGTGAGGACACGAAAACCAAAAAACAATGTCATTATTTTTGCAAAATTTGTGAAACATGGAATTATTAAATTCACGACCATTATCACATTGAAAAGATTTCATGGCTTTTTCAAATTGCATTGTGATAAAAATCCGAAATTCAAAAAATTTGGCAAAAACTCCGGACTTGGACTTTAGTGGGTAAATCCAAATAAAATGAGAGTAATCATCTAGTAAGACTAGATAATATTCCCAGAGAACTAGTAATGGGAGATGTCCACTAATCAACATGAACAATATCAAATGGAGCAAACGTAACACTAAGAGACGACTTAAAATGAAGGCGAACATGTTTGCCTAACTGACAAGAAACATAATTTTGGGCAAGTTTCCCCTTATTACAACGAATAAAATTGATGGTTCTAAGAAAATTTAAAACATGCACTCCTGGGTGTTCAGCCTATTGTGCCAAGTTAACAGAGATATAGCAGCGAGGGAGGTGTGTGAGTGGGAACTGGTAGCGGAGGTGGATGGAAAAGGATAAAGATCCCCGTGCTATTGCATCTCGTAAGAGGTGTCCCGTACGAAGATCCTTTACAGTAAAACCAAAAGGGTCAAAGTCAACAGAGATGGAATTATTAAGAGTAAATTTTCTGACGGATATTAAGTTTTTAATGATGTTGGGAGCATGGACGTTATTTAGGGAGAAGGGTGGGTGAGACGGTAGGGTGTAAGTTGTACAATAACCCTAAATGGGAATGCGATGGCCATTACCAACAGTAATAAATTGAGGATACTTTAAACGAAACAATTTGGGAAGGTTACCGGCAGAACGGGTGAGATGAGAAGTGGCTCCCGTATCCATGTACCAATTTTAATCAGGTTGTTGCATATTTAAAGAGCTGAAGGCCTAGCCCAAATCGGTGGGGGCCAGACCCACAATAAATTATTGTTGGGCCAAGGCGTAGTGAGCTTATTGTGTTGCTGTGGCTGATTGCTGTTGGCGTGGGCCTGGATATTGGCCAAATACACTGGGCTGCCACGATCCAAGAAATCGGGCTGAGACTTGATGGACTGGGTAAGCAACCGTTGCCCATGCTCCTAGTTTGGTTCACTACCCTGGTTCGGCCTACTGTGGCAAAGTATTGGGCTGTTGTTACGGCTGATTGGGCTGCTGGCTAGAACATCCACCTTTCCCGCATCCTCTGCCACCGCGGCCTCTGCCTTCCCTGCCGCCGCCGCAGTTGTTCTGCGGTTGGTGGTTGTCCGACGGCGATGGCTGGACGGTGGCGGTGTTGTTCGTCGCGGTAGTTTCAATTGCTAATACCTTTTGATTGTGTTCGGTTTGCTTGGCTCGTCGGGTTTCCTCCAAAAGTAAATGTGAACGGGCTCTGTTGAAACTCGGCAGTGGATCGGCTTGTTGAATCATAGTTGCTAGAGTATCGTATTCGCCCTTGGGTAGACTAGAAACTAATTGTAGGACCATTTTTGTTTCAGAATTAGTGTCCCCACGTTGGATAATTGGTCTGCAACGAGTTTCAACTGCTTACAATACTCACACATGTTGGCAAAATCCTCGAGACTTGTATTGTTGAATTGTTCCTCCAGATACACGGCACGTGTATGCTTGTTATCCTGAAATATCTCCTCCAAACGTAACCATAACTCACGAGCCGATGCACCAATTTTCACAATCGTGTGGAGTAAGTCTTTAGAGATGACGCCATAAATCTACTGTTTGATGATAGCGTCAAGACGACGCCATGTCGTGTCTGCAACGTCGATAGGGCGAGGGATAGAGTCGTTAATATGGTCAAGAACATTATACATGCATGCGTGAATATGAAATAGTTCAACACACGAAGCATATTGACCATCTTCTTGATCAAGAACTAGGTGAATGAAATTCTTGATATTAGTGACGGCGAACGCCGGATGAAAGGAAGAAGTGGTGGAGGGAGCGGATGGGTTGTCGATGACGACTGTGGAGGAAGAGACGGAGGCCTTAGGAGAGGTGGGGGAGACATGGTAGGCACACGAAAGGAACATGAGAGGGGGAAAATACGAAAATAATAGGGGTTAGCCGTCAGCCTCGGGGAGATGGGGGGGGGGGGAATAACCAACAAGAAAGAAAGAAAAGGGTTTAGGTGTTTTAGGGTTTGACTCTTGATACCATATAGATTGTATTAATCTCCATTGGGGAGTCTTTTTCATTAATACAAATATATATAGTGTGTACAATATGAAATTCTAATACAATAAAGATCATATATTTATCATAATTATGCAACATTAAATATTATAAAATATATGAAGTATATTTGATAATATACGTTAATATAACTCTAACATATATCTAGATCTAAACGTCAAAGTGATTCATGAAAGTAAATTTCTCCACCAAAAACCTACATCATTAGCATGAATATATACTTGCACTGATTTGATGAGAAGAAGGCTAATCGGTTTCTCATGCACTGGTTCATCATTCAATTTCGCCGGTAAAGAGATTAACATAATACTCATTTGGTAACAGAGAGTGTAACCAATTGTGTTGCGTAAGCGGTGTTTTATTTGTTAGGAAGAGGTTTGGTTATGAATTCACCATGTAGTTTCGAAACGTTGTCTTTAGCGAACGGTTTTTTTTTTAATGCTGAAAATCAGAGAAATGTGCAAAAAATGGTACGAAAAGATAAATGCAATTTCTGTGCTTAGGACGCGCCACATCAGCGGCCTTTTGTCCTGCTTTTATATTTATATATATAGATTATTTGTTGATAGTTGAAATTAATGAGCTTTCTTCAGAAACAATGGCTCACTTTGATTTTTTCTTTTAAATAGATAATTTAAATTTAAATTTTGAGATGAGAAGATAAATCTCAATTTCATATTTTAATTTTTTTTTTAAAAAGTAATCTATCTAGCTATGTAAGTTTATATCTATATATAATGGAGAGTAGTATAGAATTTTTTCTTTTTTTATTTGTTCTGAGTTGGTTATTGTCATTGGTTTATCTTGATTTTCTATAGTTCATCCGTAACAATTCATGAAAATTGTAATACAAGTCTTTGTACGTATTTGTAACGTTTTATCTTCATATTTATTGCATTTTTCTTCACACTCGATTGAGATTGGAAGATTTACTTGGTAAATTATTTTGCATTATTCCGTCTTACTGAGATTATACATAGATAGTAAGATGAGAAGCTTGACGCCTTTCTCTCTGCTTTACTAATTTTCTTTTGCGTTGCTTCTTTATTTTTTAAACTTTTCGATTGCTTATTTCGTGCGTCAACAATTCTTTTGAGGACACATGTACAACCAGTGCATAATGTGATATTGCGATGGACTTTTCGTGCTTGAAGTGTCTCAACATGTATTTGCATTTAATTTTAATTAATTTATTTGCTTAGTTTAGGAGTTTAGTTATAGTTTTAACTTGAAACAGTATTGTATTTAATTTTTACGATCTTTTCGTTTACCTATTTTAATAGTTAGATATTTCACGAGCTTTAGTCAAAAGAAAAATAATTTTGAGGTATTCGGAGGAGACTCATATTTCACGAGCTTTAGTCAAAAGGAAAATTTATAGCATTAGTGTAAACATATATAAGGATAAGATTCATTTTAATTTGAGGGGTTGCTCATATGGTAAACACCCTCCACGTGCAACCCAAAGGTTGTGGTATTGAGTCACCTATGGAGCAAAATGGGGTGCTCCTTGGATAGAAAGGGTCTTTTGAATTATTAATGAAAAAGTCATAAATATGTAAGTAGTATTTTGTTAAACAGAGGTAATATACCTGTGATATACACTGAATATACAGCAGTATATCACAGGTATACAAAACAAGAAACAAAGTGGCACCAAATAGAGGCAAAGTGGCAGCCAATGTAAGATTTGCCCAAATGGCCTGGATGAAATGGCCCAATCACGAAAATAGGGCAGCAAAACAGTAGGACAATTCTTGTATATTAAAGAATGTATATTGTAATATATTTGTAGTATATTAGGATGAAAAGGATACCTTAATTAGTATTATACACCTACCATAATTGTAGAGTTAGAATTATGGTAGAATAAGGATTTAGAAGTAGAATAGGAAAATGATTTTTCCTATTATAGAAATATGTAACTTGTATATATAGTCTTTCAATTAATGAAAATAATCAAGGGGATTATTTCTTTCATGGTATCAAGAGACTAGGTCTAAACAAAAGTTTTCTTCTCTCAAACTTTTGCCTCTTTGGCCGAGAACCCCTCTCCTCGGGTTTTTCTCTCCAAATATCTCTGCCTTCCGCTCTAAAAACCCTCTTAAATTTATCCTCCTTCTTTGTTCTTTCAAATATGTCTAAGAACAATTTTCACCCTCGCCTCACAGCTTCCAATATCAAGCTCAGTGTCCCTATTGTCCTTGAGATGGAAAACGTTCAATATGCAACGTGGGCGGAGTTGTTTAAAATTCACGCTATCTCTTATCAAGTTCTTCACCACATAATTCCTCCCGCTAGACCCCTTCCTGCGGAGGATCCTGAGGTATGGATTACACTTGATGCTACCGTTCTTCGGTGGATATACGCCACTATTTCAGTGGACCTTCTACAGACGATTATGGAGCCCGATACCACGGCTATGGCTGCATGGAATAGATTGCGTGACATATTCCAAGACAACCAACATTCCCGTATCGTCACACTCGAGCAGGATTTCTCTCTCGTTCGAATGGACGTATTTTCGAACGTTTCTGCATATTGCAAGAAACTAAAGGAATTGGCGGATCAACTCCGTAATGTTGGCGCACCAGTAACAAATAATCGTCTAGTTCTACAATTGGTTGCCGGACTTTCGGAGGCCTATAATGGTGTTGGAACTCTCCTTCGCCAAAGCAACCCTCTTCCCGACTTTCATCAAGCCCGCTCCATGTTGACGTTGGAAGAAGCCGGTTTGGCTAAAAAGGTGGCTACCGGAGCAAGCCCAGTTGTCATGGTGACATCCTCTCCTAGTTCTTCGGGTTTTGTTAATCATTCGAGCCAAAACCATAATAATGGTGGCGGCAAGAATAATCGCAAAAATAACAAAAACCGCGGGGGCAAACGAGGTGGTTCTAGTGGCGGTTCCGGTGAGCAACAAGCAAAGCGGTGGGTCCCATTCGGTACAAGATGACCCACCACCACCGTGGGCCCAAAGAATGGGGCGATGGCGATGGCACCCGCACCTCCAGCAGCCTTCGCCACGCCAGCTGGTCGGCCAATGCACTGTGCCCAATACCCAAAGATTGGCGGCCCATCGGCGATGGCCGCCCAAAGAACGGCCCCAGGTAATACTCGGCCCAAAGACGGCCAGAGTCCTCGCCCCGCCCTCCGCAGAAGCCCATCATGCAAAGAGCCCCACTCACCGATATCGAGGCCGCGATGCACACATTGGGATTATCCCAACGGACCCAAATTGGTACATGGACACAGGGGCCACTACACACATGACTTCCGAATCGGTACTCTCTCATCTTATTCCAATTTGAGCACCCTGGGGATAATTGTTGGTAATGGCTTCTATTCCATTCTAGGGTATGGTCGAAAACATTGTCACCTCCTAATCCACCACTCCTCTTGAAAATACTTTACATGCTCCTAAATTGATTAAAAATTTAGTGTCCGTCCAAAATTCACAAATGACAATTCTGCTTGCTGAATTTGATCCTTTCGGTTTTCTCGTGAAGGATTTCAAGACGGGAGTCATCTCACGAGGTGTGATAGTAGGGAGATCTGTATCCTATCATGCCGGTTTAAGCCACCATCGAGTCCAAATTGCCATCGCCTTGCACCCATCTCTCCTTCCATGTGGCATGCCTGTCTGGGTCACCCGGGATCTTCTATTTTATCGCCTTTAGATAAAAATAGCTTTATTTCTTGTAAGTGGTACAAATCGTACTTAATTTGTCAAGATCAATATACAAAGAAAAGATATCATGTATACAAAACAAGAAACAAAGTGGCAAATTTCAAGAGAGGCAAAGGCGACCAAATAGAGGCAAGTGGCAAATTTAATGTAAGATTTTACCTAAATGGCCTGGACTAAATGGCCCAAATCACTAAATAGGCAAAGAAACAAGAGGACAATTCTTGTATATTAAGGAATGTATATTGTAATATATTTGTAGTATATTAGGATGAAAATGATACCTTAATTAGTATTATACACCTACCATAATTGTAGAGTTAGAATTATGGTAGAATAAGGATTTAGAAGTAGAATAGGAAAATGATTTTTCCTATTATAGAAATATGTAACTTGTATATATAGCCTTTCAATTAATGAAAATAATCAAGGGGATTATTTCTTTCATATTTTAATACACAAAGATGAAATAAAAAAATACTCATATTGAATAATAAAAGAATTTATCATGTAGAAAATTTTAATAATTAAAACTAAAGTTCACAATTTTCAATTGAAAATAGAAGAGAAGAAATACTCAATTCTTTTTGTATAACATAAAAATAAATATTGTTAAAAATATTGATATATTTTACAAGAAAATAATAAAAGGTTCTCTTTTTGCACTTGCAAAATCACAATTTAGTATTAAATATAAATTAATCTATATTTGATTAAAATCCTAAATGGGAGAAGCAAATTGCAATGTCATAATAAAAAAATGTACGAAGAGGTAAGTAGCGAGGTAAATGTAAATATGTTTACACTTTGAAATAATTTTTAACACGAAATAAATTAAACATGTAATATTTAAAATATTACTTAAAAGAAGTATTGATAGAAGAAAATATAGCTAATCGACGGCTTTCGAGGAAGTTGTTTTGGTAGTGGGAGATTTTGAACTTTCTAAATGTGACAGAAATATTATTATTGAGATTGAATTTACACAACTGCTAAAAATAAAGGAATATCATTTCATTTCTTTAAATATGATGTATCCTTTAGTTTCTTTGTATGATGGGGAAGGTTACATGCGAAAATAGAGATGTTAAATCAATTGAAGCAAAGCTAATGTGTTAGCATGCGAAAATAGTTTGCTTATAAAACTCAAGACAGAAAGAATAGAGTTACAATTATTGTGTGTTCCAAAGAGATTATTTGAACAATTTTTTTATTACATACTCAATGGTTGAGTCTTCTTAACTGAAGTATGTTAAAAAATGAAATATTTTGTTATCATTATCTACTACTTATTCTATTATTCATTTTTTTTTAATTTCATCGAATCAATTCTATTTGCATTTTCTTTATTGTGGAATTTGTTTGTCACGTCCTCGCGTTTGTTAAATTTTTTATACAGGAAAGTGAAAAAACAAGTTGCTAATATGGAATCACTCATATAATATAATAGAATCAGGAATTTATTATCATTACTGTTATTACAATTATTTATGCTTTCACTATGCATTTTTCTTTTTTGGGTCTGCAGATGTATTTCTCTATGTAATTGTTTAATGAATTTGATGTCATTTAACTCTTTGATTATATGCATATCTCCTGCTTTTTAGTAGTAGGCAGGTTAGAAGGTTAACTTGTGTAGGCAAAACTATGTATTGCATATAAAAAAAGTAATAATTAAAAAGTAAAAGGAGAAAGATGATAACTGACTAGCCAATTAGAAATATCAAAAATAGAATCTTTTTAGAATAAGTGAGATGACAAATAAAAAGCCATGATTTTTTTTTTCCAACCTTGCATATGGTGGGAGTTTGAAAGAGGGAGGAGTCTATAATACAATCAGAGAATTTTTTTACTCACATTTGATATTTGTACTAAACCCTATGAAAGTATATATATGTGTGTGTTACGGTGGTTGGCAGAGACATCACATCAAGTGGCAAGTCTATAAAAAGTTGCTTAACATAATTTGGGCGATTTTGGTTAATATAATAACAAGATGCCAATTGATATTTTATTAAAGCAATATTATAATTGAATGTGCTCAAATAAGTCCGATAACAATTTGCTACAATTAATTATTGTAACAATGACTGTGAATCACGCGAATATGAATACTAGTTAAAGGTAAAACGAGAAATTAAAAATTGAATGATTTTAAAATATAAAAATATGTCATGCTTCTTAAAACAGACTGATAAGCAAATAGCTTCACATAAACTAAAACGGGGAGAAAACTTATTTTTGAAAGGAATTTGGCCAAATTTCGAAACAAAATAAAAAGGGAAAAGAACACTACCTAGCCATTAGGAAATTTTTGGCCCATGTTTGGACTTAATACCACGATATGACCTTTCCGCCGAAATTATTCTCATAAGCTAGCTCAGCCGCCCATTCCCTACAAAAAATTCATACTTTTTTATGGCGACTTCACAAAATATCAAAAAGTTGCCATTAAAGGTGCACTACAAAAAGATTAGACTTTTTTGTTCGCCACGAAAGATCAAAAGTCGCCACTAAAGGTTGACGAGAAAAAAATCATATTGAGCCTTCAAAAAATATCTCAAAATATGTATAATATGTGTATAATTAGTAAGTATACGTTGATGGTGCCTTCAAAAAATATACCAAAACATGTATAATATGTGTATAATTAGTAAATATATGTTGATTATACATTTGTTAAACAGAAATTATACAACAATGATACATTTTCTAAACACATACTGTTGGATACATATTCTATGCAACAATGATACAATTTCTATGCCTATGATATATTTTCTATACAACAATGATACAATTTTTATATATATGCTGAATTTAGTAGAAAAAAGAATAACAATGAAATTATTTTTAAAAGGCTAAAATTATCTTTTAAACTTCTTAGTTCATCCGATTATCAATAATTTAGCCCGAATAACTATTTGTGTCCTTTTTTCAAATAAAAAAGCAATTTTAAATAGTGGCAATTGTTTCTCTATTGCTAGTTGGAAGCAGTAATTTATAGCTTCTCCTTTGAAAATAGAAGTAGAAGTATTGTTGAGTAAAAACATCATTAAAAATCTATGTTTACGAAACTATCCCTTCCTAATTTTATAATCTATCTACATGTAAATATAACTTCCAAACTATCCCTTCGTAATTTTATAAACTATCTACATGTAAATACAACTTCCAAGTCCCTTTCTTTCTTCTCTTTGCTGTTCTTTCTATTTTATATTCAACTTCTAAATACCACCTCCCGGAAAAAAACAAGTTTAATTAATATTTACTAATGGTGTAATTTTTTTATACTATGAGGTTGTATTTACTTATTAAAGCAGATATTCTGCCTTATTTTCAGCATCACAAATTATGTGGAGCTAAAAAATTCCAAAATTACACAGAAAGAAGTATGTAATCCTTAAAAATGAAAAAGAAGTTTACAGTATACGATAGTCCGCATTAAAAAACAACCTTAATCTTTTTATTTGCAGATTTTAGTCAATATAATCACGGTATAATTATTTGTACACCTATAGGTGGGTGAAATTTGTTTTAGTCGCTGGCTAAAAGTATCTAGATATCATGAAACCCCTACTTTAAGAAGGCCCTATGTGTCTAAAGTGGTAGCAATTTGGTTATGTCATTAGAATCAGCCTTTTTCTTTGAGGTTTGCTTTATTTATTAATAAAAACTAGCCCTAGACATTCGCTTAAAAAAAGTAGCAATTTGGATACTGGCCCATTGGCCTTTGATACGAATACTCGAGTCTGCAAAGATTTCGTCCACTCAAATTAAATATCAAGGCTCTGACAAAGGAGATAACGATAGGGACAGCAGCATCGAAAGCGACAGAGATTTTCCATATAAATTATGGTAACTGTTCTTTTTATTTTAAAAGAATATATGATGTTGGCTTCTTTTGCGACACATTTTTTGCATTGATGTGATGATTTATTATGATAAACTTTTGCCATCTTAATTTGTTATTCACAACGTATTATATCTTCTTATTCATCATCACGTCTAAGCTGCAATGCCTTTGCAAAGCAGTCATTACTTATGTTGGGTTTTTTTCCTTCATTATTTTAAAATAATTGTAACCTAATTAGAAAAATTACCGGATAAGGTGCCACTGTTTTTACCTGGATCAGCCGAATTATGCAATGTAACATCCATCATCCTTAAACACTATATTCTCTATGTTTGGTGGTAAAAACAGAAACCCCAAAATAAAAGTAGATGAATAAAGGCCAATTACTCATTTAGAGGGAAGATAGGAGAAAAAGGGAAGATTTTTAATGTCATTCGATTAAGATAATTGTTCATATAAGGTTTGAAGTGTCTTCTTCTAATATTAGGAATAGTTGAGATGGTACAATGCCATGAAATAACATTTTCTTGTTGAATATTTCAGTGCAACTAGCCTCTACAAATATCTGTTACTTGAACTTTTGCTCCTTCTGGCTAATATTGACCAAGCACATCTTTTGATCAGTTTATATTGACCAAAATCTGACTAGTTGATTGTACTAGAAGATGTTTCGTATGAGATTATGACTTGGAAATTGATGCTTAAACAAAACTTTGTCCCTACATATACAATACAACTTGTAACTTCGCTGATTGCTATCTAAATATCTTTGTTCTCATTAGAGAAAGACTCTCCCCCGACAAGTTTTTACACATAGAGCTCCTGCTTTTTTTTTTCTTTCCTATATCCAATTTTCCGGCTTATACTAGACTATTTCTGGAGATAGTAGTCTCTGGCCTCTCAAAGACTACTACTAAGAATCATGGGATGTGCACGCACAAGCGCCCTACCTCGTAAGAGAAAGAAATTACTCCCACCGTGATTTGAACCCACGTTATACGCCTCCAAATTTGAATTTTAAGTTCTCCTCTTTTGCTATCCACCTATGCCCAGGGGACGCCCTCGTGCTTTCTTTATGTCCATTTCCTCGGTCCGTCTAGCGCGTTTGGTTGGGGTCCTCCCTACGGATTAGATTAGACCACTTGGGATATTTTCTAGTATTGAAGGTAGTCAGCTGTCAATGTGTCAGACATTCTTTGCCTATTAGATTTGTTAATTCTTTACTCTTTTTCCTCCTCTCTTCCTTTTTCAGGGGATGAAATTAGGATGAAAGGTATTATCTCAATGCTTATTTTCTCATTCTTTGGCTTGCTCTTTCAAATAAACTTTTGGCCTGCAGTGATATTATTGGGACTGCCTCAGGGTCTTTGGTCTAGTGGTAAGATCGCAACACGTAATTTATGGGTTAGGCCTCAGGGTCTTTGGTCTAGTGGTAAGATCGCAACACGTAATTTGTGGGTTAGGCGCACATCACGGGTTGGAGCCGTGAAGCAGACAAAACCTAGTATCTAAGTGGAGGAGGGTAGAGGGGGCAGGCCCATTACGGGCATTATTCATCGAGTTTCAATTCATGCATCAATGGCTTTCGGAGATTTCTCAGTTATCCAAAAAAAAAAAAAAATACTGGGAGCTATGCGGTTAAGTACCCTGAGATGGTTTATTTAGATGGAGAGCTTTATGCTGTGGCTGATTACTCCAGCAATATTATTGTGAATTGGTGGATGAATTCATGGAAGATGCAAACGTGTTAAATCATGTTGTGGTTTTACCTGTAGATTTTACAATTATCATGGTTTATTACACTTCAAATGGAAGTAAAATCTCATTTCATATTGTCTAGCTTTTCTTCTACTTGTGAACAAACTGTATTTCGCTTACCTGTGTACCTCATTAGGCAAGCGTAACTAGCAAGATCTCAAGAAGAGAAACTAGAAACCGTCACCCTGGGCTGACACAGCAGAAAAGACAAGAGATAAAAGAAGCATTTGAGCTCTTTGACACTGATGGCTCTGGTATCGAATTGTTTCTGTCCGAACGTATTTTTGTTTTTTGTGTTTAACAGCTCTGTGCTCTTGTTCTCTTTAACATAGCATTTTTCTTAATTGCTACTGTTCAGGAACTATTGACGCCCGAGAACTGAACGTCGCTATGAGGTTTTGTTTCTTTTCTAAGGTTAATCAATATAAGATCTTATATGTGGTCAAACGCTAACGTAACTTCTATTGCAGGGCCCTTGGATTTGAAATGACGGAGCAGGTAATTGTGAAATCACATTGCTTCCTTCTAGTTTCTGTTTGAAAACACTGATTGGATGTTTGTTTACGTCCTCTTCATGAGAAATTTGATCGATCAATTTTGGAAAGATAACTAGTGTTATGTGTATTTGATTGTAGCATATTATCTTACAGGTCCTACTTCTTGATGTTTTACTTGTCTGTTATATGGCATGACTGCTGTTGAATGCTAAACTTTTTGTTTTCAGCAAGTTGAGCAAATGATTGCTGATGTGGACAAGGATGGTAGTGGTGCAATCGATTTTGATGAATTTGTACACATGATGACTGCCAAGATAGGGGAGAGGGACACTAAAGAGGAGCTCGCGAGGGCATTTAACATACTAGACCAAGATAAAAATGTAAGTTTTCATTAAAATTTTGAATCATGCGCCACCGAGCTTCGAGATTTCTTGGTTATAGTAAATATTAAAAAGAGTTGGGTGAGCTTGCAGGGGAAAATATCTGCTGCTGATATTCAGCAAATTGCTAAGGAGTTGGGTGAAAAATTCACTGCAAGAGAGATACAAGAGATGATTGAGGAAGCAGATCTCGATCGTAAGTTCTTTTTCCCCTTGACTTAGTTTACCTATCTGAATTTATTTACCCTGTTTAATAGGCTCTCTTTAAAGTGACATAAGTAAACAATAAACAAAAACAAAGAAAAAATGTTTTTTGCGGTCGAGTTAATCCATTTTTCAAGTATAGACTTTTGGGTCTTTCTTATGTAGGTGATGGAGAAGTAAGTGCAGAAGAGTTTATGATGATGATGAGGAAAACCAGCTATGCAAACTAGTACAAAATCATATCTGTGAAGTGTGAAGTTTAAATGAGACCTAATGTTTTGACTTTGAAGTTGCTTGTCCTTTTCTTTTTCCCTTGTCCTCTATCTCTCTGCTGTCATGTATTTATTGTATATACACTTGTATAAGCAGTTGTTTTTTCAACTGAAATAAATGAAAGAAAACAAATACTACTGAAAATTATAGTGGATCCTTGCATTTGCCCTGCTACATTTTTGCACATAAAATAGAGAATACATAAGAAAAGTTTTTGATGTAATGAACAATTCAGAAGTAAGGTACTTCAGTGAAATGAACAAATATCTACTGCCGAAGAATTGAAAACATATTCATCCAATATATAAATATTGTAAAAGATATGTTCGAACTTGGGAACTGAATGTACTGTGTAGCTTCAAATATGAGGCAAGACCAGTCCTAAGACTAAGTTGAGTTGATCAAATGCAGGGAAGCCCAAGCATTTGCAGGGGAGAAAGAATCGTCTATACTCACGGCACAACGCTGCCCTATTCACTTCACGCGCAAGAAGAAAACGAAGTGAAGTGAAGAGCCGCGACACAAAGTTCGTTACCTTAACTGGATCTCGTTGGTGCCAAATACAAAAAGCTTTCCACAGTTGTGATCAATGTATACCAGCAATTGGCATTGAGTTCGTAAAATCAATACGTGTGTCAGTGAAAAGCTTGAATGGAAGAGAAGCTAGCGCTCTAAAAATGAGGGCTTCAATATAAGTAAAAGTAAGAATTAAGATATACACGACAGGAGTAGTCTTAATAAGAGTGAAGTTAAAGTGAGATTAGATTGATTGTCATTTTTTAAACAAATTAGATATTTAGACTCACCTGAGTTGTTACTATTGTTAGACTCAAAATCTCAAAAAGAATAGTACGACAGATGAGATATTATATGTAGAATCAAAATAGGGTAGTCGAAAAGGAGAAGTATTACTCAATCATTATGTGATAAAAGAAGTGGCTGAACTAGCATATATATTGTACTAATATTTTTACTGTATATATATATATATATATATAAATATTATTATTTTATATTAATTTATTATCGCCATAGAAATGTATAAACTCTGGACTATGTGTAAAAGAATATTGACCCAAGTCAAGTACAAGTTCTATAAAATAGTTACTCTAACTTATAAGGCCATCAATATTAATATTGAAAAGAGCCACCTGATTCTAAGGTATTTTTGATACTATTCTATTTGTTTAGTTTGCCCGTTTAAAAAATTAGTACTTTCTTCGTCCCAATTTGTTTGAAGGTTGATCAGTTTAGGGAGTAAAATTACACATTTTCTTTGACTATAATTTTTTCTAACTATTTTTATATATTATGAATTATTAACTATGCAGACTTATAGTAGTTTTTATATAGTTTTCAATATGTACTCCCTCCGTCCCAAAAAGATTGATTTAATTTGACTTGACACAGAGTTTAAGAAATAAAGAAAGACTTTAAAATGTGTGGTCCAAAATAAATTTTAGATATTTGTGTGATTGTAAATTATCTCATAAAGTTAAATAGTTTCTAAATATAGAAATGAGTCAAACTTTTTGGGACAAACTAATAAAGAGAGTATACCAATATTTTTGGGATAACGGGAGTAAATTTTATTATAAAATAGTCGAACAATCTAAATCTAAAATTAAGTTGTTTGACTTTCTAAAATGATCCACCTTCCGATAAATTAAAACGGAGGAAGTAATATATTTTAAAATACTATAACCAGTTTTTTTTTTCGAATACTATATCCAGTTTATACCATCATATCGAATTAATCTTGATTGTTTGTGTAGAAAACCATCCACTGTAATAAACTACAGTCGCGCCGCTGTTTTTTCCCATTGTTTTACGATAAAAGAAGGTTCAATAGGCCAACTGTATTGGATGCTTCTACTCTTCCTTCCAGAATCTACGAGGATGACATGTCCTAATTCCAAAATACCAGAATGCTGCGCTGTCAAGTGCAAAGGCCCTTTGAAATATACTTGCCTTCAAAGAATTCTAAAAAATTAATTTCATTCCAACAGTACATTATTTATATAATCATAATATTTTATTTTAATGAAGACTAATCTATTCTATCTAAAATATAAGATGCTAAATATAATTATCTTAATTTATGAGATAGTACAATATAATACAATATCAAGGAGGAATATTGAATTGGAGGTAATTATGGGATTTGTCCCATAATCACTTTGTCTCATAATCACTCTAACAGTCCCCCGTAGTCTTAGCGGGAGGTTCTTGTATGCTGAGACTGTCACTGAAATCATCAAAAAGTACGCGCGGAAGACCTTTTGTGAAGATGTCAGCAACCTGATAACGGAGCGGTACATGGAGAATACGGACTTGTCCACGGGCAACCTTTTCGCGGACAAATAAGATATACATTTCAATGTGTTTTGTGCGCTGATGTTGAACAGGATTTTCGGATAAGTATATCGCACTCACATTGTCGCAATAGACTATTGTTGCCTTTCCAATCGGACAATGTAGCTCCAACAGTAGATTACGGAGCCAACATGATTCAACAACCACATTGGCTACCCCTCATTATTCTACCCCAGCACTGGACCGAGACAATGTGGATTGTCATTTGGACGACCATGAAATAAGATTGTCCCTCAAGAACACACAATAACCGAAAGTGGAACGACGTGTGTCCGGACAGCCACCCCAATCTGCATCTGTGTAGGCTGAAAGACTCGAGATGGAGGACTTATATAGATGTAGGTCGAAATGGAGAGTACCCTTAACATACCGCATAATCCTTTTGATAGCCCCATATGTTCTTCTTTTGGATAATGCATGTGTAAACAAACCTGCGGAACCGCATAGGAAATATCTAGTCTTGTAAAAGTCAGTTACTGCAAGGCTCCTACGAGGCTGCGGTAATGTGTAGGATCATTGTATGGAGTTCCGGCATCATTACTTAATTTCGCCTTTGTGTTAACTGAAGTATGTGATGGTTTGCAGGAAGACATCCCTGCTTTGTCAATTATTTCTTCGGCATATTTCTTTTGATTAAGAAACAGACCACCTGCATATTGGGTGACGACAATGCCAAGAAAATAATTCAACGGCCCCAAGTCCTTCATTGCAAATTCTGTTGCAAGAAGAGACATAATAGATTGGCGAAGTGAAGTGGATGATGCTGTGAGAATAATATCATCGACATACAGAAGTATATATGCCATGTAAGTGCCCTTCTGATAAATGAACAACAATTGATCAGACTTGCTGTGAGAGAACCCCAACTTGAAAACAAATTCTGCAAATCGGTTATACCATGCCCTAGGAGCTTGTTTCAGACCATATAAGGATTTCTTCAACAGATAAACATGATCTGGGCGTGTATAATCTCGGAAACCCAACGACTGATACATGTACACCGTTTCCTGTAAGTGGTCATGTAAGAATGCATTTTTAACATCCAATTGATGAATGGACGAAGATTTGGAAAGAGTCGGGCTGAGAACAATCCTGATAGTTGCTGTCTTAACTACCAGATTGAATATTTCACCACAATCGACTCCAACCTGCTGAGACCTGTCATCACCAACAAGACGAGCTTTGTATCTCGCAAAAGAACCATCAGAATTCTTTTTATGACAAAAAACCAACATAGACCGAATGACGTTCACATTAGACGAATGTGGTACTAACTCTCACGTCTTATTTTTAATAAGAGCATTAAATTCGTCTAATATGGTAGCTTTCCAATCTGGGTCGGACAAGGCTGCTTTGGGATTTTTTGGTAGAGATGACGGTTGAATTGATTATAGTAGGTTAAACTAACGTTTGAGTCAAAAAATCTCGTGCATGGCACGGGTTTCAATGGTCCGAGGTTGTTCCGTCATTGGTTGTGTAGTAGAGGTATCTGTATGGCATTGGGACGAGAGGGTGTATTGTGTCCTGGTTCGGTGTTGGGCTGGGATCCGGTGTTATGTGATGGAGCAGTGGGATCCCCTACTTGGGCCTACCCGCTATGGAAACATGACTGGGCCGAGACTAGTGATAATAAGGTTGTGGTCACCGATCTAGTCCCATTTTGTGGTTGGGCCAAAAAATGTTGGGTATTTGGTTGGCATGGTTCCACTTGTGTTTGGTTATTAAGGTTGTGGTGTAAAATGTGATGTATTCCGTTGTCCAAAAATCATATGAAGGTGAGGATGTCATATGAGACTTAGCAAACGGGAATGTAGACTCATCAAACACTACATGACGAGAGATAATTATTTTCCTATTCGTTAAATCATAACATTTATATCCCATGTGATTTTGTGGGTATCTCAAAAATACACAAGGAGTTGAACGAGCCTGCAACTTGTTAATGGTAGTGGATGGAAATAAATGATAACACAAACACCCAAACATCCTCAAATGTGTAAAAGACGGGAGATAATGATACAACATTTGTGTAGGAGACACATTGGAGAGCAATTTACTATGAATAATATTTAAAAGGTATGTGGTCATTTGAAGTGCATGGTGCCAAAACTTTGGTGGTGTGGAAGAATGCTCAAGAATAGAGTGTATCATATTGTTAATCGTTCGAATCTTTCTTTTGGCTTTCTCATTTTGTGGTGATGTATGTGGACACGAAAGACGCAAAGACATACCATTTTGATGACAAAAATCATTAAATTGGGCGTTGATGAATCCCCCCCCCCCAATTGTCACATTGAAAAATATTTAATGCTTTTGCCAAATTGAGTTTTGATAAAAATACTAAATTGTTTAAAAATTGTGTAGGTTTGTGATTTATGTCCTACGGGAAACGTCCACAAAAAATTTGAATAATCATCTAGAATGAGCAGGTAATATTTATGACCTGCAGAACTCAAAACTGTTGATGTCCACAAATCACAATGCACAAGATCAAATGGCATAAAAGTATGAGAAGTAGAAGATGCAAAAGGAAGCTTAACATTTTTACCAAGCACACAAGTTTGGCAAACAGAAGAGTCCACTGATTTCCGCCACTGCCCCCACTGATTTCCGCCACTGCCCGGACTGACCACTACCGCCGGCAGGCTGGCCACTGCTCTCACCCGTCCCTTTCCACCGTTATTTTTTTCTTTGTTGTTACGGTTTGAACCCCATTTTTTTACCATTATTGGGACGATTACCATGGCCCCCCGAACCAGAATTTTGGGGCTCCAAATCTGTGGAAAATGAGTTGGTAGAGACGAGAACAGTTCCGGCGATGGCTGCTCTAGAGGATGCCTGTTTTGTTTTTCGTGTTTCCTCGAGAATCAACCTCGAACGACCTCATAAAAAGGAGGCAATGGGTTACTTTGCTAAATGAACGTAGCAACTCCATCATATTGTTCATTCAACCCCGCAATCAACTGAAGGACCAACCCTTTGATTTGTGATGGGCGAACCAACGTTGGATAGTTGGTCCACAAATACTTTCAATTCCTGACAATAGGCGGAGATGTTGAAAAAATCATCTAATTTAACATTGGTAAATTGGTGTTCAAGATAAACGGCCCTAGAAAGTTTGTTATCTTAAAATATGTTTTGTAACTGTTCACACGCTTGTTGAGCCGTATAATTCGGCTCTAATATGGTATGGAGAAGATCATTCGAAATTGTGTCATAAATCTATTGAAGGACTATAGCATCTAACCGGGACCATAATTTTTATGCACCGTATTGGTATCCGACGATGACTCGGATGGGATGATATGGTCGATTACCTCATAAGCGCGGCAATGAATTTTGAACAATTCCGCCCAAGAGGTAAATTTCCCTTTTTCCATTTCAAGAGTTATGGATATAAAATTCTTGACGTTATTAACGGCAAGAGCGGGATGAAAGCTTTGTTTTTCGGTCATAGGTTCCACTTAGAAACAAAAGAAGAAGAGAAATAGGTGGTGTTTTGATGAAAGTGGATGGAAGAACCCTAAATGCCGAGGGGTGGGGGTAGTTGTCGGCTAGGGTGTGTTTTAGTTTTAGGGTTTTAGTAGTTGTGTAGGTTTAGGGTTTATGGCTACCTAACCTAAGTTGGCCGAAAAAAATATGAAGAGAAGGAAAAGAATTCGGTTAAGGAGGAAAAGAGAGAAAGGGTTTAGGGCAAAGGATCTTGGCTCTTGATACCATGTAGAAAATTAATTTTTTGATTAATTTCATTTCAATAGTACATTATATATACAATCATAATATGTTTGTCTTAAGAAAGACTAATCTATCCTACTTAAAATATAATAAACTAATTATAATCATTTTAATTAATGAAATACTACAATATATTACAATATAAAAAAGGAATATTAAATTGGAGGTAATTATGAAATTTGTCCCATATTCACTCTAACAAGAATCACATGTGCTGAGTTTTCTGAAAGAGCCACGTTAACTATGCTGACGTTGAAGCTCACTTCCTCAGTGTTATGTGGCCCAGAAACTCCGTCAGATGGACCACAAGTGGCATACATCCGGCTAACCGCGTCTGCAGTCAGTGATCCAGCTCGCCCAGCCACATCCCCAAAAGGAAATATATAAATACGCACACACGTTATCCATGTCAATGTTTCATTAAAACTACAACAAATTTCAGGATAATCAACAATTTCTTTCTTTTATTAGAAAATAAAATAAAAGAAACCCCAAATTAAAAAGGTAGACGAATGAAGGACAATTTAGAGGGACGATAGGAAAAAAAGGAAAGATTTTTAATGTCGTTCGACTGAGATAAATGTTCATGAGGTTTGAAAAATATTTAATGATTATTGATGGCGTTGTTGTGTGTTCTTTTTATATTAGGAATAGTTGAGATGCAACAATGCCATGAAGTAACATTTTCTTGTTGAATATCTCAGTGCAACTAGCCCCTGCAAATATCTAGTCCATATTGACCAAGAACGTATTTTGATCAGTTTATAATTTTATATTGACCAAAATCTGACATAGTTACTTCTCTTATGAGATTATGACTTTGTCCCTACATAGGCACGATACAATACAACTTGTAACTTCGTTGATCGCCATCTAAATATCTTTATTCTCGTTAGAGAAAGACTCCCCGACAAGTTTTTACACATAGGTTAGCTGCTTTCTTTATGTTGCTTGTCCTAGTCCGTCTGGTCCCTTTTGGTTAGGGGTCCTCTCTAGGGATTAGATTAAGACTGTTTGGGATTTTTTTTCTAGTATTGAAGGCAGTCAACTGTCAATTATGTACTCTTTTTCCTTCTCTCTTCATTTTTTAGTGGATTAGATTAGGATGAAGGTATTATCTGAGTACTTCTATTCTCTTCTCCGGCTTGCTCTTTCAAATAAAAGTTTAGCATGCAGTAATGTAATCGCGAGATCTTAGATTGTTTATTACATTTCGAATGAAAGTTTCTCATTTCATATTGTCTATGTTTTCTTTTACTTGTGAACAATCTGTATTTCGCTTACCTGTGTACCTCATTAGGCAAGCGTCACTAGAAAGATCTCAAGAAGAGAAACTAGAAATTGTCACCCTGGGCTGACGCAGCAGAAAAGGCAAGTGATCAAAGAAGCATTTGAGCTCTTTGACACCGATGGCTTTAGTATCGAATTGTTTATGTCCCTAAGAATTTTTTTGTGTTTGACAGCTCTATGGCCGCGTTCTCTTTAACATAGCATTTTTCTTAATTGCTACTGTTCAGGAAATATTTATGCCACAGAACTGAACTTCGCTATGAGATTTGGTTTCTTTTCTGAAGTTGATCAGTCTAAGATCTAATCTATGGTCATGTGCTAATGTAACTTCCATTGGAGAGCTCTTGGATTTGAAAAGATCTCGATTGGTTTTCTATCATTGTTCTCTTTCGTCTCAAATTTTCTATCGCTTTTCTAAAAAAAATATTAATTAAAAAAAGTATTTGACTATTTTTTTTCTTATTTATGTGTAAGTTATAATTTTTTTTCATTAAATGTTTACTATATTTAGGTGTCATATCCATTAATGACAAATCCTACTAAAAGTAAAATGGAAAAAATCAATTATACTTAAAAATTTTAAAATAATAAATAATTTTTTGAAAACTATCATTAATAATCATGACTAATAATACTAGATGGAAGGAGTATTAAACTACCGTTACTATTATTAGAATAAAAGAAGCTTCAATAGTGAGTGTGAGTTATGGCTGGCCAACGGGGCGGGTCTCGGCGGGACGAGACTCGACGGAACAGGGGTAGCGAGGGATCGGTCCTCCAGTGGGGCTGGCGGGATACGCCGATGTCCCATCCAGTTCCCGATCCCGTCGGAAAAGGGGATCGGTATTATCGGGGCGGGGCAGAACGAGGTCGGGTCAGATCGGGTTTTTCTGATTATTTTTTTTGCACTTAATTTAAAAAATAACATATATATAAACACCTCAATAATGAACAAGATAGTGTAATAAAAACATCCAAAGGCTGTTTTTGTGCCTCTTATATTATTTAATAGAAATATAATTTTTTTGTAATACAATTGTCAAAATTGCAACTTTGTGGTGTTGAAAGTTGCAAATACCATAGTAAAATTGCAATTAAAAAAATTACATATTTAAAAACACATTTTCTAGTTTCTTTATAATTTCTTGTGGTTCTTCGGTTGAATTGATATTTGTTGGTCAAATTGCTCGACGTCGCTTCCACCTCCGTCGGATAAGATTTCGTTGTAGTTTTCTTCTTCTTCGTTGATCTCCGGTTGACCGCACCTTCTCCGCTCCGCTCGTATCCAATCTCTGAATAATACTTCAATCTCCAAGTTGTCTCCTGCTAATGAGTGTCTGTGCTCTCCTATTTGAAATATGTCGGCAGAAAAAACGCTTTCAGACGCTATTGATGACGCTTGAATGTTCAACACATATCGGGTCATCTTTGATAGTGTTCGAAATGACTTCTCATTCTCCCTCCAATATTTCAGCAAGTCTTCACGTCCTTCTTCATTGAGAACCGCTTGGTACGGTACAACACCCTGCAAAACAAAAATATCAAATTCGCTAACTTGGTTAGTAGTGTTACTACTTTACATTCTATGTCCAAGACTTTCAATACTAGCCGCAGAAACGACATGTCTTTTTTGAGGTTGTGTTGAAGAAGAAGAAGAAGATGGTACATAAGCCAGTTTGTTGCTAGCACTTTCTTGTTGGTAATGCATATATACTTTTTTTGCATTCATCTTGTATGCTAGACAACATTTCTTCTTTAGTTTGTTCAATAGGTGGTGGGTCATTTGGATTTTTTGGAGTTGGAGGTGGAAGTACAACTATACAATCATAAATAGTTTCAATAAGTGTTTTACAACCGTCTATTTTAATAGTCGTATTTAATACAACACCAATAATATAAATAGTGGGAATAGAAATAAAATATTTTTTTAATTTGATAAACATTTTTTAATAGGTGCATTATAAACTGGGTTTTTCATATATTCACTAAGTAATAAAAATATTATAGCTATATAAAACAACATAGTTGAAATAGTAGGATAATATATACCGAAAAATTCTTTTGTTGCTTGAAAAAATTTCTCTAGAAATATAATAAGTTCTGATTTTTTTTTCCAATCGTTATCTACAACCATATCAGTTGGATTTTGATTATGAGTGTTAAAAAATAAAGTTATAGGTCTTCTATAATCATAAGCAACACGTAATTGTTCGTATAAAGAATTCTACCTAGTCGTTACTTCTTCGGAAATTTTTCTATAAGCTAGTCCACAATCGTGACAAATTTTTTTATATTCTTTTTTTTTCGTTATATTCTATTACTTCTAAAAATAAAGTTTAGAGCAAAATGTATTTTATTAAGAATGTCTTCAAAAAGTGATAGATCATCCTTTACAACTAAGTTATAAATATGACACACACATTTTAAACATTTTTATAAATTTGACATCTAACTACTTGATTCTCTTCGTCCCTATAAAAAAATCCATGCATCTTATTTTAATTTTCGTTTTATTGGGCCTCGTCTCATATTAGGGGGAATAGGAGACGTTCCAGTTGGAGGTGCATTAGTGGGTGTGTCATCTAAATTAAAGTCTGGTTGAGTTGCAGAAAATATCTCGTCGTCTAAATCTAATGGTATTTCAGAAAAAAATTCAGTTTCATGTGTGTAATCAATCAAATCATCTTGTTTAGGAATAGGATGATTAGAAGACCCATACTAGAATAATCACCCTTACCCTTATCCTTACCCTTACCCTTAAACATACCTCTTAATCCTTTCATTTTAATTATGCTAATAAATAATTAAAGATAACGAAATTAAGTGCGCTAATTAAAATAAAGTAACAATAATAATTTAAAGAAGGAACGAATGTACCAAACGTCGACGTAACGTAGACGTGTAATCGAGGTTGAAATTTAAAACTTTGCTCGATAGATGATCCTCAAGCTAGTTGCCAACTTTACTCCCAATTTTTTAACTTTGATGTAGTTATACAAATGAATAAACAATATTTAATATTTAGTAGACAATGTAGACTTGTAGAGAGATAGATTGAGAGATTAGAGAGATTGTAGGAAGATTTGTGAGAAAGATGAAGAGAAAATGAAGTATTTATAGTTGAAAAATTGAGTTAAAGTGTAAATATATTAACTTATGGGTTAAAAATAAATATGAAGGGGGAACAAGGGTTGGGGAGGCCAAAAATAACCGTTGCACAACGGCCAAAATATAAAATGATCGTTGTGCAACGGTCATTTTTTGCAAAGGGGAGGGATCGGGCGTAGCGGGACTGGGGCGGGACGAGCCCAGGTCCCGTCGTTACCAATTTTTTTTATAGCGGTATAAGGGAGTGAAAGAAATAATCCTCTTGATTATTTTCATTACTTGAATAGGTATATATACAAGATACAAAATAGGAGAATCCTATTCCTATTCCTATTCTATTCCTAAAATCTTATTCTACCATAATTCTAACTCTACAATTATGGTAGTGTATATTTCTAATTATGGTAACAAATACATTACAATATACTACACATATATTTTCCAAATATACAATATTCTTATGTCTAATTGTCCATAAACCCGAGACCATAATCTGGTCAATTTGTGGCATGATCTGGGCAGAATCTGTGGCCTTTTTAATAAGGCAATATACACTTGTATATTGTGTGTATATTTCCTTATTTAACACACCTCAAGTAGTCATAGTGGCGGTCTTGAACGCTGAGATCGTCCCTAAAATCTTCAAAGAGACTGCCGTAGACCCTTTGTAAAGATGTCGCAATTTGATAACGACGGGACATGGCATACGCGAACGTAACCCTTTACAGAACCTTTTCACTGGACAAAGTGAATGTCCATTTCGATATGCTTGGTGCGTTGGTGTCAACCGGGTTACACTGAAAGGTAGATGACACTAATGTTATCGCAATATACCAAGGTTGCCTTCAATGGGACAATGAAGCTCTAAAGCAAATTACGTAGCCAAAATGATTCGGAGACCACATTCGCTACCCTCGATATTCTCGCTGCCTGCACTTGAAAGCGTGATAGAGTTGCCCGACGCTTTGTCGACCAGGAGACCGTTGTTGCCAAGGAACATACAGAGCCGTAAGTCGACCGTCTGGTGTCAGGACAACCACCCCAATCATCATCCGGTGTAAGAGACAAGTGTGGATGTAGATGAAGGATACAAGTGCAACCCATAGTCCAAAGTTGTCCCCGAATATACCGACGATGCATTTGATTGCATTCATGTGCTCAACTCGGGATCATGCGCGAATAAACACACTCGCTGAACCGCATAATGCATTATCCGTCCTGGTAAAGGTAAGATACCGGAGGCCCCTGCAAGATCCGGGAGCAGCGGTCGGGTCCTCGTATGGTGCACAGCACTCATTTGCCAGTTTGGGGTACCGGGCGTGAAGTGGACTTACAAGATGACATCACAGCCCTCTCTATGATCTCAGCAAAGATACTTCGCTGAGACAAAAAGTAAGCCACACTTAATGACGCTCGCTGACGGCAATCCCAAAAATAACTCAAAGGCCCTAAGTCTTTCATAGCAAACTCTAATCGAGCATGGTCATGATAGACCGCGCAAGGCATCGAAGAGGCAGTCAAGATGATATCATCCACATACAACGAATGTAGGCCATAAGGATCTAACCACTGCGGTAGATGAACAAGGAATTATCTGACCTGCTGTGAGTGAACCCAATAGTTGAAACGAAGTCAGCAAATCTCGTATACCAGGCCCGTGGAGACTGCTTAAGCCCATATAAAGACTTTTTCAATAAACAGAGATGATGCGGACAGTTAGGATCCCTGAAACCCAATGGTTGATGCATATAGACTATTTATTTGAGGTCACCGTGTAGGAATACATTCTTGACATCCAACTGATGAATAGGCCAAGCCTTTGAAAGAGCCAAGCTAAGCAATCGCGGTTAATAGTAGCCTGGCTTGACCACCTGACTAAACGCCTCACCACAATCTATCCCAACCCGCCGAGTCTTACCATCACTCACAAGTCGCGCCTATGTCTAGCAAATGACCCATCCGAATTCTCCTTATGAGCAAAAATCCACATAGACCTGATAACATTAATACCGTAAGGACGGGCACCAACTCCCACATCTTATTATCAATAAGAGCATTATATTCATCAATCATAGCAATTTTTCCAATTAGGGTCATTTAAGGCGATATATGGTTACTGGGTGCGGAGATTTAGAGACATCGTAATGTAAATTAAAATATATTTTAGGTGTAAAATACCCGCCGACTACGAGTGACCTGCCTATGACTCGAGGAAGAATTGAGTGAATTTTGGAAATTTTCTGGCTCGACGGACGCAAGAGCAGGAAGTGGGCCTCACCCAAATCGGTAGAATCAAGCGTTTTTACGGACCGGGCCTAATGGCCGGTCGACTAGCCGAATTGCCGGGACTGATTCGTAAACTGAACTGGAATTCTGGGACCGCTGGCAAGGTCTGGAGGATTTTAAAAGTGCGGATATGTCCTAAAAATTCCAAATAATATACGGGATATTTGTTTATCCAAAAATTATACCACCAAGGCTCGGGAGTCTGAACTGCAAAAAGAAAATTGGGTTTCATAAAAAGGACGTACATTAATTATGATTTTATTTAAGGATAAATCAAAGCATTTATAACCACGATGATTAGATGGATAACCCAAAAATACACACGGGGTAGACCGAGCCTGAAGTTTGTTAATTATGGTGGATGAGAATAACGGAAAACACAAGCACCCAAAAACCCGAAGATGAGAATAAGAAGGGTTCTTATTATATAAGATTTGGAGGGGGAAGAATATGTCAGACATTTAGAAGAAATTATGTTAAGAAGATATGTGGCCATTTGTAGAGCATGATGCCAAAAATATGGAGGTATGGAGGCATGAATTAAGAGAGTTCGGACAATGTTATTGATGGAACGAATTTCGCTCTACTTTCCATTTTGTGGAGATGTAGCGAGGACACTAAAACCTAAACTTGATCCCATTAGTAGCACGTAACTCGAAACTCCCTATTGTCATACTCTTCCCATTATCACATTGAATATTTTATGTCTCTTTTCGATTTGAGTACGAATGAATGCTCTCAATTTGATGAAGACGGAAAACACTTTGTGATTTATTTGCAATTGGAAACGCCCACAAAAATCTAGAATAATCATCTAAAAAGAGAACATAATATCGATGACCCACGAACTAAGAACAGGAGATGTCCATAAGTCGCTATGAATAATATCAAATGGCATAGAAGTATGAGAATTGGAGTCTACAAATGGCAACTTAACAATTTTTCCTAATGAGCAAGATCGACAAATTGAGTACATCGCACTTTACAAGAAATAAAGCTATTTTTATCTAAACTCGATAAATTAGAAGATCCTTGGATGACCCAAAGCGAGCATGCCACATGGAAGGAGAGATGGCCGCAAAGTTTACGGCAAGGTCGACTCGATGGATCAAAACCGGGCATGATAAGATACAGATCCACCCTACTATCGCACTCATGAAATGACTCTGCCTTGAAATTCTTTCACGAGAAATCGAAAAGGATCAAATTCAATGTAACATGTAATTGTCATTTGTGAACTTTCGGATGCATACTCAAATTTTTAATCAATTTAGAGCATGTAAAGTATTTTTCAAGAGGAGTGGTGATTGGGGAGACAACGCTTTCACCATACCTAGAATTGGAATAATCGCCATACTAACAATTATCCCCAGGGGTGCTTAAATTGGAATAAGATGAGAGAGTACCGATTCTAAGTCATGAGTAGTGGCACCGTGTCCATATACCAATTTAGGTCCCGGCTGAGTTAACCCTAGTGTGTGCATCGCCTCGATATCGTTTGAGTGGGGCTCGCCAGATGATGGGCTTGGCGAGGCTGGGGCCCAAGAACTCCTGCATGGAGCGGGCCGTAGTCGCCGTTGCTGGCCGCCGCCACTGCTGGGTGTTGGGGCTGGACTGTTGGCCAGCCCACTTGCCGTTGGAATTCACTGCGTGATTGTAGGGGCTGCTGGCCCACGGTCCACTGCCCAGCCCCACTGACATGGTCCCCACTGCTGGGCCCAGGGGGGTGTAGGGCCATTGTTCACTGGATGGGACCCACCGCCTGTTTGCTGACCACCAGAACTATCGCGTTTGCCCCCGCGGTTTTTGTTATTATTCTTGCGATTATTCTTGCCGCCACCATTATTATGGTTTTGGCCCGAATTATTAACAAAACCCTAAGAACTAGGAGAAGACGCCACCATGACTACTGGGCTTGCTCCGGTAGCCGCCTTTTTAGCCAAACCGGCTTCTTCCAACGTAAGTATGGAGCGGGCTTGATAGAAGTCGGGAAGAGGGTTGCTTTGGCGAAGGAGAGTTCCAACACCATTATAGGCCCAAAGACCGTAAGCAACCAATCAGAACGAGACGATAATTAGTTATCGGTGCGCCAATATTACTTTGGAGTTGATCTCGCCAACTCCTCGAGTTTCTTTCAATATGCAGAAACGTTGGGAAATTGGCCCATTCGAACTTAGAGAGAATTTCGCCGAGTGTGACGACACGTGAATGTTGGTTGTCTTGGAATATGTCACGCAATCTATTCCATGCAGTCATAGCCATGGTATGCGCCAATAATCGCTCAGAGAAGGTCTACTGAAATAGTGGCGTAGATCCACCGGAGAACGGTAGCATCAAGAGTAATCCATAACTCAGGATCCTCCGCATGAAGAGGTCTAGCGGGAGGAATGATGTGATGAAGAACTTGATAGGAGATAACGTGAATTTTAAACAACTCCGTCCACGTCGCATATTGGACGTTTTCCATCTCAAGAACAATAGGGATACAGTTCTTGATGTTGGAAACCATGAGGGGCAGGACGATAATTGTTCTTAGACATATTGAAAGAACAAAGAATGAGGGGGAATTTAAGAAAGGTTTTTGAGAGCGGAAGACGAAATTTGGGAGAGAAACCCGAGGGGGGGGGGGTTCTCGGCCGAGAATGTCAAAAAACTTTGGGAGAGAATTTTTTTTGTAAAACCTAGTCTCTTGATACCATGAAAGAAATAATCCACTTGATTATTTTCATTACTTGAATAGGTATATATACAAGATACAAAATAGGAGAATCCTATTCCTATTCCTATTCTATTCCTAAAATCTTATTCTACCATAATTCTAACTTTACAATTATGGTAGTGTATATTCCTAATTATGGTAACAAATACATTACAATATACTACACATATATTTTCCAAATATACAATATTCTTATGTCTAATTGTCCATAAACCCGAGACCATAACTGGCCGAATTTGTGGCATGATCTGGGCAGAATCTGTTGGGTATTGATATTGGTGAATGGGAAATGATTGAAAAGAAAAGTGGGAGTTGTCCCACATCGGTAGTGGAAAGAAAAGTGGGAGTTCCCTCTTGCTTTATAAAATAAGCATTTGTCCCACATCGGTAGTGGAAAGAAAAGTTCTTCTACTTATAAGTAGAATTACTCCTTCTTGTCGCAAGAAAGGGTTCGAGGGGGCAAGGACCCTCTCATTGCCGTCGCGCCGCCTGGCTTCGCTTTAGATTTGATTTGGATTTGATTTGGACCGATTGATTGATAATCTTTTGGACCAAATTTTCTTCAATTTTTAATTATTTAATTAATTATTATTTAATTAAATTAATTAACTTATCCAATCCTAATTGTTAGTGACCGACCATGACCTGCTTTCTTTTCCATATTTAAATTTCCCACTGCCATTTTTAGGGCTGTCAGAAGGTTGCAAACCTTCGTAAACAATGATTTCCATGGCTATAAATTGCTTTGATTCCTCGAATTTTACTTACGAATTTTCCGAACAATACAAACTTCTTCTTCTTTCTCGCACAAATAAATTGCAGGTGATACTGCCGTTGAGTGGTTCGCCACCCGAATTTGGAGTACTACTATTCTCGTAAGATAATCGCTTTCTATCCTCGGGAGGATATTCCATCAACCTCAGTCATCGTGAGGGGAATAATTTTCTTAAAGACACACTTTGAACTAAGTGGGCTCGATTATATTCTGAAAAATTATTCTTATTTTTCAACACTGATTCTGTTTATTTTCAGTGTTTATTATTTACTGATTTTTTGAAATACAGATTAATAACAGAATCTGTGGCCTTTAATAAGACAATATACACTTGTATATTGTGTGTATATTGTCTTATTTAACAGGGAGAGATCGGGTCGGGACCGGGCCGCCCTGTTGGCCAGCCTTAGTGTGAACTGAAGTAGAGGCTTCTACTCTTCTGGAAACTTCGAGGATTACATGTCCTATTCTTAAATACGAGAAACTGTGTCAAGTGCAACGGCCCTTTAAAATATATATTTGCCCACAAAGAATCACATGTACCAAGTTTTCAGAAAGAGCCACGTTAATTCTGCTGACATTATGCTCACTCAGTACAGTGAACTTCCTTAGTGTTATTATGTGGCCCAACAACTCCGTTAAGATAGCCTACAAGTGGCATACATCCGGCAAACCGCGTGTGCAGTTAGAGATCGAGCTCGCCTAGCCAACCAAAACAAAATGGAGTATATAATTATAGCGTTTGTCTTATATACATTGTCGAATAAAAAGTTTCTCCATCAGGATGGTTTTACATATTAGAGTAAGTAATTTTTTATGTTTTTAAAATTATAAATTTTAAGTTTTATGAAACTAGCTATAAATATTTTTTGCATGCATATGTGTATGAGTTAAATTCACAGGAGTTATATAATATATATATACACACAGCATTCAAGTTTAACATAGAGACACACAGCATTCAAGTTTAACTAATCTATGTTAATGTCATTAAATATAACTTCTATCCCTTCCCGGGGCATCCGATAAAATATTTAAATATTACTTTTATTTTGATGGGTAGTAGAATTCGCCACGATTTATTTTGATCAATAAGCTAAGTCATTCAATTTTCCTGGATGACGAACAAGTTACGTTATTTATCTTCCTCCGAGTTACTCCGTCATAAATTAACAGTTGTTTTAGCTAAAACAAAATGTACTAAATTAATGTTTGCTTTAAAAACTAAAGACACAATTTTCAACTATATTCTTAACATGATTAAATAAATAATTTTTTCTAATATTGCTTAATTCTCAAAAAATCTCAAAATACTTATTAATAATAAGGATAATATAGTTAACTACATATTATATATATATATTAATTTCTTAATGGAGAGCTAAGACGATTACTATCAATGGAGAGAGTAATAAATATAGATGATACTTCTTATTTAATATCCAAAATATCGTTAAAGTAAGTAATTTCGTATAATAGTTCTCAAATTATTATTTCGGGTATAACAATTCATTCTATTATTATACAGTGCATAAATAACTTCTACATTTTAAGCTCACGTAACTGGCATGTGAATCAAAAGATCCTCCAAATATGGAAAGAGGTAGGTTTATCAATAATTTTAATATTTCTCTGTCTCAATTATTGGGACACTTTTTTTCTAGTCTTCCAAAAAAAAATCATATTTTTATAATTAGAAATAAATTAATTTGATTTTTTTAAATCTTTGATGAAGTAATTTATAATCGCACTAACATTCAAGATTTGATTTATTTTAAAGTATAAATTTCAAAGATCTTTTTTTACTTAAATTTTATACCAAATTAAATAATATCACTAAATTGGGACGAAGAAAGTATAAATTTTGTAATTAAATAAAAATATTATTATATTACTAAATATAAATTTAGGACTCAGTTAAATCCCGAGCTCAACGATGCTTCTAGATAAAGGAAGTTCCTATATTGGAAAGTTCCATTGTCTTTCTAGAACTGCGAAGATGACATGTCCTATATAAGAGTGTTTCGCTGTCAAGTGGAGAGACACTTTGATTCTTTTGAATACAAAGAAAACGCACACCAATTTTTCCTAAATAGCCACGTCAATTTCTGCTGACATCAGAGCTCAAGTAATCAGATTCCGTAGCCTCCATGTGTCGTACAATGTGTCTAACCCGTGTGCTGTTATTGTTCCAGCTCACCCAGCCACATCCCCAAAAGGAAATATATATATATATATATATACGTACACACCTTATGCATGTCAATTTTCATTAAAATTACAACAAATTTCAGGACAATCAACAACTTTTTTTTGTTTTGTTTTAGAATGAATGGATTCAGTCAACTTCAAGACAACAAATTTATCCGTACCCACAAACTAACTCAAGACCAAGAAATTTACTACATGGTGTCAGCTCTCCGACATGTTGTCTCCGGCGCCGATGGACGGACCGACGGCGAAGCTGCTCAGCTTTTGCAGGAAATTCAAAATGCAAGTGGTGCATCATCCACATCAGCTAATTCCATGCCACGTAGGAGCATTATGGACATTCATGTCCAGCCAGTCACTGCAGCTACTTACTTAGCATGTCATATTGGGAATTCTTTCCACGTAAAGCGAGAGAATATAGAGTTGCAGAAAGGGACGAAAAGAAAAAGGAGAAATACTAAGAAGGAATTTAGGGGGGTGAGACAAAGGCCATGGGGAAAATATGCTGCAGAGATTCGGAACCCACATAGAGCCCGACGAGTTTGGCTTGGTACTTTTGTTACTGCTGAGGAAGCTGCTAGAGCTTATGACAGAAAGGCTATTGAATATAGAGGTGATAAAGCCAAAACCAACTTTCCGATTTCGGAATATGCTTCTGCTACAGTTACTAATGAGAACAATTTGCCAATGGTAGCGGAAGAAAACAAAGAATTAGCACAAGTCCAAAATGGTGAGGTGGCAGTGGTTGCTGATCAAAATAATATTATTAATGGTGAAAACAATATGCAAAATGGTTATGATCATAATATTAGTAATGGGGAAAGTAGTAATATGCAAAATGGTGATGATTTTTGGGATACATTGGCTGAGGATAGACTTGTCAAGTGGATTAACCAAGGATATGTGATTCTTTAAATCAGTTATTTTTCGTTGGTCTGTCGTTTATCCAGCTGTCGCTTTCAGTTCAAAGTTTTTTGGTACTGAGTAGTTTGAGTGTATGTTGAGGTTGCAATCATTCATCTTTAGGCAAAACAAAAAAAAAAGAGTCAAACAACAAACCCGGCGAAAATTCCTTTTTTAGAATTAACTGTAAAATCAGTTTATGATGTAGAATCCCGTTCTATATATGAGAAGTGAATTTATTTCCATTTTACAAGCTGACGTGTCACAAAAAATTGATTATAATCAAAACAAGTTCGTATGGGTTGAAAATTAAAATCTTCCAACCCCACACCTCTTCTTCTTGATGCCTCACCCTCCATTTTCTTCTACTTCATTTTATTCATCACAATAACTTCATTAATCCACATAAAAGAAATTCACCATATTACAACAACTTCAACCAATTTAATCTTTTTCATTATCCACAACCAAATCCGTCACACACCCATCATGAATAACCCCCATGCTACCACAAATTACTACCAAATTTCACCACCAAATAGATGAATTGACAGTGAAAGAGAGGATTAGTCGGAGAAAATAGTAATCCTTCGCAATACTGTTCTAATTAACAATAGTTGATTGAACTATTGTATTGATGGTGGTGATAATTTTTTATTTTTGGTGGTGGGTTAGGTGAATGGTGGTAAAATTGGTGCTGGTATTATGATTTTTGGTGAAAGAAAGTACGGTAGAGGGTGGTGGTGAGTTTGATGATAATGGTGAAATCAATTGTGATGTAGTGATTTTGAAGGATTATGGTGAAATTGATGGTGCTTGTGTGACGAATTAGCAAGTGGGTAATGAAGAATAAAGAAAAAGAAGAAATTAACTTCTTTCGTATGCAGAACTTGAAAAAAATTGAATTTTGATTTTGTATCAAGAATGGAGAAGAAGGAAATAGCGTGACTGCTTTTTTTTTTTTGGAGTAAAAAATGGAGTCTTTCATGAAGAGAGGAGATGGGGTGAAATTAGAGGTAAAAATGATGAAAAGGAAAGCCAATTTTTTCTTTATTTCTGATATTTTTTAACACAAGAAAATTTGAAAACATAAATTAACTATGTGTAAAAATTGAATCACTTTTTTAGTGAGTTGAGTCAACTTTCGTACAAGTATGCCATTAAATATACAGATTATAAGTATGAAAAAGGTCTCCATTTTTTTTTTATTAGAACGAAAATCGCATATCTGTTTTGGTTATTGGAGGCCGTCTGATATTTAATCCAACAAAGTGTCAACGGATGGTGACATTTATGGCCTTTCTGACATATTCCCGACTATATGATAGGGACTGAAAAATGGAATTCAAGGAATCACTTCGATCTGTCTATATTTATTTGTCACATTTTTAATAGATAAAATATAATTTTATTATATCACCACTCATTATCATAAGCACTTCTGGGCAAATGAATTGAAAATAATTAATATTCTATCCGTCTCAAATTATTTGACGTTTTTTGAATTTACACGTCTCTTAAAAAATATTAATTATGAAGATTATTTGATCTACTTTACTCTTATTTATGTCTAAGTTGTAATCTTTCCCATTATATGTTTATTCTATTTATATATCATCTTCAATAATGACAAAGGATAAAAAAAATAAAAAGTTACGCCTTGAATTTTTAAAACGACAAATATTTGAGACAATTATTTTTAATTGTCATGACAAATAATTTGAGATTGAGAAAATACTTAATAATAAAAGCAAAATAGGTATGCAATTCGCTTGCCTTTGTCCTATATGCTTCTTCCTCTTCACAGGAATACAGAATTTTCTAAAAAAAATAATTTTCCTAATTTACAGTTTTTAGTTTTGTTTATAATGACATACTATCTTTTGCATTTTCAAACTAGACATCTATTTTTAATATAGTGCTACAAGTAAAAATGGACCGAGGGAATATAATCTTTCTATTCCTTCACAACCAGATATATTGAGTATTTCCCCCACAATCGATGTAAAGAATTGAAAATACGTGAAATGCTCAATCTCAGATTGCATTACTTGCAGCCTGCAGGAATTCAAAACTCATATAACCACATAACCTTGGCATACGCTAATCCAAGATAAATGTAGAACACTCATTTTAAAGTAAACATCCGGCGACCATTCATTTGCCACTTTTTATTTCCATGCCAACATAAGTTGCTGGAGAATAATAGAATGGTAGTTATACCAGATAATAGCTTGTTCCTTTCGTCCTGATGTACTGAAGGATTAACGTAATTGACAAATACCAAGGGACTATATTAACGAATAATACCCAAACAATAAGGAGCTAACAAGACTTTTGCAGATAGCAGCCGTGCACAAGGTTTAATTTCAAATCTCAGCAGCCAAACCACAACTTAGTAATCCGAATTCTGGACAAAATTGAGAGGATCACTATAATCACCAACCAATTATCTAAAGTCCAACTTAAGTTATTTTCAGAAGCCATAAATGCAAGAAGGTAGCAAAACTAGCTTGATTGTCCCACTGACATATATTCTCAATACCAGATCCTTACCTATCAAAATCTCTAAACAACCATGTGGTTTACTCATCCTGTGTTTTTTGTCCCACTAAGGGTTTGCTTGGCCACGTATATTTGTTTCACCTTAGTAGATGGAACTGCACCCAAAGACTGATTTCTGCCATGGAAACCCATTCTGCGATGGGACCAATCATTTCCAGCCATATTTCTCTGAGACATTCCACCACCCCTATGATAGTTATAGCCTGCAGTTTGATTCTGCTGAGAAGAGGCATTCTTCTCTTGGTTTTGCGTTTTGAAACCACTGACGCCTTGGTCTTTACAACTGTTGCTGACGCCATTTCTGAGAGCATCATGTTTGCCAATATCTGCATTAGTACATCCAGAGGAGCTTTGACTAACCAGGATCTGAGCAGAAACTCCAGTAGCCCCCGACTTGGAGGAATCTCCAACACCCAATTGAGCTGCATTGGCATCTGTCGCAATGGTAAAACTGGGGGTACCATCAGAGGCTTTGGGAGGATGAGACTCCAAGAACCTATTGGTATTCAATGACTGATCAACGGAATGACCGTGTCCGAACTTAGAAGGCAATGCGCCTTCAGCTTGCTGCTGCAAGGGGTGAGAAATGGGAACAGAATGAAGAGGCGATGCAGGGACATGAGACCACCGAGCTTGGACTGGCATTTCAGGTGAAGACTGAGTAGAAACCAAAAGCAAAGCAAAATGTTATGTGAGAACTGCTTGCATTAATAGATCATCTAACAAATATCTAGGGCATTACAGAGTCCATATTCTTAGGAACAAATCAATAAGTTCTACACTAGATGAAAGAAATGAAGACAATTATGAATGTTTCAAAATCGATAAAGAAGTGAGCAACTAAAATAGACATGTATACTCCACTACGGTGCAACGAACGATTCTACAAGCCCTCCGTTTTGTTACATCAGTGATGGAATGGCATTCCTTACCTGGAAAGGAGACACATCAAACATGGCCAAAGGAGAAGCCATGGGCATAATTGGTGAAGCAGGACCAAGATGCTGGATGGTAGCAGGCATATTCGATAAATTCCGCTGAGAGCCAGCCATATTGATGTTATTCATATCCGCCTCGGTGATGCACATTGCAGAGGATGAGGGTGTGTGCTTCCAATCAGGCTGCTTTCCAGAAGGTAAATAAGTGGTACCCATAAAGCTTAATCCAACCTGGCCATACTGTCCAACTGGAGCAAAATGATTATAGACCACCATGTGCGGCGGACCTTGAACCCCAGGGATACCTCCAGGTGGGCTTATGAAAGGGCCAGTGAACCCTGCTGGATGACCGTAGAAGGAGTCCAACGAAGACTGGCATTGTTGCCATGCACCAAGTGGACCTGAGCTAGACACAGTAGCTTTCTGTGACTGTGATTGGGAGCCACCCGACTCTTTATGCGGACCAAAGGCAAAAATAGGACCACCCAAGACAGGATTCATCTCATAGAAAGGAAAATGTGACGGCGGAGCACCAGGAAAATGAGATAGGATTTGGCTCGAAGAATTCTGGGGACTTGGTAGGGGAGGCCACAATGATATTGGAGGAGTTTCAACATTGAGATCAGCAGGAAGAGATACGCTAAGAGACTCGTCTGCCCTTGATAGGCTGCTCAATTGCTGATCCCCTGCCATAACACAGACTGATTAATACAGGCAACTGACAGAACAATCAAATGATAAACAAAGCACATGGGGTACTCCAAATTTTGTACCTTCAAAAGTTTTAGCTTCTGAAATAGCAGAGCCAAGTCCATTCCCGACAATTTCATCACTGCTGATAGCTGCTACAGCAACAGCAGAAGCAGCTGCTTCAGCTTCAGCCTCAGAATCTTGTACATTTAAACATGGATCATTTGCACGTTTATCTTTCTCAAAGAAAAGGGCACAGTCACTTTCATCTGGGGAAATATTACGGGAAATTTGAACTTCAGATCGATTAGAACCTGGAGCTCCAATCCCATGTGAAACAACACGACTACTGGTATGAAGGACCGTTGGGGATGTAACAGCACCTGGTAAGCGGGGATTAGATTATACGGACAAAATAATCACAACTTAAAGATACATACATGGAAGATGACAAGGTGGGTTACCAAATTGAATTTTCTCGCCAGCAAGCAGGGAGTTAATTGGACTTGCAGCAGAAGAAAAAGATTTGTCCTTTGCTAAGATGGATGACGATGGTAAGATGGGCTCAGTGACTGCACTACTGTGAGCTCCAACAGAAGCTGCATGTGCTTCAAACCTGGCAGGGTTCATAGCCTCTTCAAGGTGGCTCTGCGACAAGGCCATAACCTATGCCAAAATGAATCAGAAAACTTCTAGGAGCCAATGATTACAGGAATAATGAACCACAAAGAATGTAATAGCGCATTAACATATGTGAATATCCAGGATCATTTATGAAAACACAGATAATAAAATCCAGTAATAAAATAAGGCATTACCTAGCTGATGCAAGAAAGAAATTGTGTAGGAACTTTTGGCTCAAACATGGAAAAAGACGAGAACGATGAGAAAAACTTTCAAAAAGAAAAATAGCCAATATGTTTGATAGCGTATCAATAATTTGGAAAAGAACAGTCACTCCAATTTTGGGTTTGAAAGAGGAAACATCAAGAAACTGATAGCAGAGGGACAAACAAGGGAGCAAAATATTACAGCGCAAAATTTTGGGAGTATAGGTGCCCAATGGAACTGTGTCATTTACGATCGAGTTAGCAAATCCAGCATCAAACTATTAACAATCAAAAAAATCCAGCATCAAACTATTAACAATCAAAAAAATCCAGCATCAAACATTTAACAATAAAAAAAATACAGCATCAAACATTTAACAATAAAAAAATCCAGCATCAAACTTTCCTTTGCACATTCAATCAGAATACAATTTAACAACAGAAATGACAGTGATCTAACTGGAAATGGTATCACATGACTGCATAAAACATCATAGTTAGTTGAGTGGAACAACACCTGACAAAAGAGAATACCTGTTGATTGATCTGTGCACTACCCCATGACTTTAGAGGTGATGATGTAACATTCTCTGTATTTTTCTTGCTCTCAAACATCAGGCCTGCCTCAAGGTCATCTCCACCACCAGAGGTGGTTTGGTGCGACCTGTAGAAGCAAACGAACAACGCGTGGATAAGCATTTCAGGAGGTCAAGAGGTTCTTTTGCTATTATTTTGCCACTAGAGCACACATACTTGGCAGTATGAAACTGCTTATCAGCCTGAGACCCATTGCTCCCTGCAGGCGTTCCAATTGGAGCCAGTGGCTGCAACACCACAGCAGTAAATCCAGTGGACACATCCTTATAAGCAGATCCTTGCGCCTCTGAAGCAATAATATCTGAATAATTACTCTTATTTGGTGTTTCTCCGCCCACAGATGCAGAGATTTTATTTGGGCTACTTGAGATTGCACTACTTTGTCTGGTCGTCCGAGGTTTCCGTGGAGGCTGAGAGATAAAAAAGGTTAATATATAACATCGCATAAATACCAAAAGATGGTATAAATAAACATGGATAAGTCATCAATATTCGTCAATACCTTAGAAACACGGGATTTCGCCTTGATTTCTTTTTCTCTTTGTTCTCGCCGATCATTCAGCATTTGCCTCTTAGACCTGACTTCAATAAAGTCATCTTCGTCGCTAGGTGCTTCTATGCCAGGCTGTTTAAAAACACGTACAACACCACTCTGCAATGGAGCATCAACATCCTCCTCGGATATGTTCCTTTTTAGATTTCCCTCACCAGTGTGTGAAATATTCTGACTTTTGTGCAGTGATGGCCTTCTGTCATCTTTGCTTGGCTTGATACCAGAATCAACCTCCTGAGGATCAACATTTGCAGACTGAGAATCTAACTCCACATTTTGCTTCAGTAGCTTACTAGAAAAGGATCCTCTCTTTGATCCACTTTTTGCAAGAACTGCTGAGGCAGCTCTCCCACTGTGATTAAACTTATCACCATGACCAGAGTCATTAGAAAAAACAGTGCTGGGTGATTGCCTGCTATCTGGATTTTCCCGGATTCGAAATTCGGTTTGCTGAACTGTCCGACGAGGTCGTCTCTGAAATCTACTTGACTCAGAATAAGGACCATCGGAAGCTGGGAAAGATGACCTCAAACTAAAACCTTTTACAGCATATGTGAATCTTTTCCCCTTGTTGCTGTATGCTTGGCCTTGAGCCCTGCCCCTGGCAGAATTTCTCTCATTAGAAACTGACTGTACTGAGGACAGGATGCCATCAGATCCCTTCTCCTTAGATGGCAGCATATGCCTATCTGCATTATTCAAGCCCTTAGCTTCAACTTGGATATCTGACTCCGAGATAAGCTTTCTATTACTAGCACCAGCAATCCCCGCAATGTTGGCCGTAAGAGCTTTGGTTTCAGCACTTCCTTGTACTGGCTTACTGTCATGAGGTCCTCCAGGCCTCACTACAAAACCATGTGCCTCATTTTTCGAAAGATATTGAACATTGTCTTTCATCAGACTCGAAGTAGAAGCATCTTGAGAAGGTTGGAGAGGCACAGAACCTCCGGAGTTTTGATTGGTATTGTAATGAACCTGCACATTGGGCTGACCAAAAGACATCGACTGAGCAGTGATTGGTAGAATCCCTTGTGAGACAGTAGATGAATACCTGAGCTGACCAAATTGGAATATAGGAGGCTGTGATGGATGTAAATGAGTAAGGGATGGACCAACTGGTGGATGGAGATGAAGAGGCATTTGAATGGAACCAATTTGGATAGCTGGTACCGGAGAAGGTATCAAAGAAGGACCAGAAAACAGCCCAAACTGAAGCTTAACAGGTAAATCAGGTCGACTAGAAGTTAAACTTGACACACTAGTCTGACCAACAGAAGATGGCGTGCCAACAGATGAGGAAGCTTGCTGAGCACATACGCTGGGGCCACAATAAGCATCAATACCATCCAATAGATGTGACGCCGCTGAAGTGTGAGGTTCAGTACTCAGTCTAAACTCAGATTCTTGCATACTTTTTTCAGCTTCTTGGACCCTGTCAGAGGAGCTATCCAAACTTGCCCCAGGGGCCCCTTCAACGGGATGAAGGCATTTTTCATCAACTTGAACCCCATTTATAGATCCACCTTCAGAGGTTTCAGGTCTATCAAATACACTTCCGTCATTCCTTGAGTTCCTCTCAATATCATCACTTGGTATTGCAACTTCAACACCCTCATCAAAGCCCAGAACCAAGTTACCTAAATTGTGAGATGATTCTCCCTCGCCCAATTGCAGATCTTCAAATTCTTGGTTCAGGTCAAGATTCTCATCATCTGCTTCACGCACTTCATCCTCTTCCCTATAACCATCTTCATCCTCATCATACTCTTCTTGCTGCTGCAGTTCACCATTATCTTCCACACTCCAGTCTTCATCCTCCATGGCAGAGAGAGAGCTGGAAGCCGTCTTCATGGCATCTTTTGCAGAATTATCATTTAAGAGAGTACACCCATATCCAGAGAGATTTACATTTTTACATTCTGCAGCAACGGATGCTGAAGGAGAATCCCCAGATTCATCCAACTCATCATGAGAGAGATGCGGCGGAGAGTTTGGGGGGCTTGTGACAGATAGAGAAGATTGTGAATCACATCTTGGGCTCATACCTTTATTCAGTTTTGTGTCTTCTGCAAGAGCGCTCTCCTGTTGGGAAGCAACAAGTTCAGATGGATGGCCACCAAAATACTCTGTCTGCCTTGTAGATTCACCTCCTCGAGGATGAGGATAATGGCCTTCGTTGTCAACAAGGTTTGATGATCCAGGGTGATCATTCATACAACTAAAAGTTCTCTGCATAGTAGAGAACGAAGGCGGAGGAAGTACTCGTGGCTGTCTCACAGCATACCTTGACTTACCATAGGAATAAGGTTCATCTGCTTCAGAATTTTGATATAGCCGATCTGGGTAAGGGAAGCGAGTATTGCCACCACGAGCACGAGATTGCCCCCAACTAATATCACCATATCTATCTGCAAGATTATCATTAAATTCTGTGTCCATGTCCCTGTTCCTGATGTATGGATCAGCATCCATAGGAACGTTCCACCTATGATCTTTCCAATTGCCAAATTCATCTGTATATCCTTCTCGTCCACCTTTGGCATAATTCCCAGAAGCCAAATATCCTGCTGCTCCTGATAAATCTTTCCGGGGAACTGCTCTGCCTCCAGCAGATACATCCCTTCTTGGACTATGATGACCAATATCTTGGTCTCTTAGATACATTGATGAGCTGCTTCCGTTCTCAAATACATCCCCTCCTCTCCATGAATTAATAGGTCTTCCTCTGTCTGGAAAATTTGTGAAACCCTCTCGAGAGGAGTACTGCTGGGAACTTACATCAGAAGATCTGCTTAAGATGGGGGTGTCAAAAGATGCTGAAGTTGTTAACCGTTCTACCATTCTTTCACTCTCATCCCAGTTATCAACATCAGATGTCCCTGAAACATCAATTTCCTTGTTCATGGCAGATACTTTCTCATCAGTGGTGAGAGCTAAATTATCAGTTTTTGGCACTTCAGCTTGCCTCTTGGCTATCTTGGCCTCCAATTCCAAAAGCTTTTGTTTAGCAGCCTGCTTCCTCCTTTCTTCCTCCATGAACATCCTCCTTTTCTCTTCCTCTCTAGCAATTCTCTGCTCTTCAGCTCTTCTAACTGCATCAAGACGCTCTTGCTCTGCCCTCCAAGCAGCTTCTCGTGCTTCTTCTTCCAACTTCCGCTGACGTTCTTCCTCTTCTCTAATCAGTCTCTGTCTCTCCTCTTCCTCTCTTCGAGCTTGTTCCAATGCTCTTTCTTGTTCTTCCATAGCTCGTTGTCGCTCAAGCTCTTGCATCTTTTGAACTCGCTCCAGTTCAGCCTCAAAGGATTCTCTGACCGGGTCATAGAAATCAGTCTGCTTAACCAAGTCCTTTTTTCTCTTTATCACCCCAGCAAGTCCTCCAGAAAAGAGATCTCTTTCATCAAATCCTGCAGATTCAAAGTCCTTCAGGTACGGATCCTCACTGTATGGCCTTTCACCCCTTGAAAGGGTGCGTTTCTCCCTGCCCATATTCAGAACACGGCCACCCAGAGGCAGTGATTTCCCAACAGATGCAAATGAAGACTTTGACCCAGAGTTGTTCTGAAATCCATCACGCTTGTATCTGCCCGACAGTTCACTGCCAAAGCGATCTTGAGTCATGCGCTCGACCCCTCGACTGTTGGATGATTCTGTTGCATAATTCCAGCGTTGTTTGCCGTCGGTAACAAAACCCATGTCCTTCCTTCCATATGAATAATCCCGATTTCCAGTAGAACTTCCATCACGCGCGGTGTCCCCATAATGTGGCGGGACATACTTGTTATCGCTCCCTAAATCTTTGTTAACAATAGATGCCCCGGCGCTAACAGCATTCCTGTCATTTACAACGTCTGGAACATTACCATCTCTAGAAAGGACTGGGTTCCTCCATGTGCTTGCTTCCCTACCTTCTCTACTAGGTATTCGCAGATCCCTGCTAAAGCTGTCACCTCTCTGGTCAGTGTAGAACCCATTCCCAGTCAAAGTCCCTCTAGGAGCCCTCCTTTCGTATTGGTTATGAGCAGCTTTATGGGGCAACACACTAGTTCGAGGCATGTCAAAATCCCTATCCCAATAATTATCAGCTTTTGAAATCCCAATATCTCTGCCCCTATCCGCAAATCCATGTCCAGTGTCACGTTCATCATCAGCCCAATCAGATCTGGGATTCAACCGGACTAATGGAAGTGGACCTGGAAAGAAATCGTCCTCCTTCCGAGGTTGATCCACCCTGCGACCACTGCTCAAACCATGACTTTCATACCCATTTTCTTCCAGTCCATTTCCAGTTGCATGACGTGAAGAGTGCCCATGAGGACGCATATCAAATACTGAACTCATGTTGTAACTGTCTCTTTGTTCATCAGATGATCCTTCACCAGATACCTGCTTCTGCTTTTGACTCAAACTATCCTTTTGCTTGATTGCCGGTCCAGAAGAGACGGGCAATGCAGCTTGAAGAGAAGGAAAATCCTCACCTCTCAAAACTGAGACTTTCTCAACTGTCAAAGGAAATGCTTTAGCAGGACCAGTAATTGCAGCTCCAATTCCACCTACACGGGCTGAAGGGGGCATATAGGATCCACTAACCGAGTTGATGCCAACAATACCATGCCCAGTCCGATCCAAACCATCAACAACCTGACCATCAGTATATACGTCTTTTTCTTGCAATGCAACAGCAGCAGGCTTAGTCCAACCCATACCAGAAGACGATGGCCTCGGTCCACTTCCTTGACCACCACCTCCTGATGCCCCACCACCGGATCCCGATAAATCAAATTTCTCATGCTCTTTCCTCAATGAAGGCAAATTCAAGGGGGGTGGAACTGATAATTTCGGCCCAATTTTCTGCATAGTCCGATGCCGGGACAGAACAACCATTCCTCCACCTCCACTACCAGACCGCCCGCGGCCTGCCGCAGCGGTCTGGCCATAAGAACCACTATAAGATTTATTATCATGATGAGAAGACTGTCCATATGATTTATTCAAATTCACAGATACAAATTTGCTCCCAACACCGCCATGATTGGCCATATCAGAAACCCACAACGCATCAAAAGTATATATAACAATGTTTTCTCTAGCCCCCCAAAAAATGTTTATCAGCCCTCACTGGAAAATGATCCAATAACAAAACCCTAGGAACCCACTCCGACCTAAATCAATACCCAAAAATGAGAATAGTAGTAGTTTAAGGGGGGTAAATTTATTATTACAGCTAATAAATTGAATAGAACAGTATTACTGGTTAGATTAGGGTTTGGATGCAAAGAGGGTCAGAAACGGGTTGTTGGATCAGGTGGAAAATGAGCTTACATCTGACGGCGTAAGATAAATGACGGCGATGTATAACGTGCGCCGCGTCTAGAGATATATAGAGGGAGTGAATGACGTTAGAGAAGCCCTACTGCTCTATAGTCGTCGGACAATAGAGATATCACTTCTCTCTTCGTTTGGAGAGAGAAAAATTGGGGTGGAACAATGACCGAAACATTAGGGATTATCGTTTTGTCCTTTTCTTTTCTTCCCCAAATTTATTATCTAATTACATTTCTCTCCACAATATTTATTGGATTTCGTTAATGTCGGCCCTCGACTCCTTGCTTTAGGCATTTTGGCACAATTAAATCGTTTAATTTTCCAAACTAATTATGCAAAATGAGGTGTTATCAGTAAAAAGGATGAGTTAAGATCTAATTTTTGAAGGAAAAAAAATGCATGGATATTCTTGCAGGGATTTTTAATAACTTAAAGGAAATTATTTTTGATACTTTTATCAAGTATATTGTTAATGAACGTATTCACATTATATCTCCTTAAAAAAATATTTATATACTTCTCTATGACATGACATGTGTCAATAATAACTAATATATAATTTAATAACAGAAATCAAATGTTACCATTATTAATTTATAGTACAAAATATGACAAATAAAAGTTGTTAAATATCAAATACTACATTAATAATACCAAGGCGGGAATTATCTTATGCAACAAACTAGTATGTTTACTACTACAGTTATTACAATAATTATATAATACGGTACTATAATAATTTACTTTTTTAGCATAATATAATTATTAATTAAAATTTTAATCGTGTTTGATTAATTGCATAACTAACTCGCGCATAGTTCAAATATGTTATTTGTGTTTAGAATAATGCTTATTTCAATTTTCTCCAAGGAAAAGATAAGTATACCTTCCCACCCACCCAAGTTGTACCTTGAATTCAATTACATTTTCTGGTCACTACTAATTTATATTTGTACTTTTTTCCTCAGCAAGTAGGCAAGTAAGATCATTCATTTGTAAGAGAGTACAATGGACTTTTTGACATAGAAATTGAAATTAAAGGCTCATCAACTTACTCAAATGCACTATTTTACGTTAGGTAATAAGAGAAGTACATTTCATTAACCAATAGTTTTGAAATAAATATCAAATTTTTTAATTAGACCTTGCATAATGGGCAGAAACTCACGAAAAATGCTTAAAGCACCACATTAAAAAATAGAGCAATAAATACATATATAAGATATTAAGGTAGTTCAAAATTTTTACAGTATAGCATTTTTTCAACAATCACCTTTTATGATTATAAATATTACCTTTGGAAGAAAAAAAACCAAGATTGTGGGTTAGATATAAGTGTCCAATATTTGAAAAAATAATAATTAGAGAAAACTATTTTTATTGAAAATTTCTATCCACACCTTTGATTAAAAGAGAAAATAATATTTTTTTGAAATATGGATCTTCCATAACTATCAAATAGAAAATGATTATATACAAATATTTATAAGAAATACCAATTATCAGTAATGGTTTTCTTAAGGTAAGAAACATATAAACTATTTACAATAACATACTCAGTGTAATTTCACAAGTGAATTTGAGAAAGTTAGTATGTACGTAAATCTTAATTTTATCTTTACTGGATAAAGAGTTTATTTCATATAGATTCTCGGCTAAAAAAAATGTACCCGATGCAAAAATGTAGGAAAGAAAAAGAGACAATAAAATAACAAATGTACAAACATATATTAATACACATTAGCGAAAAAATAAACTATGTGGCTACCTAAATCATACGAGTACAAGTACGATAACACTATGTAGCCTACTACCCATCTACCCTAATCCTCGACCTCCATACCTTCCTATCTAAGGGTCACGTCCTTAGTCAATTGGAGTTGTATCATGTCCTGTGTAATCACCTCTCTCAGTTCTTTTCAGCCTAACTCCGCTTTTCCTAACTCTTGATATAGCCAACTTCTTACACCTCCTCACTAGCACATCATCGCACCCCTCTTCACATGACCGAACTATCTCATACTTGCTTCCCACATCTTGTCCGTTACTGAGGTCACTCCCACCTTGTCCCGTATAACTTCATTCTTCTTATATCCCTTCTCAATTCATACATCCATATGAGCATCCTCATATCCGCTACAGAAAACATGTAAACTATTTAAATTTTTTGATTGTAAGGTGTTTAAATGTTTTTAGGAAAAATATGAATAACATTATGATACATGTGAAGGAGTTTCATAGTATTGGGGATGTAATTATTTGTGATATTAAAAGTTTGAGATTATAAATACATTTAAGTCATATTATAGGGGTGTTGAGTATAAATTGCAACAGTAGTTTCTTAAAACACACCCTTTCTTTCTCATGCTTAAAATATGTGCAAGATATTTGGGGAAATGCGTGCACGCTCAACAGGGAGGTTAATGTAAGGTGAATTCGGCTGCAAAAAGTAGGGAAATTAAAGGGCGAAGCAGTGAGTTTTTTCTTCAACTTGTTGAGCGAAGCCATTGATGGAAACCAACGAAGCTCCATTATCGATTTCTCCATCAAGCTTCAATTTCAGCCAGCAACGTCATTTCTACCTCGCCGTCGATAGACTTCAGTTCAAAATGGTAACATTTCATATTCTCGAAACTACGAATCACTAGTTTTCTCATCCTATTGAAACTGAAATAAATCAGGAGACTTTGGTGGATCTGTTGGGCATGGCTGGCCAGTTTCGGTGCCTACCTATTGTTGTTAGCTGCAGCACACGTGACGAACTCGACGCTGTCTGCTCTGCCCTTTCCAGCCTGTCACATATTACAATGGCCGCTCTGGTTATCTCTCAATACCATTTTATTCTTTGTTGTAAATTTACCAAGTGGCTTAAAATTAAGTTGTTAAATCAACATTGATAAATCTGTTATGGGACTTAGATGGGCGAAAATAGAACTACATGGTTACTGATGATTCATATAACGGATACAGGTAGTTTGGAACTTTGGAATTGAGTCATAGCTGGTTGATTGATTGAATAAGGCTTAATACAGTGACAACCCGTTAAACTTGCCAACAAATTTCATTTAGACGTTCGGACTTATTTTAACTAAGCACCTTAACACATGATAAATTATTCCTATCAGACATTTTCGGTTTAAATTTTGGAAAAACTTTTGCATGTATTTTCAAGCGTTTATTAGTTAGTTAAGTTAATCACATAAAATATGTCATCTCCGTTAATTATACACATCATCGTCAATTAGAAAATGTCTGGGGTTTACGGCTTTATTGATGCAACAACAACAACATACTCAATAAAATCACACAACGTGGGGTCCGGGAAGGGTAAGGTATACGCAGACCTTACCTCCACCTTGGTAGGTAGAACGGTTGTTTCCGGGAGACCATCGGCTCAAGATAAAGCATAATCACAAGCAAAGCAAGTAAAGTAAAGCAAAGCAAGTAAAGTAAAGCAAAGCAAGAAAAACGGTCAGACTCAGACAAGAAATTAAAGCAATATGAACATACTGATAACAAAATCGAATACGCTATGGTAGCGCATTCTAACAAAAGGAAAGTAGTTAACACAGCTAAATAAGATAAACAAAGTACACTAAAGAACATATAGCAACAGAAATCAAACTACAGGGGACTATAAAGCAATAATGCGTCTATAAGTGTAATAGGCTAATCGGGCTTACAGTAAGAACACTACAACTATCATTTTATAAACGTAAGTAGGACTACGCTCGACTACCTACTACCCTTTTACCCTAATTTGTATCCTCCACAATCCCTTATCTAAGGTCATGTCCTCAGTAAGTTGCACATGCGCCATATCCTATCTAATTACCTCTCCCCAATACTTCTTCGGCCTACCTCTACCCCTATTGAATTCGTTCATTGCCAACCTCTCACACCTCCGCACTGGGGCATCTGTGTCTCTCCTCTGCACATGCCCAAATCATCTCAATCTCGCTTCCCGCATCTTATCCTCCACCGAGGCCACTCCGACTTTGTCTCGGATATCATCATTTCTAATCCTATCTCTCCTTGTATGCCCACACATCCATTACAACATCCTCATCTCCACACCTTTTATCTTTTATATGTGTGAAATTTTGATTAGCCAACACTCCGCCCCATACAACATAGTCGGTCTAACCACCACCCTATAGAACTTGCCTTTAAGTTTTAGTGACACATTTTTATTGCACAAGACTCCAGATGCGAGCCTCCATTTCATCTACACTGTCCCAATTAGGACTGACAATGGATCGGAGGTGGATCGGGTGGAGCTCAATCCGCCTCCACCCGCCAACGATCCATCCACCACCCGACCCATCCATCACCCTTTTTTTTAATCCACATCCGATCCACCCATCATCCACGGGTGAATCGGGTGCTTCGCGGATGCATTCCTTATCTTATTACGAGACAAATAACACATTTTACTCAGCTAAGACATAATCTGCATACTAGTATGCAATAGCAGTACATTATTAAAAAAGTTCAATTTAACACAAATGCAGTACTAGTATGCATTCAAAGTCATGCTGAAATCAATTTAACACAAAAAGTCATATCACATATGCATTCAAAATCTCCTTCAGCGGACCGGAAAACTGATAGCAAAGTAGAATGAGTCCCTCCATTGGACTCCAAACATGCAACCAAAAAATTACATTTCACTTCTAATAATACTAATAATTGAGTTTCTAATTAGCGACAATCTTAATAGACTAAAACTTTAAAATTCATCCGGTCTTCCGTCTTCATATCACATCCTTGAAGATCCATTGATTTTCTAAATCACATATACATGTCCTCTCCATCCTGCCGTTAATGAAATAAAAGCATATAAAAAACAAAACATTATTAAAACAAACATTATCGTAGGAAATAAATGTGATTAGTTTACCGAGTTAACATCAATGAATTCACTTGTAGTAGTAGAGCTTCCATCACCTCCCACATTGGCATCATCCAAAATAGTTGCACATGTGTGTGCATTATCAAAAGAAGATTCTAAAAAAAATCCACCCGAACTCATAAATTATCATCATATCAATTTAAAAAAAATGGTTCAAGTGGGTGTAAATCAAAAATATATATTACCTGAATACTCTCCAAGGATCCAATTTTGCATGCACAAGTGCTTCCACTGTATCGGCATGAAGGCTCGAACGATGGGGACTAACCACTCTACCACCCATACTAAAAGCACTCTCAGAAGCTACTGTTGATGCATGTATTGCTAATATATCTTTAGCAATTTTTCTCAAAGTTGGATACTTCAAGTCAGTTTTCCAAAAATTAAGGACATCAAACTCACTACTCTCTGGTAATGCATCCTCTTCAAGATAGTGGTCTCACACCGCACATTACCTTTTCTTTTCTTAGTCTTTTTCATCAAAGTCCATTTATCAGAAGCATTGCGATCACTAGGTCTCTTCCCAAGAAGTACATTATGTCTACAAGTAGGAGACACAACATCCTCTATTTCGGATTTCTCATGGTACTCATGCAACAAATCATACAACAAACTCTTTATCCTAGATACCTCAACATAAGTTTCATCACCAAATATTTCATTAAAATAAAACTCCACACATTCCAACTTATTTCTAGGGTCTAAAATTGCAGCAACCGACAATATTCCATTGATATTAGACCAATACTTGTCAAAATTTCAACCATTTTTTGAGCCATATCCTTAACAATCTGCTCATTACTATTTCTCCACAAGCGCAAAGCTAATTTAATCTCACATACTTGACGAAAGAACAAGTTGGCAGTGGGATATTTTCTGCCAGAGAACGACTGAGTCACTATGTGAAATCTTTTCAATTTATCACATATAATTTCAGCCAACTCCCAATCACGTTAAGTAGGAACCACAAATTTAAACTTCGGATTTTGAGTTTTCAAGTTATCAAAAACATTCTTATATGGTAGAGCACTTTCAAGCATTAAAAAAGTCGAGTTCCACCTTGTTTTACCATCAAGCGACAACTTTCTAGAACAATCAACTTTCGAACATCTCGCCTTATCCTCAAACTTTTGAAGTCTTTTTTGTGTTGAATCCCAAAAAACAACACAATTACGTATCCTTTCTATTCCAGATCCAATCACCTCCAAACCATCCCGGACAATCAAATTTAATATATGTGCACTACAACGCACATGCAAAAATTGACCAGAACACAAAAGACTATCCGAATCAAACTTTTCTTGTAAAATATCAACTATGACATCATTTGTGGAACAATTATCAAGAACCACAGAAGATATTTTCTCAGCTATATTGTATACATTCAACGTATCCACCAGAACTTGAGCAAACATATGGGCAGTGTGTGGACAAGGAACGTAAACAAACCTATTTTGAAAAAAATATATCAATTTGGTGGAAAACAATATGCATAAAATTAAACAAGCATATATACAACCACTAATCAGTAAATAATAAATAACAAGAAGCTTCAAATTTTAAGTACCTCAAAGTTTTGTTCCGCAAAACCCATTGATCATCAATGAAATGTGATGTGACGACCATATAACCTTTCTTTTGGTGTGAAGCAGTCCACATATAGCTACTCTTCCCACATGACCATCAAACAACTTCTTGAGATCTGCTTTCTCAATCACAAACATCTTCATAATATCACTTTTTAAAGTGTTGCGACTTATTATCTTGAAGTTTGGATTCAAGCAATTAACAAATCTCCTAAACCCAATATGCTCTACAATTGACAATGGGTACTCATGGAAAACAACCATGTGAACCAACTCCTTTCTTGCTTCTTCTTGACTAAAGACATGGTTTTCTAGACTTAAGTTTGAATCTTGTCTACGATTAACCGACAACAATTTTTGACGTATATCACCCTTCATGTGTTTTTAGTGCATCTATGATCAAGATGGTCTTTCAAATGAGAAGTCCCATTCTTACTATTGCCCGAAAATAATAACTTACAGTGCAAACATCTAGCTTTTTGTTCACCATTGATTACCGTCTTCTCGAATTGATTCCACACTTCTGATTTAAGTCTCTTGGGCTGACGTAGAGGTGACGGTCCCATTTCTTCTTCTCCATCTCCTTGTTGAGGTTGAGTAGTTAGACGAGAAGGCATTGGGACTGAGATTTCAGGAGACAACGGAGAAGGGGAGAATGAGACAGACTTGGAGCCAGCACTACTATCTCTCGTGTCCATCACTGTCATACATTAACATAACAAAAAATAATTAGAAAGCCTCTTTTTTAATAAGTGTTTTCACTGAAATTGACACTGAAATTGACAATTCAGTTAGAACAACACAGCCTAAACAATTAGAATTCCTGAATTGACCAACAGAAAAACTCATGCATTAAGAATATAACTATCGTTTTTTTTCAAGACCACATATTTTTAGTAAATCTATTTAAATTCTGTTGAATGTTGGTAATTTCTACAGAGAAATAACAGAAACTAATTGTCAAAAGGAATAACAGATTTATCGTAGCCTTAACTACAGAGAAATAACAGTCGTAGCGTTAACTACAGAGAATAACAGATTCAGAAACTGGAATAACAGCCGTAGCCTTAACTACATAGAAATAACAGATTCAGAAACTTTAGGGGGTCATTATATGTCAAAAGGAATAGAAAAAAAGTAATCAATATACAAACAAATACAGAACAAAACTCACACTTGTTGCCAAACCTTTTTTGCTGTTCATCAGACACTGCCCTATTGGTATGAATGTGCTGAAAATGCACAAAAACACATCTAAATTTATCGTTTCCTGGTCTATCATCACTAAAATAACTTAAAATTTTGAATTTTAGTACTATTACCTCAACAGTATTGGGTGAAGAGTGAAGACGAGCGAGGATTTTACCTTGTGTGGTGGCGATTTGCCGCATTAAATGTTCAGGAGGACTTGCCATTTCTGGCCGGAGCACTATCAATATTGGGTGAAGAGTGAAGACGCTGAAGAGAGTGAAGACTGAAGACGCTGAAGAGAGCGAGACCGCTAGGGTTTAGGAGATTTGGGTGAAGAGTGACAACGCTGAAGTTCTGAACGACTGATGAGAGGGCTGTGATCTTTTGAGTTTTGAACGGCTGAACCCTGAAGAGAAGGCTGAAGTTCTGAAGTTCAGAATCTGAACAGCTAAAGTGAAGAGAGGAGGGTTTAGGTCTTTAGGTTAGGAGTTGTGTATTTTGTAACTGAAGTGAAGAGAGGGTATAGAATACCGGATTAAGGAATATGGATTTTAAGTATTGGGTTGTGATATTTTGGGCTTTACAATAAGTTAAGAGGGGTCGGGTGGTGGGTTGGATGTATGTCCACCCGAATCGACCCAATCCGTCACTCGATCCATCCGTCACCCGATTAAAATCCATGTTTTGTCGGATTTTTGTTCATATAATCGTGTCGGGTGGATTGGATATCCATCGTGTTAGGGTGAAATTTTCAGCCCTAGTCCCAATATGATGTGTGACATCGTCATCAATCTCTCCATTCCCTTGGATAATAGACCCTAGGTACTTGAAACTTCCTTTCTTTGGAATGACCTGAGTAACAAACCTCACTTCCACGCCTATCTCAGGGCTGCTCCCGTTGCTGAACTTGCACTCCAAATATTCTGTGTTAGTTCTACTCAACCTGAACCCTTTAGACTACAGAGTCTGTCTCCAAACCTCCAGCTTGACGTTCACTCCGTTGCGAGTCTCATCAATCAGGACTATGTCGTTTGCGAATAATATACACCATGGTACATCTCCTTGGATTTGTCGCGTTAGTTCGTCCATTACCAAGACAAATAGGAATGAGCTAAGAGCTGATCCCTTATGCAGCCCCATCATCACTGGAAAGTGCTCCGAGTCTCCTCCTCCTGTCCGTATCCTAGTCTTGACTCCATCATACATATCCTTGGTCGCCCTAGTATACGCCACATGTACACCTCTAACCTTCAAACATCTTCATAGAACCTCCCTAGGGACTTTGTCGTATGCCTTCTCGAGGTTGATGAAAATCATATGTAAGTCTCTCTTCCTCTCTTTATACTGCTCTACCAACCTCCTAATAAGATGAATGACTTCAGCAGTTGAACGCCCCGGCATGAATCCAAATTGGTTTTCGGAAATAGACACGCCTCTCCTCACCCTCATCTCCATGACCCTTTCCCAAACTTTCATAGTGTGGTTCAACAGCTTGACACCCCTATAGTTGTTGCAACTCTGGATATCATCTTTGTTTTTGTACAAGAGAATCATTGTACTCCACCTCCATTCTTGGGGCATTCTTGCCGTCTTAAAAATGACGTTAAACAACTCAATCAGCCACTCCAAACCTGCCCTGCCTGCGCTCTTCCAAAATTCAACTAGATCTCATCAGGCCCAGTCGCTCGTCCCCTGCGCATCCTGCGAACAATACCCTTAACCTCCTCAACCTTAATGCTTCTACAATACCCAAAATCCCAGTACCTACTAGAATGCTCCAGATCTCCTAGCACAATGTCTCCATCTCCTTTTTTGTTCAAGAGTTTATGGAAGTAAGACTGTCACCTCTGCTTAATATGCGCTTCATCCACCAGTACTTTGCCGTCCTCGTCCTTGATGCACCTCACGTGATCCAAATCACGGGCCCTCATCTCCCTTGCCTTGGTTAGTCTGTACAACTTCTTATCCCCGCCTTTCTCTTCTAATTCCACATACATGCGTTCAAAAGACCCCGTTTTCGCCGCCGTAACCGCTAGCTTTGCCTTCTTCCCCGCCATCTTATACAATTCCTTATTCGTCCACTTCTCCACCTCATCCTTGCTTTCTACCAATTTCACATACGCCTCTTTCTTCGCTTCCACATTCTTTTGACTTTACCATTCCACCACCAGTCCCCTCGATGCCCACCACGGTTACCCCACGAGGCCCCTAGCACTTCTATAGCTACCTCTCGAATGCAACTGGCCGTCTTGTCCCACATAACGGTCGCATCCCCACTACTCCCCCAAGCCCCCTTGGCCATCAACCTCTCCCCCATCTCTTTTGCACTAGCCATGGTCAAACTCCCCCATTTGATTCTTAACCTGTCATCCACAACCCTCTTATTCTTCTCCATTTTGATCTCCAAATTCATCACTAAAAGCTTATGTCGGGTTGTAAGATCTTCATTCGGAATAACCTTGCAGTCTTTACAAAGACCTTTGTCAACTTTTCTAAGGAGCAGAAAGTCTATTTGAGTCTTAGCCACCGAACTACGAAAAGTCACCAAGTGTTCATCCTTGTTCAGGAACCTCGAATTGGCTATCATCATCCCATAAGCTTTAGCGACTTTCAAAAGTGAGACGCCTCCCCCGTTCCTGTCCCCGAGTCCAAAGCTTCTATGCACGTCGTCATAACCCCCGGAAGTGACCCGATATGTTCATTGAAATCCCCTCATACTGGGTGGTATACCTCCCACCACTTCGTCCAAATCCTCCCAAAAATGTCTCTTCTCCTCCTTGTCCAAGCCCGCTTTTGGCGCATAAGCACTAATAATGTTCATAGTGAATCCTCTAACTACCAACTTAATTGCAATCATCCTGTCATTGACCCTCCTCACCTCTACCACCTGATCCCTTAGCTCGTTGTCTACCAAAATGCCTACCCCATTCCTATACTTCGACCTACCCGAGAACCATAACTTATACCCGTCTACATCCTTAGCCTTAGGTCCTACCCATTTGGTCTCCTAGACACAAGCTATATTAATCCTCATCTTCTTAAGAATCTTAACTAGCTCTATGGACTTCCCCGTTAAAGTCTCAATGTTTCAAGACCCTATTCTCAGCCTAGCCTCTCCCTTACACCACTTATCCCCCCCATCCCCCCCCCCCACAACCCTCGCCCCCGTCCCCGACCGAAAACATGACCCTAGTCTACCATCAGTTACCAAAGCCATTAAAGCAAATATAAAATAATAAACTACTCAAACGTTTATCCTAAAACAAGAAAGGATCAAAGTGCAAGCACAAGTTAACAAGAATCTAGAGGCAAGTAAAACGACTTCGCCAAGAATGCTATAACTAAAGACAAGAAGTGGCAAAATTTAACAACAAAGTTAAGGACAAAGAATGAATACGGGCAACCGGAGGTACCAACTCCAGTTGAATCGAACCTGTTTGCCGGCAAAATCACTGTCCGGAAGTACTGTTCACTTGAGTTTTCACAAAAAAAAATCGAGTACCTGCGTAGATCTAGGAGTAAAAGAATACATGAACAATAACAAGAAAAAGAACAAAAACAAATGAAATTTTATAAAATATATATATATATATATATACATATATATTTCCGTCGTTGCTGGTCACAGGTACTGTTCACGGTATGCGTAAAAATAAAGAGGGTGACGTATTTTAAGTGGTTAACTTATCTACGTAATGTAAATTTGAGAACATGCACAAAAGTTTTTTTGAACTGAAAGTGTCTAATAGGAACATTCTATCATGTGTTCAGGTGCTTAATTGGAACACACCGTAGTTCGAGTGTCTAAATGAAATTTACTGGCAAGTTTAAGAGGCTATCAATGTATTAAGCCATTGAATAATAAACATGTTATTTGAATGAAATTAGTCTTAACAGAGGGAAATTGATATAGAGAATCCCGACTAGTTAGGGATAGAGGGTTAGTTGATTGAACAAAAATTTGTGAAAATTGCAGTATAGTGATCTTGCTGAAGCGGAACGTGCAAGGGTTTTTGCTAGGTTTCGACAGGCTACAATGAGGTGGAACAAGCAGGCTACAGCTGAACATGGAGATGCAGGGGAAATAGAGAAGGAAGAGAAGTCTCATTTGATAGTTGTCACAGATGCTTGCCTTCCCCTTGTTAACTCCGGGGAGTCACCTTTTAATGCTCGTGTCTTGATTAATTATGAGCTACCAACAAAGAAGGTGCTCTTTTTGCAGGCTTTACATTTCCTTAATATTTCTTTTCAGCATTTTAATAACTCTAACTTGTGGGACTTGAAGGTTTGTTAATTAGAGCTGTGACTCTTAATTGTTGATATAGCACTCGAGTGGGCTTGTGTGAAACTACAACACTGTTCCTGGATTGGGATTTAGAAAAAGAGAGCTAACTTTTAAAGAGTAGGAACCAGTAAATCATATATTTCTAAAGTTGAACTCTGGGCATTCTGCATCCTTGACCTATGTCTCCTCAGTTCCACCTGCTTATTTCTTTCAGCTTTTTATGTTTCATTATTTCATGCCTTTTGGATTCTATCGTAAAGCTTTCTCCCACAACATGCTGGCTATTTATCTTTTTTGGAAGTGAAACCGAAAATGACGGTTTAAAATAATGACAATACTAGTTAAATAAAACTGTTAGAATAACTACTACATTGGAGGCATTGAACTCTTGAATTAAGTCACACCGACTTCAGAGTTAAAAAGGAAAAGTTCAAACTCTGTGCAAATGCACTCATAAGTTTGAAGTGTGGAAGACTGTTCAAAAAAAGTTTGAAGTATGGAAAGGCTTTAGAGACTGATATTAGGATAAGTGGAAGTAGGAAAAATTTATTCATGGCAAGTTTAGCCTTCTTAAGAAGAATGAAGTTGAAGAGAGATCAAGTAAAATGGTAGTGCTGAAATGCAGATAATTCAAATCTCTAGACATGGCCTTCTAAGAGAATGACACCAAATATGGAAATTTTGTACATATAATTGAAATAGGATGGCTGGATTGGAAGAGTGCGACAAGGGTGATATCAGATATGCGATAAAATAATACTTATGAAAGTGGAAAGTAAGTTCCATAGGATGGTTGTGGACCAGTGTCTCACAATATTGTTTGGAAATGAATATGGGCCTCTAAGCCTCAATATTTCACAAGTGTTGTATATATGCGGATATTGAGATGGGTTTGTGTTTATACAAGATTAGATAAAATAAGAAATTATCACATTTGACAGTGTATCCAAATATATTGGTCCATACATGTGATAGTATGATGATTAAAGATGGTAAAATTGAACAAGGTAGCCGATTTTTTTAAAAAACAAGGTAGATATAAAATCACATGGAGAGAAGTTCTCTTCAAAGACTTCTATTTTTGATCAAGGAGTTCTCTTCAAACACTTATTATCTCCAGAAATCCATGCAGACTTAGCCAAGAACATAACAACCGAAGCAAATGATTCATTCAGGCTATACCAATTAGTTTGAATTAAGGCATTGTTGTTGTTTTTAGTCTTACATATGTTCAACATGTTTGCGAGAAGTGTTTTCAGTTTTTAGAGGTTTATATGCAACGTATAAATTGGTGTTTGATTTTTAATTTTTTTAGATAACCTATACTTTGTCTTAAAATACATTATTTAATATTGGGATGAATAAACCGAATGGAGCGGAACAGGTGTAGAGGATTCTTATAGTCGTTCCCATCTAGTTTAGGATTGAGGTGTAATTGATTCATTTATTGTGTAAATGCACTCAAGGATGATTCAACAGGGTTTATGTTTTGTAAATTCACTCTTAAATGTGCATAAGATGTGAGATGCTAGATAAATCCTTATTTTTTCATCTAAGTTCTGGATATGTTTCAAGATGGATAGACCAATGCATGAATTGCATGATCCAGTTAGAAGCCACATAAACATATTAAGAAGTTACACCAAACGATTTCAACTTTCCACCTTTCCAAATTTTTTTTGCCTTCTCATGTTTACTTTCTTTTTTAAAACGACTTGGTGATTAGAAGTACAGTGAACTAAGATAAGATGGATTGAAAATGGTACACACCCTTTACGTAATCCAATAAAAAAGTAGGAAAATTTTTAATGAAATCTTTTTGGCTTGTGAATAAGAAGTAATCCTAAGCAAGTCTTTTGGGAATTTCAAAAGCTCTTTAATCATATCTCAGGGCTTGTTTTTAGGCTCTATACTCTGGTTATACCAGCTTGCTGCTTTCTTGAACCGATTTCCATGGTCACAGAAAATTACCAAACTCTTTATGTGTTCCTAAAAGCCTCATGATCCACTCCGTTAGTGTCAATTATGATAGTTGTGTCATAGGTAGTGTCAATTATGATAGTTATTGAATCTTTTAGTGCCATGTGAGCATGATTCTCCGCCATCCACCAAACCCGTTTACATCAAGAGACTGCATACCACCATGTTTCAGGATTATTTGATGTGTGTGTATATACAGTGGGTTCAGAGGACTGGAGAAATTTTAAGGATTTGCCATGCTGATTGGCCAAAGAAGTACACAATGATGAACAACAAGAACCAAAGGTGAACAAGAGCAGCTAGTGAGAGTTTTAAGGCTTAAAGCCTTTAAACATGAAAGATAACCATTAATTGCTCCAGAGTATCCAGACATGAAGTACCGACTTGAGGTTTCCTGTGATTGCAAAACCCTAATATCAATCGAAGAGAAAGTATCATGATCTTTCTTGTCAGGCCCTGAATTTGCTCTGATACCATGTCGGCTGAAATCTTCACCAAATTGTGAGATTTGCAACACAAGATAGAGAGAGAAAATCCCAGTGTAGTTTCTATATTCGTGAATGAAGAGTAGGAACATTTTTTTGATAAAGTGAAGAACAGGAACATCTGGAGAGTTGCCAAAGCTGTGAATGTAGACATATATCCTCACCTACTTCAGCTGAAAATAAAATATCCAGAAGCAATGCACGAACAACTAATAAGCTGCAAAACACCCGTAAGCTGTTGATAAATCATAAATTGGGCCTAGTCAACTTAATGAAGAACTGGACTCATACGCTGGGGCTACCAGTCCAGATGCTGCTTCCAGTTACGGCATTAGAGTCTAGAGATCTAGTCAACAGATATCTCATTTGTGCACATGTATATTATTCCACTTTAAACTTATTTTTTTGTTCTTTAGGGACAAAATTCGATCCTCGAATTTGTTGGAGGGAGTTGACCTAGAAAAAGCATGTATATGGAAAGAAATATTCTACTTCATTTGACAATTGCATTTAATTGTTTGAATTTGTGACCTGTACCTCAGGACTTGCAAATGTACTTACTTTGTGGTTATACTGTTTTGTAGGAAACATATACAAGGCGCATGGCTACTTGTTTGGCAGCAGGTTCTCATTCCATACTGTAGTAATAAATTTGACAAGAGAGCAGATGAGACTTAAGAGAAGGAATAAGAGGATGGAAATAAAGAAAAACAAGACGGAACATAATTAATTTTCACCACATCTCCTTTATACAATAGTCCGTTCAAACTCCCCCCTCCCCCCTCCCAAAAAAAAAATTATTATGCGTTTCGACATTGTTCATAATATATATCATATAGAGTCATGTTAGCTTTTTATTCTTTTACGTATCACATAAGTTTCTGGATTATATGCAGATGGAATTGTGATCAACATGGTTGTTGGAGGCGAAGTTGTTACTCTCAAAAGCATTGAAGAAAGTAGTGGCCTTCTCATAGCAGAAATGCCCATCAATGTAAGTTCTTAATTTGGTTCCTGCTGTTTTCTATTGGAAACATCAGTTTGATGCCAGGAATGGGATTATGAGTTATTTGGACCAGTTTGTTGTTGTATTTCCATTTGTGGAAGCATATGTGCACGATTGTCTTGTAATTCCGTTCTTTTGAAGTTCATGATTATCTCAATAATGTTTGCTTGTTGACATGCTTCTGAGCAGATTTTTGAGATGCTGTGAAGATATGTGGCCCTGCAAATGTCATCTGAACACTTGGATTTCAAGTATTTAGGTATATGATTAAAAAATTCTCCACTTCTGTAGTACTACATCAGACTGTTATTTGGCTGCATGATTTTGGTAGCATTTTCATTGTTTTAAAAGGAGAGAAGAGAGAAGAGTTTTATTAATGAATTTGGATCCTATTCCAGTGCTTTGTCAATTATGAGCAAATGAGGTTTGATTACCCGAGCCTTTTTCTTGGGGTTGGTGGTTGGGGGTTGGGAAGAAGGTGAATGTGATATTCATCTTCAAGATGACTTCAACTCTAATGTAATATAGCTCCTTGCCTATGTCACCAGGAACGGGGCTATACAGATTTACTAGCTGTTCATTTTAATCTGAAGGTACTCTTCATGATATATGAATTAGGGAAGATTCAACTTGTTGGTAGGTTTATGTTATAGCAATTGAGTTCTTCAAGAGGTAAGATCTTTAGTGGGCCTTGTCAATTTACTTCAGTTCATTTATACATGAATTCGAGCTTTGATTATTTAAATGGTAGTTAGAACTTAGAAGGTTGCATTCTTGAGTTAAAGCCTACTAGGGGGCTATGCCCTAGAAGGGGTCCCATTATCCTCGGGATTCGTGAATGCCAACCAATGTTTCTAGATGTCTCCAGTCTCATTCTTGGCTTTAGTCATTCTCATGACTTTACTTTTCAATTGTGACATGAATTTCCACTATCTTTCACAAATGCGGCTACAGAACTTGGTTATATTAGCTGTAACAACTGGCACACAGTTTTCTGTCATGGGTTGCATGAGAAAGGGGAGGGACAACTTATATTCTTTGCTATGCCCATACTATTAGAATCACAAGATTTTGACTTGAGGATTTTTAGTGTTACTGTTATTGAACTTAAATGAATTGTTCGTGTAATAGGCATAAAGGGCAGCCCGGTGCACAAAGCTCCCGCTATGCGTGGGGTCCGGGGAAGGGCCGGACCACAAGTGTCTATGTAATTGGCATAGACATGGAAAATGTAGTTACTAAGTGTTTGTGATATTGTAATTCCAATTCTCTGAGAGACGAGAAGTTGATAGAAGGAAAAGAGAATCATAGTATAAAGACAAAAGAGAACAACTTAATCTTTTTACTAGTATGTATTACTATTATCTTAGTTTGCTTAAAGTCTTATCCCTGTTTACATTATATATCTTTTATCTAAGGGTGTCCAACGGGGCGGGCCGGGACTGACGGGACTGGACAACGTCCCTTCCCGTTGGAAAAGGAGACCGGTCTTGGCCGGGAGGGGCCCGGTCGGGATCGGATTTTTCCTTTTTTTTGGGCAGTTAATTTAAAAAAATAATATATATAAACACTTCAATAATTGAACAATATAGTGTAATAAAAAAACATCCCAAGACTGTTTTTGTGCCTCTTATATTATTTAATAGAAATATGATTTTTTGTAATACAATTTCAAAATTGCAACTTTGTGGTGTTGAAAGTTGCAAATCACACAGTAAAATTGCAATTAAAAAAGTTACATATTTATAAACATTTTTTCTAATTTCTTCACAATGTCTTGTGGTTCTTCGGTTGGAATTGAAATTTGTTGGTCAAATTGGTCGACGTCGCTTCCAGTTCCCTCGGATAAGATTTCGTTGTAGTTTTCGTCATCTTCTTCGTTGATTTCCGGTTGACTGCATCTTCTACGCTCCGCTCGTAATCCAATCTCTGAATAAAACTGCAATCTCCAAACTGTCTCCCGCTAATGAGTGTCTGTGCTCTGCTATTTGAAATCTTCTGGTAGAAAAAACGCTTTTAGACGTTGTTGATTAGGGATGGCAGGTGGGTATAATTTTGCGGATTCCGCACCGCACCCGCCCCAATTGGGGCGGGTATGGGTATAACTTTGGCGGGTAGTAGGCGGGTATGAGTATTGAAAATGTACCCGTCACGGGTAGGCGGGTAGGTGGTGGATTTGCAGTCATATCCGCCTACCCGCCCGCCTACCCGCCTACCCGCCGCTCGCTACCCGCCTACCGCTCGCTACCCGCCCTCCTACCCGCCTAGCTTATATAGCTAAAATAATATCTGAGTTTTGTCTACATTTGTAATATATAGTTATTTGGGTGGATAATTTTTTGGGTTTCTTAGAAATTTTATTTTCTTGATTCTTTGTTGTGCAATGGGGAAGAGGTGAAAAAATGGGTGGCGGGTAGGCGGGCGGGCGGGGTAGGCTGACGGTAGGTAGGTGGCGGGTAGTGGCGGGTATAGGAATATACCGCCAGGCGGTATGGATGTTGAAAATTGTACCCACCACGGGTGGCGGGTAGGTGACGGGTATAATTTTTTTTGGCGGGTACGGGTGCGGGGGAGGGGGTACCCGCACCCGCCCCGCCCAATTGCCATCCCTATTGTTGATGACGCTTGAATGTTCAACACATCTCATACCATCTTTGCTAGTGTCGGAAATGTCTTTCTCATTTTCCCTCCAGTATTTAAGCAAGTCTTCACGTCCTTCTTCATTGAGAACTGATTGGTACGGTACAACACCCTTCAAAACAAAAACATCAAACTCGCTAACTTGATTAGTAGTGGAACCACTAAACATTCTATTTCTAAGGCTTTCAATACTAGCCGCAGAAACATGTCTTTTATAAGATTGTATTGAAGAAGAAAAAGATGGTATAGAAACTGGTTGGGTGCTAGCACTTTCTTGTTGGTAATGTGTATATATTTTTTTTGCATTCATCGTGTATGCTAGACAAAACTTCTTCTTTAGTTGTTTCCTTAGGTGGTAGTTCATTTGGGTTTTTTGGAGTTGGAGATGGAAGTACGGCTATACAATCATAAATAGTTTCAATAAGTGCTTTACAACCGTCTATTTTAATAGTCGGATTTAATACAACACCAATAATATAAATAGTGGGAATAAGAAAAAAATATTTTAATTTGATAAACAATTTTTTAATAGGTGCCTTATAAGATAGTTTTTCCATATATTCATTAAGTAACAAAAATATTAGAGATATAAAATAACATAGTTGAAATATTATGATAATATATACCAGAAAGTTCTTTAGTTGCTTGAAAAAATTTCTCTAAAAATCCAATAAGTTCTGAACTTTTCCCTCAATCATTATCTATAAGCATATCAGTTGGATTTCGATCATGGACGTTAAAAAATAAAGTTATAGGTCTTCTATAATCGTAAGCAACAAGTAGTTGTTCATATAGAGAATTTCACCTAGTTGTTACTTCTTCGGAAATTTTTCTAAAAGGTAATCCACAATCGTGACAAGTTTTTTTATATTTTTTTTTCTTTGTACTCTATTACTTCTAAAAATAAAGTTTATAGCAAATTGTACTTTATTAAGAATGTCTTCAAAAAGTGATAGACCATCCTTTACAACTAAGTTATAAATATGGCACACACATTTTATATGAAAATGATTAGAAAAAGATGGAGTTAATAGATTTTTTAAAAGTCTCACAGCATAATTATTAGAAGAAGCATTATCTAACGTAACAGTCATTATTTTGTCAGTTATACTATAATAATCGTAAACTTGATGAATATTTTCTGCAATAAAATTTCCAGTGTGCCTATCATCAATATCTATATGCTAAAATACGTTTTTGCATAGACAAATTATGATCGTTAAATAATCATGGCCGTTAGTACTACGACCTATATCAGAAGTGATAAACCTCTCGTCCCACCCTGACCTTTTCCCATTTTAAATTTGTAAACATTTTTACAAATTTTGCATCTAACTACTTGATTCTCTTGGTCCCTATAAAAAACAAATTCATGCAACTGATTTTAATTTTCGTTGTGTGGGGCCTCGTCTCATACTAGGGGGAATATGAGGCATTCCAGTTTCAGTTTGAGGTGCACTAGTGAGTGTGTCATCCATATTATCTTCTAAATTAAAGTCTGGTTCAGTTACAGAATATATCTCATCATCTAATGGTATATCATTAAAAATTCAGTTTCATCTATATGAGTGTAATCAATCAAATCATCCTGTCTAGGAATATGATGAGTAGAAGAAGTATTCCTGCCCTTGTTACCCCTACTAGAAGAAGCACAATTACCCTTACCCTTAAACATACCTCTTAATCCTTCTATTTTAATTATGCAAATAAATAATGAAAGATAATGCGATAATTAAAATAAAGTAACAATAATAATTTAGAGAATGAACGAAGGTACCAAACACCGACATAACGTCGACTTGTAATCGAGGTTGAAAATTGAAACTTTGCTCGATGGATGATCCTCAAGCTAGTTGACAACTTCAGTCCCAATTTTTGAACTTTGATACAATTATACAAATGAGCAAATAAAATACAATATTTAGTAGGCAAGGTAATTGTAGACTTGTAGAGAGATAAATTGAGAGATTGTAGGAAAATTTGTGAGATTATATAGTTGAAAAATTGAGTTAAAGTGTAGATATAGTAATTTAGGGGTTAAAAATAAATATTAAGGGGGTTGGGGGTTTATTGGGGGGGACAAAAATGGCCGTTGCACATGTCCCGTCCCTATTTCGAGTCCCGACACCGTTTTTTTAGGGGGATCGGGGTGGGACCGGGCCGACCCGGCCCACTGGCCAGCCTTACTTTTATCCCTATTCAAAGAGTGATTTGGCTGGGACCGGGATATTGTCTGAAGCCAAATAAATTCATTGGGATTTTTCTAAGAAGATTTTGGAATAGGCCTACTCAGACCCAGATCAATGAATTGGTTGCAAGATGTGGAGTATATTTCTTTAGGTCCGTTCAGTCCCCACTCTATAAAACAGGTTATTTTTGTGTCTGCCTTGAAGATAATGACACCCACTAAAATCTTGACTCCAAGAGGTTCAACATGCCACATTTGAAGTTTCTTGTTGAAATTTTCTGGATTTATAACATGCATTCTTAACTATAGTAACTATATACTGTGGTTTACGCTCGATTCCTTAAAGTCTTCTATCTTTTTACATTATATATTTTTTCTCCCCATTTGAAGAGATTGTAGTGAGTATGGAGATGGAGAAAGATTTGTATATGCAGAGTTGGAAGAACTTACTAAGACGAAAGAAGGAAAACAATGTAGAAAACAAGACTGTTTTTGTGGGAAGGTAATATGCCAGGTCGTTTTCTTTTCCCTAGTCGATGTCTAATTTCACATACAGTTAGATCCCCTGAATTGTACTCGAGTAAAGTTTTATGCCCAATTAGCTATGATATTCTTGATAAGCCTTGCAAAATGACTGATTGCAACATGTCAGGGTGTTTTTGGAAAACAGTTGAACTTTCAATCCTTAACTTGATCTTAATCCCCTAAATCAACTATGGTATAGAAAAAAACGAAAGCTTGCAAGGTGTCTTCATTTGATTGTTCCAAGAATTAAACCTCGCCTAGTCTTGAGGGAAAACTAAACGTACCCTAAATGACTTTCATTGAAGGAATTTGGATCTTGTCTAATTATGTAGTCTTCTTCCCAATGATGAGTTCCAGACTTCCAGTTATGCTTTTACTCTACAATTTACACTTTTTACTATTTATAAGAAAGATGAAAAGGTCCATTCTTTGATGGGATCGGAGGTCAAAAAGAGGTAGAATTTTCCCCAATCCCAATACTTCACAATGTGCCATTATCATCCCTTTCAGAAAGGTTGTATTTAGTACAGCCGAATAGTTTGCCTTCCAATATTATACTGGGTAATTTCACGGTTGGTCTCTCAATTTACTAATTATTTTTTTGCAATGAAAAAGTCACTCAACTTTGATAAAGTGCCCGAGAAAATCACTAAATATTTTTGTAGTAAAAAAGTTGTTCATTTTGCCTAAGTAACTTAAAAATAATATTATGTTTGTTGTCACCATGTCTCCTGTGTTTCCTGTTAATGACTTTCTGTGAGTGGCTCTTTGGTTACAAAAACAGGTAGCGACATTCTATGATACTTAGGTAAGTTGAGTGACTTCTTTATTATAAAAAATAGTTTAGTGACTAGTGAAATAAAACAAAAGTTGAGTGATCATTTATAAAATTAACACATATTAGTCAAAGACTATCTTTATCCTTACATTTATTATGAGGTGCCAGAATTGCTTATCACTATCATTGACGCTCAATATACAAGTCTTCCACTGTGAGTGCCTTGTGGAAAGAACTCTAGGAAATATATAATTTAACATGACCATTCTTTTAGAGAAAAGAAGGTACATTACGAACTTGTTAACCTCCTCTCTGTGACCCCGAGGAGGTTTAAATTTATTGGTAACTGGACTTATCACTTTAATCCTATGGTTCTGTATATTACTATCACATAGTATATATTGGAGGGTTTGCTAGCAAGAGTTTGGCCTATGCCTCCACCAGCATGTCTTAATAGTGGTTTGGATATTTAGGCATAGTGCATTGTCAATAAATGACAAAGATGGGGGAGTTGATTCGGCAAATCCATGCAGTTGGGACATGACTTATAACCTTTCTTTTCTTAGCACAAACTTGCAAGTAGGATAAGAATCATCAATTAAATGCAATAATCAGGAGGGTTCGGTCCCCACATTTGAAGGGGACATGCAAAGCAATGAATTTGAGCAAATTGGTTGATGAAAATTTCCACAGAAACAGGGAGTGTCACGTGAAATCTGATTGCCAATGCATTTCCTGTTCCGGGCAATTTAGTCTAAGTGTTTGTTGTGTGTCTCTTTCTTCATCAACTGTGGGAGATCTTGTCTTATGGAAGGGAAGAAAGGGAACACAATGAAGATGGACAATATATGGTCCCTAAATTTTATGAGAAAAAGGGGAAATATCATCAGCACCTTTGCCATGGATTTCTTCTTCTGATACAACAATTTAGGTGGTACTAAGATGGGCGGTGGCCTACCGATGCATAATGCTTTTGACTTAGAGACTTTTCATCACGTTAATAAAAAGGTTCTCTTAAACTTTTAAGGAAAGAGAAGTATATTGCTACTTTATGACTTGTACATGACCACGATAATCATACTTAATCCATGTTGCAGTTAGAGGGAAATCTAAAACTTAAAGCACTATGGGCTCATCCATTAAGATTTTTAGCATTGAACCTTTGTTTACAATTATGGGTTCAGACCTACTAGTTATTGTAATTTTAGTAGATTTGTGCACATAAATTTATGTTCTACGTCGAAATTGCTTAGTTTTGATGAACCGCAATACTACATCCGCCCTTTTGACTGCAGTGTAAATTCATGAACAGAAGGGGATGCTGTAGTTTAGATAGGTTGATTAAAACATAAATTTTTGGTCATAAGAGATGGTAAGTTAATTTCACTAGACATTTGGTGCTAAGGACTTATGGTACAAGAAGCAGATAAATCTCCTCAAATTTGTGACGGAAACACAGAAAGGTTAATCAAAGTAGTGATCAAATTAAAGGATATTTCAGTATATTGATATTTTGAAACAAATTGAAGCTAGCTAATCATATTGCCTCTTAATTATTCCTGGTCTTGGTCTTTGCATGAACTTGGTAAGCAAGCCTTGGGCCATCATAACTACTCGGAATAACTAACCATCGAGTATATGTAAACTTTTTCTATACCGACGATATAGTAATGATTAAGGGTCTCGAGAGTTTGGCAGTTAGGCAAAAGTTTAACGTTTGTACGAAAATCTGTTAAACTCCAGTCCAAAGTTGCACGTGGAACATGGATTTTGACCTCCTTTTGCCGTTTGGATGTTCAAATGTATGTATCTTCCATGGCTTTTCTTATCAACGAGAAGGTATGTGTGCTTACACGTGCAATGCTCTGTGAGAGTTTTCATATACGTGGTGTTTACCATGCTACGTCGATGACACTTTCCTTCTACCTGATCACTCAAATTCTCACCCATGGATGATGTAAAACCCCAAATTCTCTAGAGTTTAATGAGAGGGCCTAATTATTCTATTTGGATTTTGGGTTCAAATTTATGGTAACGATGGAATGACATTTATTACCATTCAACATTTATATAGTAAGTGTTTTAACTTGCCTTTTCACTTTTATTTTCAAAGAAAATAATAACTTATGCACACTTTAAGTCTAAATATGTTTTACTATTATTGGGGCGGTAATCATTCTTCTTTGGGATTTGGTTACCGAAGTGAATGATGTATTCTAACTAGTTTCATGTTACTTCATTTTTTAATTCCAAGTACTATTAACATTACTATATATAGTAGATGACTTTTAAATAATCTAATAGTGTAATTTTTTTATCTTATTTCTTTTAGCTTTTTCGGTAAGATGATGTTTAGGTCAATTTGCACGCATCTTAGTTATTGGACCTATCAAGTTCTTGTTAGTTTTACGAGCACAAATATCAAATAACTCGGCATTTCAAGAATTGGGCAGGCGAGAAGAAATGAGTGTGAAAATTTTGTTCGAAAAATGGAAGTGAAAAAGAAATAAAATGTGAAGCAACAGAAGGCAGAGAATCTAATGACGAAGAGTTGTGATAACAGCTTACTGAAATTTAGCATTTGCATGTAATCCAACAAAGATTTGGATTCAAGTCGAGAACGGACAAAGTTCTTCCCCATGTACATCTTCCACCTTATCTTTCCTCTGTCTCACTCTCTCCATTTTAAACCACCGAACTCACTGTTCACCCACTGGTACATATAAACACTATGTACATTTTGGATTCACTTCTGTCTATATATTTCTAATTTTCTATCACACACGCCCACTTCCATCTACTCTGTCACTTCATTCTTTTTTCATTGAGAAGAACAGAATGTCTATTCCCTTGTACATATAAATAAGAGAAACCATGTACTAGTACATACAAGTCATAAAGCAAGAACACACAACATATAAAATATCTGCATTTATAAACTCGTGATGGCTCTAGCAACTTCAACGCCTCTGCTGATGGATCCAAGTATTCCGAGGTTGAAATCAACTCATGAAGGTACCACTCCGGATGAACAAGAACAAAAACATCGACGACCAACCATTTCAGAGGTTAGAATTTTTTAAATCTTTTTAAAGATAAATGTTTACTTCTTGAAGCTGAGGGCATATCAGAAACAACCTGTCAACCTCCACGAGGTAGGGGTAAGTTCTGTGTACACTTTATCCTCTCCAGACCCCAATTCCACTGGGTATGTTGTTGTTCTAAAGATAAATGTTTAGAATTAGCTAGATGGCCATTGAATCTTGACATTTGGAATATTTGATTTTAGGTTGTGGATGAGATCAAGTTGCTATATTCAATAGCCTTTCCGATCATTGCTGCTGGATTGCTTATATATGGAAAATCAATGATATCAATGTTGTTCATGGGTAGATTAGGTAAGGAAGCACTTGCTAGTGGTTCTTTATCTATTGGCATAGCAAATATCACTGGTTACTCTATTCTTTCTGGCCTTGCTATGGGGATGGAGGCTATATCTTCTCAAGCTTGTGGTGCCAAACAATGGCCTCTTATGGGTCAAACTCTCCAACGTACAATCTTGATTTTGTTCTTTTCATCCATCCCCATTTCTCTCTTGTGGCTAAAGATTGAACCTTTACTTCTTTTATGTGGCCAAGATCCAACCATTTCATCAATTGCTTCTACGTATCTGTCTTTCTGTCTCCCTGATCTTTTCTTTCAATCCCTTATCAATCCTCTCAAAATCTACTTAAGAACTCAGAATGTCACTTTCCCTTTACTTTTAGTGCTGCTTTTTCCCTTGCCCTGCATGCACCTATCAACTATTTCCTTATCTATCACCTTGGCCTTGGAATTAAAGGTGTCGCTATGTCCTTGGCGATAGCTGATTTCAATCTACTCATTGTTCTTTTTCTTTATGTTAGTCTTTCTGGTGTTCATAGGAAATCTTGGCAAGGTTGGTCAGCTGAATGCTTTGATGGGTGGAAACCAATTTTGAGTCTTGCTGTTCCTAGTTGCATTTCTGTATGCATAGAGTGGTGGTGGTATGAATTGATGATATTGTTACCAGGGGTGCTTTTTAATGCTGCAGAGGCAGTGTCAATTCTCTTGCAGGCAACTTCACTGGCTTATATATTTCCATCAGCATTAAGTTTAGCTGTTTCCACAAGAGTTGGGAATAAGTTAGGAGCCAATCAACCTAGTAAGGCAAAGACTTCATGTCATGTAGCAATTTTATGTGCCGTATTTACTAGCTTCAATGCAATGCTATTTATGACAACATTAAGAAATGTTTGGGGCAAGGCTTTTATGGACGATGAGGCGATTTTGTCGCTGACGGCGGCAGGGATGCCGGTGGTGGGGTTGTGTGAATTGGGCAACTGCCCACAGACCACCGGTTGTGGTGCTTTGAGGGGCAGTGCAAGGCCTGCTCTGGCTGTTCATATAAACCTGGGCTCTTTCTATGGGGTTGGGTTGCCTCTGGCAATTGTATTGGGCTTTGTTATGAAGATGGGCTTGTTGGGCCTTTGCTTGGCTTGTTGGCTGCTCAGGCTGTTTGTGCCTGTCTCATGGTTTTTGTGTTGAGTATAACAGATTGGATGATGCAAGCCCAGAGAACCAGAGAGTTGATTGGCATTGATGAGGAGGATGAAACTATATCAATTAAAACGGTGTGCTAGAAAGTAATTTGTTTATCCTTTTCTTCCCCTTGTATACTGATAATTATAAGAATAGTACAGTGGTATATATCTTGCTTTTACTATTTCTTGAGTTTTTATGTTTCTCAATTTTGTTTCTCCTTTAATTTTAGTTGTTTACGATTTCTGTGGTCCTGTAAGTAAATAAATAAGGTGAATATATATGTGTTGCTCATGGATTCATGTTTAGTAATTTCATTGGTAGAAAGAGTTTGATCTTGAACGTTACCGACAATAATGATAGCTTAGAATATGTTAACGAGGAATTCTGGAATTACAGTTTATGCTCATACATAATTTTAAATCAAAATATAAATTCAAACTAAATAACACATGGCCAGCATGACACTTTTAAATTCTAAAGCTTGTAAAAGTTAATTCATATTACAAGCAGAATACAATAGAAATCAGTTGCTATAAGGATCAATTTGGCTGCAGGATAGTTTAGCGGGGTCGTTTGGTTGAGGTATTGCATCAATTAATCTTAACATAAAACAATATAGTGTTTGATTGGCCGCATACGAAAAAAATAAATGTTGCATAACTAATACTCCATCTGAGCATTAAATATTACAGACATGCCTCTCTATAATGACAATGTTTATTCGAAAATTTCATGATTGCTATAGTGAAGTGTTGTTATGTATGTTTACTGACATTTGATGTTTATATCTCATTTAGCTATTATAAATAAAATAACGCAAATAATTATTTTTATATACTTTTTATGTTACAAGTAAAAATAATATACTTATTAATTTTAAATTCTCAATTGATTTTCATAACTTATTAATTAAAATTAAAAAGATTAAAAAATTACTAATAAATTCATAACTAGTTGTACCATACTGATAAAAAGTTAAAATCTAAAGAACATATGCATTTATGTTATGAATCAACTGAATGTGGATGCCCCTTTGTTATAGATCAACTGAATGTAGATATCCCTCATGTAACACATTTTGCAATTCATGTACAAAATGAATGAACCCATTTAATTCTTGTAATTTGAGAAGACTCTTTGTAACCTATAAAGAGTGTTATTCTCGTATGAAACATACAATAAAATACAAAGCAATAAGATCGGCTTACTTCTCTGTTTATTCTTGTCATCTTCTTTGGAGTTTTAGTTTAATATTATTTATAATACGTTATTAACACGAATTGCTCAAATTGTAGTCGCTTAGCATCCTCAATGAGGCTCTAATTTCAATCCTATTTTTTGAAGTCGATCATACTTCTTCATCCGGTATGTATTTATAATTTTATTCTCATCAATATTTAATATTAATAAGTTATCGACGAAAAACTTTTAATTTTGATTTTACACTAATTCAAATATATGTTTAATATAATTTCTACTAGCTTCTATCGGATCTTAATTTAGCCTTTAATAAATATAATGTATGCAATCACCAGTTACATGTTTAATACCAAAGGTTAACATATTAGTTTAGAAGAAAAATAATAATAATTTATTTTCATGCAAACATGATTATATATGCTAGGATGTTTATCTAGTGTTAACACCTTAGAATGTTTTTTTTTCTTTTTCTGAACGATCATAAAAGGTAATAGTACACTAAGTAATTGACATAAATAATACTTTATTAATTAAATTTACTGAGGTTATCTAATTAGCATTTAATATACATGGTGTAATTGAATATTAAGCATTAATTTATTATGATACACGATAAAGTAATAGTAGATGTAAACTTTTCTTTTCATGAGTTAGTATATTGTCATATGATTTTGAAAGATTTTCACTGATAAAAGTTCTTATCATTTCTAATTTATTTATTTTTATGATAATTTTCACTATGTCAAATTTATCAAACCTTGAATTTGTCGCATTTGACATCTCTGAAAAGAATTATTTGTCATGGGTACTTAATGTTGATTTATACATTACCGCTAACGGTCTTTGTGATACTATAATCGAAAGAAATGAAGAATCAAGTCAGGATAAAGCAAAAGCTTTGAATTTCCTTCGCCATCATCTTGATGAAGGGTTAAAATGTGAATATTTAACCTTGAAAATTTTATTTGAATTATGGACTAGTTGAAGGGACGGTATGACCATCTAAAGGTCACGGTATTGCCAAGAGCTCGTTATGAGTGGATGCACTTACAATTTTAAGATTTTAAGACTGTAATTGAGTATAACTCTGTTGTATTTAGGATCACTTTCCGGTTAATATTATGTGGGAAAACTATAAATGATAAGGATATGATGAAAAAGACACTTACTACTTTTCATGCCTCAAACATTGTGTTACAATAGCAATACCGTGAGAAAGCTTTTCAGAAGTATTCTGATTTGATCTTATGCCTTCTGGTGGCTGAGGAACATTATGCCCTTTTGATGAAAAAAATATGATGTCATTTTCATTGGATCTGCTCCATTCTCTGAAGCGAATGTGGTAGCGAAAGATCATAATTATGGCCATAATAATGTACGTGGGTGTTGCAAGAGTAAGGGCAAAGACTGGGAAGATATAATAATCGTCATGGTGATAGTCATAAATAAAGGGAGAATAATTTGAGTTTTCAAGGAAATCCTTCAAATAGTAACTGTCATCGTTGTGGTATGAAAGGTAACTGAAAAAATGAATGTCGGACGCCTAAGCATTTTGCTAGGCTTTATCATAATTCTTTCAAAAGAAAGGAAAATAGAGGTGGCACTTCTTCTACTAATGCCCGGGTGGAGTGACACTTGAATCTTAAAAATGATGCTGAGATAGGGCCCTCACAAAAATATGATGGGAATGTTGAAGCAAATTTGATTTTGAAAGATGATGTTTTTTATGGCCTCGATGATATTTTTTATGGCCTCGATGATATTACTCATTTGAAAGTTGAAGACTTCTTTGGAGATCAAAACTAAAATTTGATAAGTTACTTGGGAAAATCAATTATGTTGTTGTTCTTATATATGTGTTTTTAATTATCATGTTCTTTTTCAAAAAATACTTAAGTTTTCTATTGTTAGTTTCAATATCTCTTATATATATATATTTATTTTTATTAAGATAAATAAAAAAATTCAGTCTTCAATTAGACCCGAGATGAGTGGTGGAGAGATGTGCCTTCTGGATAGTGCTACAACGCACACGATACTAAGAGAAAAGAAATATTTCTCTCGTTTGATTATGAAAAAGGCATATGTCAATACAATATTCTGTAGTACAAAATTAATCGAGGGCTATGAAAGAGAGGCCTTGTTACTACATGGAGTAACAATATTGGCCATTAATTATGCACTGTATTGTAGTAAGTCTCAAAAAAACTTATTAAGTTTCAATAAGAGTAGGAGAAAAGTTTGTGAATGAAAAGTTGTCCGCACTTTCTTCTGGATTGTACCATACAAGCATTGGCGTCGTTGAAACACATGCTATACTAAACAAAAGGTTTAATGATTTCAATAATTTTATCATTTGGCATGATTGGTTGAGCCATTCCTGTTCTAATATGATGTGCAAAATAATTGAAAATTCACATGTGCATACTTTGAAGAACCAAAAAATTCTTCAATCAGAGAAATTCTCTTGTGCTGATTGTTCTTAAGGAAAATTGGTTATTAAACCATATACAACTAAGGTTGGGACTGAATTTCCTGCATTTCTGGAACATATACAGGGTGATATATGTGGGAGAATTCACCCTTCATATGGACCATTCAAATATTATATGGTCTTGATAGATGAATCTAAAAGATGGTCACATGTGTGCTTGTTATCAACTCGCAATATGGCCTTAGCGAGATTGTTGGCCCAAATAATAAGGTTAAGAGCATAATTTTCAGATTATGCAATAAAGAAAATCCATCTTGATAATGCTGGTGAGTTTACATCTCAGACATTTAATGATTGTTGTATGTCCACTGAAATAATGATTGAACATCCGGTTGCTCATGTTCATACTCAAAATAGTCTAGCAGAATCATTGATTAAACGACTCCAGTTGATAGCTAGACCATTACTGATGATGACAAAACTTTCTATTTCAGTATGGGGGCATGCTATTTTACATGCAACAACACTTGTGCGCATGAGGCCAACCAGTTATCATGAATTCTCCCCATTACAATTGACTTCTGGCCAAGAGCCAAATATTTTCCATCTTAGGATATTTGGATGTGCGGTATATGTTTCAATTGCTCCACTACAACGCACAAAGATGGATCCCTAAAGAAGGTTGGGGTATATGTTGGGTATGAATCTCCTTCTATTATTAAATATTTGGAACCTAATACTAGAGTATTTATGGCAAGGTTTGTTGATTGTCATTTTAATGAATCAGTATACCCAACATTCGGGGGAGAAAATAAACAGTTGAAAAGTTAGATAGATTGAAATGCATTATCATTATATTATTTAAATCCTCGAACAAATCAATGTGAGCAAGGGGTTCAAAAGATAATTTATTTGCAAAATGTTGCAAATCAACTATCAGATGCATTTACTTATCTTATAAGGGTTACTAAATCTCATATTCCAGCTATAAATGCTCTAGTTCGAGTTGATTTTCCGGCAAGACAAACAATTAATGCAAATGAGTTTAGGCCACGTCTGAAACGTGGTAGACCAATTGATTCCAAGGATAAAAATCCTCGAAAAGAAAAAGGAGTAAATGATCATAATATGGAGGCGATTTCTCAAGAAGAGTCTAGAGACATAACAAATGATAATATCACAGAGGAGGTTCAGGTACTTGAAAATATTAAAAATAAAGAGATCTCAATAAGCTATGTCTCGACAGGAAAAAGGTGAAATCGAAATGATACTATGATCGATAACATTTTTGCTTATAATGTTGTTTTTGAAATAATGCAACAAAATGAGGATCTTGAGCCAAAATCTGTTGAGGAATGTAGATAGAGAAGGGACTGGCCAAAATGGAATGACGCAATTCAAGTGGAATTAACTTTACTTGAAAAATGTGAGGTTTTCGAACTAATAGTCCGAACACAAGAAGATGTCACGCTAGTGGGGTACATATTGGTGTTTGTGCAAAAACGAAATGAAAAAGATGAAATAGATGCAATCACTCTAAGAATTTTCATAAAGACCTGTAATTGATTATGTGAAAACATACTCTCCTGTTGTAGATGCAATCACTCTAAGATATCTGATAAGTCTGGTAGTGCATAAAAAATTTGGTATGCGCCTAATGGATGTTGTCACAACCTATTTATATGGCTCACTATACAACGAATTTTTATGAAGATTTCCGAAGGATTCAAATTGCATGAAGCATACAAAGGCTCTCGAGAAACTTGTTCAATAAAGCTTCAGAAATTCTTATACGGATTGAAACAATCAGGACGAATATGATATAATCGTCTTAGCAAGTATTTACTTAAAGAAGGATACAAAAATGATCCTTTTGTCCTTGTGTTTTTGTGAGAAGGTCTGAATCTGAATTCGTTATAATAGCCATCTATGTTGATGATTTAAATATCATTGGAACTCTTGGAGATCGTTCAAAGGTAGTAGAATACTTGAAGAAAGAGTTTGAAATGAAGAATCTTGGGAAGACAAAATTTATCTTGGCCTACAGATTGACCACTTAAAGAATGAAATATTTGTCCATCAATCTACATACACTGAAAAGACACTAAAACAATTTTACATGGATATAAAACATTCACTGAGCACCCCGATAATTGTAAGGTCACTTGATATAAATAAAGATCTCTTTCTAATAATACTCGACCATTTATAACTTTTGCAGTAAGCTTATTGGCAAGATTCAGTTCCTCACCAACAAAAAGACAATGGAATGGTGTTAAGCATATTTTCAGATACCTCCGAAGAATCATTGATATGAGATTACTTTATTCTAATGAATCCAAATAAAAGATAATTGGTTATGCAAATGTAGGTTATTTGTCTGATCCACATAAGGCTCGATCTCAAATAGGCTACCTATTTACTTGTGGAGATACAACTATATCACGACGTTCAACGAAATAAACCCTATTAGGTACATCTTCAAATCATGCCGAGATAATAGTCATTCATGAAGCCAGTTGAGAGTGTATATGGTTGAGATCAATGACTCAACAAATTTTATAATTATGTGATCTTTCAACGCAAACGAAGATTCCAACAATATTGTATGAAGACAATGTTGCATGCATATCTCAATTGAAGGGAGGATACATCAAATGAGACAGAATAAAACGGCATTTCAGCAAAATTCTTTTTCACACACGATCTTCAATAGAATGGTGAGATAAATGTTCAACATATCCGTTCAAGTGATAATCTTGCAGATTTGTTCACAAAAGCATTATCAACATCAACCTTTGAGAAGATGAGATATAAAATTGGGATGCATGGTTTACGAGATATCAATTGAAGTTTTCATCAGGGGAGCAAAATATACGTTCTACTCTTTTTTTCTTAACCAAGGTTTTGTTCCAATTGGGTTTTCCTGATAAGGTTTTAATGAGGCAACACTCAATGCGTATTACAAAATGTGTGTACTCTTTTTCCTTGACTACGAATATTTCCCATTGAATTTTTTCTAGTAAGATTTTAATGAAACATACTATCTATGGACATCCAAGGGGGAGTGTTATGAATCAAGTGAGTGTGGATGTCCCTTTGTTATAGATCAACTGAATGTAGATGTCCCTTACGTAACACCTTTGGCAATTCAGGTACAAAATGAATGAACCCATTTAATTCTTGTAATTTGAGGAGACTCTTTGTAACCTATAAATAGTGTGTTATTCTCGTCTGAAACATACAACAAAATACAAAGTAATAAGATCTGCTTACTTCTATCTTTATTCTTGTCTTCTCCTTTGGAGTTTTTCTTTAATATTATTTACAAAATACAACAAAATATTTATGATGATTACCATAAATATTTTAATATTTTATTTATACATAATATATCTTTTACAAAATATTATTGCATTATTTTTTAAGTATTGATGTTATAGATAGGTAATTTTACAAAGAGTGTATCACTATAATGAATGACATTGTTGTTATAGAAATAATGATGCTATAGAAAGGTAAAATATAACATGAAAAATCAGTTTCGGAGAAAATCAGACTACTATAATAAAATGTTGTTATAACGAAGGACAATTATAAAGATATTTAATTATACCCGTATTCTGCATATATAATCCTAGCATAACTAGTAAATGAACCAAAAGACCTCTAAAGTTAATGACATGTTGCACTGAAAGGAAAGGAAGATAGTGAACAGCTCGAGGAACGTAACTAGCTCTGAGCTTACCATCTGATGTAAATCCAGTGTACTTTATTTTGAGTTTTTGACTGATCCCATTTGGTGCACTTTAATAACTCGGAATGGGAATACAGAACGCGTGCCTATTAATATTCTGAATTTTGGTTAATATACTCTACTTTTGACCCCTCATTTCAAACTTCTAACCTTTCAATATCTGCAAAAGCTGCATCCCAATATGTCTCATTCTCAGGGTGCATAAATCACAAATGGCCATATTTTCTCTCCGAACAAATAAAAGATTAAATGGTTTTGCAAATTAAATGGTTGTTTTTATTCTACCATTTGAAACTCAATTGCTATTTTTTCCTTGTTATTGAATATTGATAGAGTAATATTCTCCGTTCTGTCAATTAAAAGGGTATCTTGTGTTAAAGAAATGAACTTCACGTAACTCAATCCAAAAAATTAGTCAACTAGGAAAATATTATCTAAGATCATATATAACTAGACGAACAACTAGAGGTTTAATTAATGGGGTTATAGAGATCAAGATCACGTGGTCCCTCAGCCAGCTCATTCATCAGTACTACTTCTTCTGTTTCAAAAGAATATCAATTTTTTTTAGTTTATTCCCAAGAAGAATTGCATTTTTTTTATATAATAATTTAACATTAAATTTTAACTTTTATGCTGAACGAGATAATCTATAACCATACACATATCTTTAGTTTATTTTAGATCATAAAATTCAAAAGTCTTTCTTTATTTCTTAAAATAAATGTTAAATGAAAGTACATAAATTGGGAGGGAGAAAGTAAATAAAATACAAGTCAAAGGTGAGTCAACCATATTAGTACATGGATGCCATCTGAACTGCAGTAGCATCTTTCTGCATTGTGTAAGCAAAAGCCAACCACCCTTTTCACCGTTTGTGCTCTGATTTTCTGCATACTGTCCACACTCTTTTCTCTCTGCATGTCTTAGCTATCTGCATTTAAAACCTTTTTAAGCTGTTGACAAACCCAATGTCCATCCCCTTTATTATCACCATTACTCTCTTGTCTTTGAATCTTCTAGATTCATATCCTGCCAAGACCCCACCCTTTCACTTTGTGTATATCCCTAACTTTTCATATTATGAATCCACAACCCAAGGTTGGCTCCTTCGGGGACATGTGATAAAATTAGAATGATATAGAGAAGATTGACATGGCCAACGCAAGGATCACACACATCAATCAATCGAGAAATGGTTCACACAACCCAAGTTTGAATGTCTGGTTTTATGGTCAAAATTTCTGCCTATTATTAATAGGAGTTCAAATTTAATTTGGACATACAGAGATACACTGGATGGGCACTTAAAAGCCGAAATGAATTTTCCAACTTTTTATATCTCAATCAATTACAAAGAATTGATTTTGGACTATTTGGGAATGAATGCACGAAACACTATATAACGGCACGTGGAAGAGATAATGATAAAGAAATGTCATTCAAAGGCACTAAAACTAAGAGAAGAAAGCGTCCAAGAAAGGGACACTGAATGAAAAACATAATGAAGTGACAATTTGGCTTCCTTCTCCATCGGATTCTATCCAAGATTTAGTGGTCATAGGAAATAAACACACTACATTTATCACTCAATTCCAAACTAACACGTCATGCCAAAAACCATCACCATCTTGATTTGATGTCCATATACATCCAACATATGGTCAAAACTCACCAAGACATCCCCTCTAACATCTCCTTATCTTTTGAACTAAAACCCTCTCCATAAAGAAACCTATTTTGTCTAAATATGGTTGTTATAATAGTGCTATTATTATTCTGCTACATTTTATTTCACCGCCTTCATTCGTATATAATAATTATGTTAATGACCTTTCAAATCAGGTACTGAAAAAACTCACATTTTGTAAATGAGAACTTGGTGCCCAAAGCATTTCGTGTTAGCATAGTTTAAAGAAAGGCCACAATCCAAGAGGTGTGATATAGACATTTTATCTAATGCTAATGCAAACATTAGTGATTGCTTCTACGACTCGAACTCGTGATCTATAGGTCACATTTTGTAATGATAGTTAATACATTAAAAAAGTACATTTTTTTCAGCACAAAAAGAAAACCCCTCTCCTTTTTTGAAATGGATGTAATTCTTTCGTGCTTAAATAGAAATTTTGATTTCAAACAGTTATAAGGAAGCGTTTCGCCCTTTAATGAACGCTACAAAATATTGTTACTAGGAAGTGTTTTCCTTTTAATGAACTATATTAGAGATTTTGTTTTCGAACTATTACTAGGGAGTATTTCTCACATTAATAAACGCTACAAAAACATATTATTAATGAGCGTTTTTTTCTTTTAATAAATTATATATTGCTAGAATCTAGATTAGTCTAGCCAATAAATTTTGGATACTAAATGCATAAAGGGAAAAAGGGGAAAAGAGGATCTCCTCCACTTCCTTCTTCTTGTCACTCCAAGATCACAGGGCCTATAGTCCTGATGATATAAATACAGACATGTAGTGGTGGGTAGTAACAGAGAAAGAGAGTCCCCTTAGGAATTTATTGAAGCAAGAATTGGGAGAAGTGAGGGAGTGTGGCCAGGGGTGGTTGGGTACTTATTTTGCAATACCACCTCACTCTCTCACAGTAGTAAGTAGTACTACCAATATGTTGTGTTTGAGAGAGTAGTCACTCTTCTTCATGGCATGCTTAGAAATGTACAACAAAGATAACTCCGCTGATCACACCAACAATCTTTATTCAATGAGTCCTCGAATCTCCTTCTCCAATGACTTCATCGACTCTTCAACTACTTCTTCTCACCATCAACAACAATTGATGAATAATCAAAGGTCTTATAGGGATGCTCCTGTTTCCTCAGACTTTGAATTCTCCGTTACTAATTATTCTATGATTAGTGCTGACGAGCTTTTCTCCAAGGGTAGGTTGTTGCCCTTCAAAGAAAGCAGTTGCCCTAGTGGCCTTACTCAGAAAACTACTATTCGGGATAAACTCCTCAATGATGACAACGACGATGATTTTACCTTGAGGATACCCAAAAGTGGTTCTACTAGGTGGAAGGGTCTATTAGGCCTCAAAAAATCTCATGTTGGGTCCAAGAAAATCGACAAGAAAAATGAAGAAAAGAGGTCTGAAGAGCATGGCAGCAAGAATTCCCAGGTATGTTTATTTATGCAAAAATTTAAAAACAAAAAAGAGATTTTTTTTTATTTATGTCTGGTAAAAATCGAGACTTGATACGAGTTCTGTTATTTTGCAGGAAGTATACAATGGATCTGGTAGTGGACGGGATATGGAGTTTCGTTTTAATTGAAACTTGAAAGTATGAGGTGCAGGGCAGTAAGTAGATTTTTAGAAGGTATTTTTGGGGATGGCAATGCCACTATGGGTTATGCTTTTAGTTTTGAAATTTGGGAGAATCATACAGATTCTGATAAATTAGTCTTTTAGAGCTATTGTGTTCTTTTTTATTGAATCAATTGTTAAATATGTACAAGTTTGGAGTTTTTGGCTTTACTTTTTTTATTATGAACAAATGAGATTGTTGAATGGTATCTAGGTCGTATAATTTCTCAGATGAAATGACAGCTATAGGGCTAATAATGATTGAGAAGGCGACCCCCCACTTGAACAAACGATCAATTTCAGGATGAGAAAGCAACTCCTTGCAGTGAATTCTTGATTCCAATCTATTTTACTCATTTATTACTATGGTTCATTTCGAGCGGTAAGTTGACATGCTCTACTTAAATACTAGTGAATTCTTCTTTGCTTCCAAGGTTCATCACACAATATTCCTTATTTTCTTGTTTTTCTTCAATTCAATACTTGTTATTGTATTAAAAACATTACTAGAAATGAAAGTCAAGGGGTCAACATGACAGAGAGGGAACAGCTGGATGAGGTAGAAGCACAAAACTCCAAAACAAATTTCACTTTTACCAATCTGAATCTGACTCAGAATTGATAAATGTGTATTTGAATATCCATAGCGTGGGAGCTGCCGGTCAAAATGTACTTAGCATTTCTTTTCCTCAAACCATATGCTAAGGAGCTTTCTCATTTCTCTATCCTTTTCCTCCAAAGTCCACACAGCCTCCACCAACTTTAGTGTTGCTACAGTTGGATACCCTCTTATTTCACTTTCAGCAATAATAGTACACTAAAAAACTTCTCTGTTTATTTGGAATCTTTGTAAAACCAAACGAGCATTTGCAATGTTTTCTGTAACATTTCATAGACGAATCTTGTCGAGTTTAGGTAATTCTGGCTAACTATGCTACGTTTTGATCTTATGTATGTCCTCTCGTGCTTTTTCTTAAGAAAATGTTACAATTCATTAAATTAACTAGTTATTTTGCTGTAACTTATTGCTTGAATAATGAAAATTTATGCCAACATTTCTAGTACTCAGGGGTCAATTGATAACGTAGCCCATCGCAATGATACAATAACAACATACCCATTGTAATTCCACGAGTCAGATCTGGAGAGGGTAGAGTATACACAGACATTGTCTCTACCTTGGCAGGTAGACACTGCTTTCTAATAGACCCTCGTCAAACATAGCCCATTGCAATACGGTTTAAAAAATGTATCAAAAAATCCTTGTTCTTATACTAAGAAATATGAATATAAAGCAAAAGAGATTGTTACAAAGTCATTTTCATCTATTTTTGAACCATTTTCTTTCTTATTTTCAGGCTACAATCATGTAATCTCTTCCCTTTACTTAATATTCCTTTCCCTCTTACTCTATATTACACTCTTTTCGTAATGAGAGCCATTCTATTGTTAAGGATTAAGCTGTCCAACTATAACAATTTACAAAAGCATAACTTCATTTACTATTCAGATTTAAATCGCGATGTTTTTATCTATTTAACTCCAGGGTCCAATGATATAATACAACATGATACGGAATTAATGAAATGAAAAAAATTTGCAAGTAAAATATCAGAACTCAAACAAATATAAAAGAATAGGTATTTTAGTTTAGCGCATAATAGGTATGGGTACAATTGCCATTGCCATTGCCATCTTTCCCTTTTTCCTTTCACAGTCTTTCTATGTAAATAAAATTATGTTTTAAAAACAATAAAAAATTCAACATTTATTAGCGTGTTCTCATAAGCCCTTTATTTCAAGGTTCTTGTTGGGCTTAATCCGAGTTACTGTTAATTTACCTTCAACAATCATTATCACCATACCTCTTGTATTAGTAATTTTTTTTTTTTGGTAATGCATACTATTATTTGTTTGTTTCTTCTTATTTACTGAATATCAAATCACCCGGATGGTGCTATACGAGCCAACAGTCAATGATTGAATAATTTTAGGTCAAGTACCAGAATCGACAGTCACTGCGACTCTATATGAATTTGGCCATAATTTGCGAGTTGCTCAATTCCATAAAATTTTTTGGAAGATATTTTTGGACTAGTATTAGACTTTTACTTTCAGATTTTCTACCTATAATTTACTCGAAGGGGAGCCTTGAAATAACTGAAATAACCGATAAAGTTGCTGTCAGGAGGTCATGGGTTCAAGTCGTGAAAACAACCTCTTATAGAAATGTAAGGTAAAACTGTCCTACAATACATCCATGTGATCCGGCCCTTCCCCGGACCCACGCATAGCGAGAGCTTAGTGCATCTTACTGCACTTTCTACCTATAATTTAATAATTTGAACATCCTACTAGGAAGAAACGAAAAAAGAGAAAAGGACTGACCTTTAAAGTCATCAACATGGAAGTTTAAACTGTTTAAAGGTCAATCATTTAAAATCATCACGTTAAAATGAATTTTGTCAGTTAATACAGTTCAAAGTGACTGAATTTGATAATTTCAAACATCCATTGGGAACTTTGATATTTGATCCAAAGTTGAACAGAGCAAATTTTTCTTCAGAGATCTAATAAGGACAAGCAGCACATAACTGAAACAGTGACTAGTCCTTGAAATTTTTAGCTAGGTCTTCAGGCTTACATAATACTTCATAACAATAACAGCAGAATTTAGCAGTCAAAGTACAATTATCATGCCCTCCTAGCTTGATATGTACTACTAAGTACAAACTAAGAAAGATATACTAATAACATTCGCCCTTTCTAACTTCCCTCTGATTTGTTGCATACATCATAATGTGAAGTAGAAATAGAGAGATCACCAAGGAGCATTGACTTCTCCTCGGAACATAAGCTCATAGCTCTCAGCTTTTGATTTCAGAGCCTCAACATCAGCACCATATTTTCCAGAAGCTTGTTTCAGTTCCTTGAGTTTCGTTTCAAGATCACATATCTCATCTTCAGCTCGAGACCACTCGTTTTTAGCTTCCCAGTACCTCTTGGCGTCGGAAGCGCCCTCCGAGTCGAATGCAAGACTCAGCAACCAGCGAAGACGAGTCCTCAGAAACCCAACATTCATGCCTAAAAGTTCAAAAGATTTCAGTGACTTCTCCCATATATCGAATTCCTTTCGTGGGGTGGTGAGCTTGCAAGCTCTAATCATGTCGGCAATGTTGACGACTTCAAAAATCATACCAGCAACCAACTTACAATGAAGGCCTTGTAGAAGACGATCATGAAGAAAAGCGTTTTTACTGCAGCATAACTCGTAGTACTTTCTCCTTATATGTTCAGGAAGTTCAGAGTTTATGCGTACTCCATTCACCAAAATGTGGAACTCCTCAAGGCTCTTAATGTCTCTAAAATTAACAGCAAGTCCAGAAGACCTCGACCCCTCTAAAATTTCTGAAGCAACCTCATCGCTATCATTTCCCGACTCTGTCTCCAGCGGCACAAGTTGTTTACTCAGGTCCGCCTTTCGTCTCCTCCTTTGCACAACAGTTAAGGGAAGAGACTTCTTTTGACGCTTCTTTATGTTATGAGCATTAGTTCCATCTGACATGTCACAAATTGGAAACATGTTCAGAAGGGTCATAAAAGACCCCAAAATATATTATGTTTTACTGACCTGCATCACTTTGCTTGGCTGGTGCATCCAAATTTAGGAGGCTAAGAGCGCCATCCACCTCCTTTAGATCATTTGCTCTTATGACATACACCTATAAAATCAGAAACAAAGTTTAGATAAAGATTGCGGCTAAAGATATGTGAATTTGCAGTTAGAAAACCATTTCTTCAATTTCCATATTTCTGCTTCACTTCAAGTGAGCATTCGTACTGAGATGTCGTATAAGATCTGATGGCTAAGACGAAAACCATCATCACACGCAACGGACTTTATCATGCTATTAGCTGGATAACAATTCATACAAATGTATAAAGCAGCTTTATCACTAGCTCTAATTCAATCAAAAATTGCCTCTCAAGCCTGTAAAGTGACAAGTAAATATCTACAGAGATAACAGTATTTGTGATTCCCTTTGCCCCACCAATAAACTGGCATTTTACACAGTTATAATCATCCCCGTCTTCAAAATGGTTCGACTGTGTCAATGCGATATACATATGATAGTGACTGCTATAAATATGTTTATCCACTGCATCATACATTTTCCATATTCTCCATTTGCTTCAGTAAAACGATGCACTCATTGACATCACTAATAGCTATCCTCTTACTTTTGGTACCTTAAAAAGAATCCACAATATTTTGTGGACTGTCTTATCGAGTAAAAAAAAAAAGAGAACAAGTGCATACCTGCCCTCAACAATTCTAGGTACATTGTGACCATAAAGTTAAGTTGAAAACATGTGAATTTCTACTAATGGTATTGCCCATATATTGTTCCTCCCAAAAGATAGCTCGATAGATGCTTGTCTTATACATAGAAGCTCCTTAAAGGATTATGTTTGCTTGCTCCAATGTATTTCCATCTCTATCACAGTTTCTAACAAGAATCTTCCTTATGTTAGGATTCACGGTACTTGTTAATGTACATTCCTACATGAGGAATCAGGAATGACAATTTATCTCATCACTAGATGCCTCTTATGCCTGAATAGAACAACTTAAATTACTAAACCTTACTTAGTTGACATCAACAGTGATGGTTTGCCAATTCTAAGGCTGTTAATTTCAGTCGACCAACTGCTGCATATGGGGCTCAATGTAATGTAACAAATTTTTCAAATACTTTCTTCGTGTCCAACAAGCACAATGCCATAAAACTGGTGATCCACCACAATTTTCTCTAGTTTTTCTTATCCTCTGTTCTTGAGCACAAAATTTGCAGATTAAAACTGAAAGAGCCTTAACCGTAACAAAGTCTCCCAGGACATATATTATATCAACAGACTATAGTAACATTCAAGAGCGGTTTCAGTATTTTGTTCCAGCATTAATCTACAATAACTGTAATTCTGCGCAAGTTTTTTGGTTCAACCATGAATGTGGTCTTCTAATGAGAATAAACCTATTTTAAACTGACCAATTCACACTCCTGTTGCAGAATCTTGTTTGACGTGCGGATAAGTTGGTTTTACATGATGACATCATTCTTATACACCATGAAACAAGAAAAAGAAAATTGATCCCACTTCTCAAGTAACCGTAGTTATCTGCTACACTTTGTACAAGTGGATAGCATACAACCAATGCATAAAGCTAGTTAAAGCATGTAAAAAATGTTAAAAGAAAAGTTCGAGTGTCACCTTGAATCTAGTAGGCTCAACTAGTTGAAAAACTAAAACATCTCCCTCAACCAACTTGTGAGCAGCAGCATACTTTCTCCATCCTGCACTAAGTCCGGTCTTTTCAGCAATGTATTTTATTTCAAATTCTTCGCCACTCTCGCTTTCAAGAATAACTGGAGTGTCCTTTCTTGGTAGATGGTTCTTGCAGAATGGCACAGGAAGCCCCTATTTGTATGGACGGTATAAAACAAAAGTTAGAGGGTTATGTAAATAAGTCCTTTGCTAAGTCAAAGTTAAGTTGTTTAGACAAAAGTTACCATCCAAAAACAACTACCAACATGTGATCTAACTAATAATTTCATGAAGCTGGGATATTCATTTCCAATACTTGACAGGAGCTCCTCTGCTCGAATGATAACTGGTGATTTCGTTTGGATAGCACTTCCAGACCCATCAGCTGTAGCCCTCTCTTGTTTGGTGCTTCATAAAAAAAAAGTCACTCTCAAAGAATGTATACTAAAGACGAAAGAATGTATTGTGGAAGAATAGCCAAAGAATGTTTGTAATAAAAGACTAACCTAATTGACCTGCGCCGAGCATCAGCTACTGCCTTCTCAAGAATAAGAGGAACAACATAAGGGAGTGTTGGAAATTTAGTAAGATCACAACTATGCTCTGAATCTAAAAGTAGCATAGGCAAAGAGATCTCCTGAAATACTACCTAAATATCAAATGCAACAGGAAGGAAACTGATACAATATCTTATATACCCAGAAAAGAGATTACTACCATGTGAGCTGATGAGGTATTTGGCATCACGGAACGAGCATGAGATCTAATGCAGTTTATAACTTCCATTTAAATCTTAAATGTTGTGTAGTAATGATAACTTATTTTCTTAATCAAAATAATAACAGACAACTGAAAGCTCCTTCCCTCCCGTTATAGTATAAGCCAATGGGAGTAATCTGAAGTACTATCAACCCCGATTGGCTCCATTCGTGATATACTCAGCTATCACAACTATTTTCATCTCCTGTAGTAATTTCATATTACATTACACTCTATTTAAACTGCACACATACCTGATAAGGACCAGTTCCCTTTCAAATTTAGGACACAAAAAACCTGAAAGGACAAATTAAGAAACCAATAGCAGAAATAGGTCTAAGTTAGATTCTTGAAGTTCCCAAATAACTCATAAGTGTTGTCCCACATTTGTAGGGAAATGTTACGGAGGTGTGAGAGGTTGGTTATGGATGGGTTCAAGAGGGATAGAGGTAGACCGAAGAAATATTGGGGATAGGTGATTAGACGGGATATGACACATGTGCAACTTACTGAGGACATGACCTTAGATAGGGGGTTGTGGAGGACACATATTAGGGTAGGAGGGTAGTAGGTAGTCGAGGTTAGTCCTACTTACGCTAAAATACATGTAGCTGTAGTGTTATTACTGTAGGTTCGCTTAACATATCATACGAATAGGCGTAATATTATTGTATAGTCCCCGGTAGTTTGATTTCTGATGCTATGTGCTATGTGTTAGTTACTGTTCTTTTTCCAATATATGTACTCGCCTTTAATACCAGCATTTTCATATTGATATTCATATTTCATATTGCTTTAATTTTATTGAACGAGTCTGACTATTTTCTCTTATTTTTGCTGGTGCATGTGCCTGTCTTGAGCCGAGGTTCTCTCGAAAACAGTCACTCTACCTACCAAGGTAGAGGTAAGGTCTGTTATTAATCTGTATTCCAAAAAATCAGTAAATAATAAACACTGAAAATAAACAGAATCAGTGTTGAAAAATAAGAATAATTTTTCAAAATATAATCGAGCCCACTTAGTTCAAAGTGTGTCCTTAAGGAAATTATTCCCCTCACAGTACTCGAGGTTGATGGAATATCCCCTCCCAGGATAGAACGATTATCTTACCAGAATAGTAGTACTCCAAATTCAGGTAGCGGCGAACCACTCAACGACAATATATCACACATAATTTATTTGTACAGAAGAAGAAGAAGTTTGTATTGTTTAGAAAATTCGTAAGTAAAATTCTGAGGAATCAAACGAATTTATAGCCATGGAAGTACTGTTTCTGAAGGTTTGCAACCTTTAACGACCATCAAAAGCGGTGGGAAATTTAAATATGGAAAAGAAACCGGTCGCAGGTCGACACGCGGATCCGGACGGTCTCGGTCGTGGTCACTAACGGGTAGGATTGGAAAAGTTAATTAATTTAATTAAATAATAATTAATTAAATAATTAAAAATTAAAGAAAATTTGGTCCAAAAAGATTATCAATCAATCGGATCATTTGACCAAATCCAAATCCAACCGAATCCGAATCCGGCCGGCCGAAGCGACGACGAGGGGTCCTTGCCCTCAACCCTTTTTATCGACAAGAAGGAGTAATTCTACTTATAAGTAGAAGAACTTTTCTTTCCACTACCGATGTGGGACAAATGCTTATTTTATAAAGCAAGAGGGAACTCCCACTTTTCTTTCCACTACCGATGTGGGACAACTCCCACTTTTCTTTCCAATCATTTTCCATTCACCAATATCAATACCCAACAATCCCCCACATGAATGGGGAATGGCTATAATATAAAAGCGCGGACAAGTGTGATATACAAGCGAGAATTGATCGTGATCCGGATAAGTAGGTTTCCCTTTGAACTTTCCGTAGTGAACTTATATCGGATATACTCGATCAATCGGTAGATTTGATATCTTTGAACCGTCGAACTTTGTTGTATACCTAGACAACATAAGTCACATAATCAACCCTCAACCTTTTATGGTTCTCACGTTTGTGTTCGTTTCAGCCATGAACACATCCTGGTTTCATGAGTGGTAGAGAATGGGCCTTCACTATCATTCCCCTTTAAAGCGGCTTACACTTAACACTCACATAGGTGATTTCTAAGCATGATGTCCTATAGCCACATTATCTGGTCATACACTGCCAGATTTAGATAATCATTAAAGAACCTTAATGCTTTATTAACTCATTAACAAGCCATAAGGTTTTATCCTTATTTCTGAACATTGTCTTCATCCGAGAATAGGTTGAGTTATTTGACAACGTTGAACCGTCAGTCACAACTTTGTTTGATCTCCTTGAACCTAGCTCTTGGGATCTCGATCCGCTAGGTAGAGTTACCGCCATGATGACTTGCCCCGGCCTTAACCCCATTCCATTGATGATCTACTAACTCCCTCTCTAGATAAGCCTTTTTGTAAGCGGATCCGCCACGTTATCTCTTGACTTTACATAGTCAATCGTGATAACGCCACTAGAGAGGAGTTGTCTAACAAGATTGTGTCTTCGTCGTATGTGACGAGATTTTCCGTTGTACATTACGCCCCCGCCTCTACCTATTGCCGCTGATTGTCACAATGTATACATATAGGAGCCAAAGGTTTGGGCGAGAATGGAATATCTTCTAAGAAATTCCGAGCCATTCACCTTCTTCACCGGCCTTGTCTAAAGCTATAAATTGATTCCATTGTAGAGCGGGCGATGCATGTCCTGCTTTGATGATTTCAAGACACCGATCCACCCCGATTGTGAAAACATAACCACTCGTGGATTTAACTTCAGATGATCCGGTGATCCAATTTGCATCACTATATCCTTCGATCACGGCGGGATATTTGTTATAATGCAAAGCATAGTCTTGGGTGTGTTTTAAATACCCCAAGACTCGTTTCATTGCCATCCAATGAGTTTGATTGGGATTACTCGTGAATCGACTCAGCTTGCTTATAGCACATGCTATATCTGGTCGTGTACAATTCATAATATACATCAAACTTCCCAAAACTCGTGCATAGTCCAATTGTGAGTCACTTTCACCTTTATTCTTTTGAAGTGCAAAACTTACATCAATTGGAGTATTTACAACATTGAAATTTAAATACTTAAACTTGTTAAGTACTCTTTCAATATAATGAGACTACGATAATGCTAGACCTTGTGGAGTTTTATGAATTCTGATGCCTAAGATCAAATCAGCAACTCCTAAGTCTTTCATATCAAATTTGCTAGCCAGCATACGCTTCGTAGCATTTACATCGGTAATATCTCTACTCATTATCAACATGTCATCAACATATAAACAAACAATGACTTCATGGTTTGGAGTATTTTTAATGTAAACACAGTTGTCACGCTCATTAATCTTAAATCCATTTGCCAACATTGTTTGGTCAAATTTCGCATGCCGTTGTTTGGGTGCTTGTTTAAGTCCATAAAGTGACTTAACAAGTTTGCACACTTTCCTTTCTTTACGAGGAACCACAAAGCCCTCAGGTTGTTCCATGCAAATTTCTTCCTCCAATTCTCCATTTAAGAAAGCTGTCTTGACATCCATTTTATGGATTTCAAGACCATATCTGACGCTTGATGCTACTAACACCCGAATAGATGTTATTCTTGTTACCGGCGAGTATGTGTCAAAGTAATCAAGGCCTTCTTTTTATCTATAAACTTTGACCACAAGTCTTGCCTTATATTTGTCAATAGTGCCATCAGCTTTCATTTTCCTTTTAAAAATCCATTTTGATCCTAAAGGTTTATTTTCAGGAGGAAGATCAACCAATTCACATGTATGGTTGTTCAAAATTGATTCAATCTCACTATTGACTGCCTCTTTCCAAAATGCTGAATCAGAAGAAGACATCGCTGCTTTAAATGTTTGAGGCTCATTTTCAAGTAAGAATGTCACAAAATCTGGTCCAAAGGAAGTAGATGTCATTTGACGTTTGTTACGCCTTGCATCCGCTTTACTTGGTGTATTTTCCTTTGGTTCTTCCCGCGGTCGTTTAGATCTTTCACTTGACGACTCACATTCAGTTTTATACGGATAAATGTTTTCAAAGAATTCAGCATTATCTGATTCAATTACCGTATTAACATGAATTTCAGGATTGTCCGATTTGTGAACCAAAAACCGACAAGCTTTGTTGTTTGTAGCATAACCAATAAAAACACAATCCACAGTTTTTGGTCCGATTTTTACCCTTTTGGGCAAAGGAACTTGGACCTTTGCTAAACACCCCCACACTTTGAAATATTTCAAGTTGGGTTTTCTTCCTTTCCATAGTTCATATGGAATAGATTGTGTTTTGCTGTGGGGCACCCTGTTGAGTATTCGGTTAGTTGTAAGGATAACTTCCCCCCACAAGCTTTGCGGTAAACCAGAACTTATTAGTAAGGCATTCATCATTTCCTTTAATGTTCGATTTTTCCTTTCCGCAATTCCATTTGATTGTGGTGTGTAAGGGGCAGTAGTTTGATGAATAATTCCATATTCTAAACATATCTCTGCAAAAGGAGATTCGTACTCTCCACCCCTATCACTTCTAATCATTTTTATCTTTTTATTCAATTGATTTTCCACCTCGTTTTTGTATTACTTAAATGCATCAATTGCTTCATCCTTACTATTAAGCAAATACACATAACAATATCGAGTGCATTCGTCAATAAAAGTTATAAAATACTTTTTTCCACCGCGAGATGGTATTAACTTCATATCACATATATCTGTGTGAATTAAGTCTAAAGGATTTGAATTCCTATCAATAGACTTATATGGATGTTTAACAAACTTAGATTCAACACAGATTTCACATTTAGATTTATTACACTCGAATTTAGGCAATACTCCTAAATTAATCAATTTCTTATAAGGTTTTGTAGTTGACATGTCCTAAATGAACATGCCATAAATCATTTGACTCCAATAAGTAAGACGGTGAATTTTTATTAATCATCACAACAACCATTACATTGAGTTTGAAAAGGCCCTCGGTGAGGTAGCCCTTTCCTATGAACAATTCATTCTTACTTATTACAATTTTCTCACTAACCAACACGCACTTAAACCCGCTTTTTGACGAGTAGTCCATGAAACTAAATTCTTCCGAATTGTTGGAGCGCATAACATTGTTGAGAGTCGACCTTGCCTAAGTCATCTTGAAGTATCTTCCCATATCCTTCAACCTTGGTCAAGCAAAGATTTCCCATAAACAGTACCTCTTCGGGTCCATCGGGAGCATAGGTTGCAAATGCTTCTTTGTAGCACAAACATGTCGAGTGGCACCGTAATCAAGCCACCACTCCTTTGGGTTTCCAACCAAATTTCACTCGATAGCATTGCACACAGATCATCCATATCATCATTCTTTTCCACCATATTGGCTTGTCCTTGTCCCTTGTTCTTTTCGAGACGACAATTTGGGGCTTTGTGGCCACTTTCCCACAATTAAAGCGGTTGCCCTTGAACTTTTTCTTGTTGGAATCCTTCTCCTTTCCCGAAGGCCTCTTCCTTTTCTTGTTCTTTTTCGTGAGCAAAGATCTTCAACGATGTTTGCCCCTTCAATTGGTGAAGTCTTACGGTACCTCTTCTCAGCGGTTTTGTTATCTTCCTCGATCTTGAGACGAATCACAAGATCTTCCAACTTCATTTCCTTTCTTTTGTGCTTAAGATAATTTTTGAAATCTTTCCATGAGGGCGGCAACTTCTCAATCATTGCAGCCACTTGGAACGCTTCATTTACTACCATACCTTCAGCAATAAGGTCATGGAAGATAAGTTGAAGCTCTTGAACTTGGGTTCCAACGGTTTTTCCATCCACCATTTTGTAGTCTAGGAATTTGGCAACCACAAACTTCTTCAAGCAAGCATCTTCAGTTTTGTACTTTTTTTCAAGTGCAGTCCATAGTTCTTTGGAAGTCTCTACTGCAATGTAGCCTTTGCACAAAAAATGTAGCCTTTGCACAAAAAATCAGCCTGTTTTCAAGCCTCAGTAACCATGAACTGTTGGTTGTCAAGCATGTCGGCGGCAGGCACGGGAGGTCCTCACTGGTGAACTTTTGCATACCAAGGGTGGTAAGCCAAAAGAACATTTTTTGCTGCCATCCTTTAAAGTTGGCACCGGTGAACTTCGCAGGTTTCTCAGGGCACAATGCAGACGGGTTGTAGGAGTAATCGCTGGTGCAGTATTCGCAGAGGTAGTTCCAGTCTCAATTGCCATTATTCATTTGTCACTGTCAAATTGACAAACTGTTTTAGTTAATAAAACCAGGATAACAATTCAATCACAGACTTAAACGATGAAGATTTTATTTCTTCAAATCGCAGTATAATTATGAAACTTTAGTTTTCCAACGAAGTTTTTATATCTTCGAGTCAGAATACTAATATTCATATGGAGTAGAAAACTACACAAGTTTTAATCTCCAAACCAGAATACAACAACGATGAAGTTTTTATGTTCTTCAAATCGTTGTACAAGTATGAACTATAATATTCCAATGAAATTTTTATTTCTTCAAGTCAGAATATGAAATTTTATATGGAGTAGAAAACCATACAGGTTTTTGTCTCCAAAACAGAATACAGATTAATCTAAAAATATAATTTCCTTAAGATTGTTATTAATCTGTATTCCAAAAAACCAGTAAATAATAAACACTGAAAATAAACAGAATCAGTGTTGAAAAATAAGAATAACTTTTCAGAATATAATCGAGCCCACTTAGTTCAAAGTGTGTCCTTAAGGATATTATTCCCCTCACAGTACTCGAGGTTGATGGAATATCCCCTCCCAGGATATAACGATTATCTTACCAGAATAGTAGTACTCCAAATTCAGGTAGCGGCGAACCACTCAACGGCAGTATATCACACAGAATTTATTTGTGCAGAAGAAGAAGAAGTTTGTATTGTTCAGAAAATTTGTAAGTAAAATTCTGAGGAATCAAACGAATTTATAGTCATGGAAGTACTGTTTCTGAAGGTTTGCAACCTTCTACGACCATCAAAACCGGTGGAAAATTTAAATATGGAAAAGAAACCGGTCGAGGGTCGACACGCGGATCCGCCGTCAGCGGTCGTGGTCACTAACGGATAGGATTGGATAAGTTAATTAATTTAATTAAATAATAATTAATTAAATAATTAAAAATTAAAGAAAATCAGATCATTTGACCAAATCCGAAGCCGAAGCCGAAGCCGAGCGACGACGGCGCGAGGGGTCCTTGCCCCCTCAACCCTTTTACTGACAAGAAGGAGTAATTCTACTTATAAGTAGAAGAACTTTTCTTTCCACTACCGATGTGGGACAAATGCTTATTTTATAAAGCAAGAGGGAACTCCCACTTTTCTTTCCATTACCGATGTGGGACAACTCCCACTTTTCTTTCCAATCATTTCTCATTCACCAATATCAATACCCAACAAGGTCTGTGTACAATCTACCCTCTCCAAACCCCACGATGTGGGATTCTACTGGGCAAGTTGTTGTTGTTGTTGTTGTGGTTGCTCAAAGTAACTTTGGTAGCTGGGTTTCATTTTACATCAGCCTATTTGCTTAACTTATCGCGTTAATTACTGTCTCAGGTCCATGCATCAGCTTAGGCAGGTTTTCAATTGATGAGAGATCTTAATTGTAAACGAGAATTGAGTTGTAAATTCTGCTACTAGTGCCCCGAATCACATTTTTTTCCAGCAGAGTTAATTGCAAACTAACATAGCAATCAGTTGAAGCTTTATCAGCAAAACAAGAGGGATAACTGTAAGATTACAAGCTGCAATTAGAGTATAGCAATAAATTGGTCAAATATCATGTGATCCATAAGTTAATTAAGAAAATAGTTGCTTATGAATAGGGGCAGCAAAGTAACAGAAAAATCTGTGCTCAACAGGAAATTGGTGATACGAATAGAAGTGTATCTCACATTGTTGTATTGGACCTGTTTCTTGATTATCCTTTTCTTCCTGAAGGAAACTTCTGAAATCTGATCAATTATCTCTTTGGGCTTCCTTCTTCTTTTACCCTGTAACATTGAGACAGATCCAGCATCAATTCAAGTAAATCAAGACAGGCAAGAGCAACACAGGATAGAAAAAGAAAAGAAAAGAGTACCAGCATGGAAGGAGAGGGAATCAGGGAGTTAATTGGGATGGAAGCATCAACAAGACTCAAATTGTCTTTGGGTATTGCTGAATCAGGGTCAGGTAACTCAAGTTGTTGATTATCAGGGTCAGGTAACTCAAGTTGTTGATTTTCGGGTTCCTCATCAACAACTTCCTTCTTGGGCATATCTGGGTAGGTAACAGGTTCTTGATTTGGGGGTTCACTTCGATGAACTACTTTTATCTTCATTTTTTTGTTCTGTAGGAAAAAATGGAATAAAGATTGTGCCTTTGGGGTTTTTTTTTTCTTTTTTCTAGCAGATCCTTATTCCTACCACAACACGAAGACTAGTAGTAGTAAGAGATAGATAGATAGAGCCCTTTTTTTAGGTGTTCGGTCGAGGGTACATTTAGATGGCCGTTTCGTTTGGTTTTACTAACAGTTAAAGAGACATCCCCACAAGCAAACACACAATTACAGATGCATTTTGTGGTTTAATCTTTGCTGGATTGCCAACACAAGAACCATTTTTACAATGGCTTTAGTGGGAGGTACTGACATATTGTCGAGTTTTGGTTATTAAGTATTCCTAGCCACCTGGTTTACACGTGTAACTTGTTAAAGCTATCATTCATCGACAGTCCTTGGATTTCCTGATACTGGTGGAGAATTGAGTTCTTTGCCAGTTTGACACTAAGTAGACCATTTGTTGTGACTTCTTGAATGTGAATATTTTAGTTTAGAGTTCATATAACATAATTTAGTACTCGCAGTTTTGATGTTGTTTGATTGTATGAAATTTAAAAAATAAAGAATTTTTTTTGAATTTTGTGATTTAAAACAAGTCAAAAGTATTTGTGTTGTTATTGATCATCTCGTTAAGCGTAAAATATAAAGTTTAAAGTAAAAATTTTGCCAAATAATGAAATGTGTCATTCTTTTTTGGACTGACAGTGTGTCATATAAATTGAGACAGAAGGTTACTAGTAATTTAGTAAGTACTCCCTCCGTCCCATAATAAGTGTCACCTTAACAAAAAAACAATCCCAAAATAAGTGTCACCTTAGAAATTCAAGACATAAATTGGTTACTTTTTCCCTACTATACCTTTAGGCAAAAATGACAAGCTCTCTATTCAAGAAACATTTATTGGCAAGTTTGCTATTCAAGACATAAATGATTACTATTCATGTTTGTTTTAATCAAAAGAAAAAATAATATATTTTTATTAAATAGGGATAGTTTGATAAACTTTTCATTACATTATTGATTTTTTAATATGTGGATTTTTTTGCTAAGATGAGATTTATTATGGGATGGAGGGAGTATTAATTAGAGGATTTGTTCGGTTAAACATTTACTATTATCTATTGACGAGCTAAAAAGGTTGTCTCATTAGTGCCCGAGTGCCTCATTCAACAATGTTTGTAAACCCAAAGACAATTTTCCCCCCAGCACGTAGATGTTGCATTTTGGGCCAAGTACTAGTAGTAGGGTAATGCTAAATCCTGGCCAGGCTGAATTTACAGCCAGCACATAATATTTCTTTCTTGACTGGAAAGGTGTATGTCAAACAGATTCATAATTATCAATCGCGATTCAAAAATACTACTAAAAGGGTAAAGGAACTTACATGTGAGTTGTGACAATGTCGGACAGGGTGCTACCCGATTTGGTCTCTATAGTGATTGAGTATCTGAAGATGTTTGTTATTAGCATAAAACGACATATTAAAGCAGGTATGCCCTTTTTCCTCTTTGATGGTAAAATACTATAATGACTACTTGACTTATAAAAACGAATTAATGGAGTTGACTAATTTATTTTTTCAGTAGAAAACTTCATCTATTAATTCATTAAGATATGATATGTTCAAAGTAGGGAGGACAGGTGGGTACAATTTTGCGGATTTCGCACTGCACCTGCTTTAGTTGGGGCGGGATGAGTATAATTTTGGTGGGTAGTAAGCGAGGATGGGTATAACTTTGGTGGGTAATAGGCGGGTATGGGTAGGTGGTGGATTTGCAGTTATACCCGCCTGTCCCGCCCCGCATCCAACCGCCCGCCCCAAATACACCCGCCCGCCTTATACCCGTCAACTATAATTTTATTTGTACAACTTTATATTTATCTAAAGCTCAAATAATTTGACACACATAATTTTAACAGCCCATAAGCCCAATAATAATGAATTTTGAGGATATCCACTTGGGTGGTGGAGCGGGTGTGAATTTAGGAATATACCCGCTTAGGTAGGTATGAATGTTGAAAATGTACCCGCCACGGATGGCGGGCAGGTGACGAATATAAAATTTTCTGGCGGATATGGATGCGGGGAGGAATACCCGCACCCGCCCGCCTAATTACCATCCCTAGTTCAAACTTCAAAGGAACATACAATATCATTCACAACCCAATTTGAGAATATCCTTTCCCAAGAAAATCAGTGTCACGAAAAAATTGCAAACTTAGCTAAGTTATGAGCAACAACATTTTTTTTTAAAAAGGCAGCCCGGTGCATTAAGTTCCCGCTATGTGCGGAGTCCGGGGAAGAGCCGGACCACAAGGATCTATTGTATGCAGCCTTACCTTGCATTTCTGCAAGAAGTTGTTTCCACGGCTTAAACCCGTGACCTCTGAATCACATGGCAACAACTTTATCAATTACTCCAAAACTCTCCCTTCCAGCAACAACATTAAACCTTCTAAAAATATTTACAAACACTACAACATCTATACATTGAGTTTGACTAATCACTTAGGCCAAACTTTAGCTCTTTGGATATTGTATGGAAAAACAACAGGCAACAATAGTGTCCCTAGTATATACGAGCAATGTACTCCTGCGTTTCTCTTTTAATTTTCCATTTGGCATTTAAACTCCCTTTTAAGAAAAACATTAATGATAAAGGTAAAATTGAAAAAAAAAAATTCTCTCTCAATTTCTTAAAATGGACAAATGTAATAAATTCTTTTTTTAAAAAAAGTGAAAAGGGACGGAGGAAGTAGTAGATTAGGAACCAAAAATTCCTTTTAATCAACAGACTAAACTTTCATGACTAATCAAGTATTTCCATAAACCTTGAGTAAGTTAGGTTTAGCCTAATTTGCCTATTCAAATGTTTAGTCATGCTAAGCATAAATAATTTGATAAAAAACGTGTTTTAAGAGATTGCTTTGTTTACAACCCCCTGACTATATATTATATATAGGACCTCCCCCACCCCCACCCATATTTAGGAGCTTGAAGCGAAAGTTTAAGAATCCAATTGTAAAAGATAGGAAAACGTGGAATTACCAAACAGAGACGGCCAACGAGGAAGAGTTTGACCAATTACTCTCCTTCTCTTTTTCTTTCAAAAAGTGATAAAAACGTGATAAGACAATATGTATGGAACATAAAAATTGGTGTGCCGCTTGCTATATATTCCTTATGCTTATAATTACATAACTTTCTATTGAAAGACTTTTTTATGATTGAGGTTTGGTGATAATTTATTAAGATAAAGAAAGTTCATTCTTGGAATAGGACTTTATTTTAGCTTAGTTGTTATGTTTTTATTTCATATATATTGCCAGAGGGAAGAGAAATGGTTAGGGAAAATGACAGGTTCATGAGAAAATTAGCTAAAAAAAGGTTGAGTAAAAAATTAATGGCCTGCTAGGCTTGACTATCATCCACGGCAGTCTTCGTCGGAGGAGGGAAACTTTCTTAAGTGTGCTTCACACGTAATCTAACCAAAACCTCCTTGCTTCTTATCTTATCACTACTATTATTTCCATACTAATTTTGTCAAATAAAACACATGCAATTTCTTCAAAAAAGAAAAAAACTGCTCTTGCAATGTCTAAGGTTGCTCATTTTGCCAAAAAAAAAAAAGAATTTTGACCCTCCTTTCTCCTCTAGTCACATTACCTAGAAAACAAGTGGTACCGTAACCCTAAGAAAAAGGACGTAGTGGAATTATTGAGATCCTTTCATCCTTAATGAACAATCTTAGTTTTGAACACTAGAATGAAGAAACTCTAATAGGAAAAACTTTCCTCTTTGATGAGTTATACGCGGTGCAAATCAGAATTAGTTTGCCTGTTTCAAATACCAATGATTATAAAAAAAAGTGATATTATAACAGCTCTTTTTTCTTAAATTATTTTGAGTACATGAGAGAAGGAAGACTTTTGTTGTTTGAAGCCTTCCTCCTAAGTGCAAACTAGTGTAGTCGAAGATTATCAAGGTCGTTACATAATAAATAGTATTTTTTCATCCTAAACCAGAGGTCTCGAATTTCTGGGATTTGAAAAGATCATAATAGAGAGGGCTTCTCCTTTAAATTGGCGTACACAACAAATCCTGATTAATCAAAGTCCAAAGGAGGTAAGAAACATAAAACAACACCTCCAATTCATGGCATTGTAGCATTTTTTTTAGTACTAGTAGCATTTACAAATATCAGCTGCTTGATATTTCAGTTCATTTTTATGGATTTCTTGCAATCTAAGTTGTTAAGTAGTTGTCATTCTAAAAAAGGTAGCGGCACTTCAGGTGCAATAATTATTAAGAGAAGAAATTGAATATTTCAACTTCTTCGCCTCTCTGTTTCTAGATGACAAACATATCTAATTGGTGTTTCCAGGCAATTCAAACTAAGTTGGCTGACTTTAATTATTAATGAAAAATATAACATAGGAAGAAAAGTCTGCATAATTATTGATATTGTAATTTAAGAAAAGGGGCACGCCAATTTTCAGACAAAAATCAATTCTCCAAATGACTCTTGACTCATCCTTTACGTCATGGACCAAGACAATATAATTCTTGATTTTTCTATCAAATTAATTGGTTTAAAATCAACGTATCTTCTTTGTCTCTTGTTCCAGCCCAATTTCTCTCTTGTATCTCTCATCCCAAGTTAATTTTTTCAGTTGCCCTTCATAGTTCATTTACTCCATAACTGGAGTTTCTGTTTCTTTGACACACACACACACACAAAAGTAGACATGACCAACAACGTGGATTATTGGTTCCAGGCCGTTTATGTTGTTTTTGCGTTTTGCTCTGCTTTAATTTTGGGTGCTCTCAATAGTTAGTACTAATAGTATTTGTTTATCTTTCAAGATTTCTAATGTATGAATTTATGATCATGGTCTGTGTTATTATTCTTGGTTCTCAATTCCAAAAATTTGCTGATTGCAGGTGTGCTGGTGGGTCCAATTGCTGGCCTAATACTTATTATAGGAAATGTTGGGGTGATTTTATGTCTCTTCCCAGCACATGTTTTCTGGACAATTTACACCCTTGATTTATTCTGTCCAAAGTTGAATTCTTTTTTAACGTGGATTTTTTCACAATTGAACAGGACTAATAGGTTTGATGCGCCACTTAAAGTTGCTTTCTTGTTCGCTTTGCCAGCTTTATTTGGTATTTGGTTGGGTTTAAGCATAGCGAGTATTGTGGGAATTGGATATGGATTCTTTGCTCCTTGGGTTTCTGCTTAAAAGCTTTTAGGCATGACGATGAATATAACAAGTTTATCCACTGCATTGTGGTAAATAAACTAAGAATCAGTTCTTGTTATAGTAGTATTATACAGTATTTGAAGATTTTAATGTTGTTTTGATTGTGTTAATTTTCAGGATGGAACATGGGGAACTATAAAAGGTAGCTGCACTGCTGTCCGAGATTTTGCAGATATGTGTTACCATTCATATCCAATGTATTTGAAGGAACTGTGTCATTCCCCTGCTTCTCTTGACCTTCAACCTTTTAGGTTTGTTTCTAATTTGCCTTTCTATGTTAAAACTTTCCGGGAAAAAAAACAGGGGACAATCATAATGAATCTTTTCATATTGCACCAAAAAATAAAAGAATCTTCTCATATTGTGTTATACAGGGTATCATAATCATATTCTAATAGGCCAATATTATATTATCAGTCAACTTAGCACAAATTATTTTGAGGACGAAGTCAATAAACTACCCTTGAATCAGAAAATAAATGAGGTTTGACTTTCTCCATGCCCTCAATGATCACATTAAAAAACTAGGAAAAGTAATCGTGCTGAGGAAGAAAAAGGAAAAGAGTAGAAATCAAGAAAAGAAAAGATGGAAAATGGTAATGCCAAGTCTACAAAATGATACTAAGAAATAGTCTGAAGAAATGATCACTAAAAGAGGCAAAAAGAAACATTTTTTTATGAATTCTGGGAAGAGTTTATGTAAAAAAATCGTTTTGGTTAATAACTTTTCTTATTTGGCTATGAGCATCTGCTCAATTCTCTTCTGTATAGTATAGCTGAAGGATTGTTGAATAGTTGATATCCAGGGAATTAATAAAAATATGGTAATTGTTGTGTTGCAGATTCATCCATGTAACTGGATGTATCATGGTTGGTTTAATGGGACTGATTGTGGAAATTCCTCTTTACACTGCTATAGCCATTGTGAAGAGCCCATTTATGTGGTTCAAATGATGGTACAGACTCATACATGATCTGATAAGTCGCGAAGGCCCCTTTCTTGAAACTGCTTGCATTCCCATTGCTGGATTAACAATCCTTCTTTGGCCTCTTGTTGTCATTGGAAGTGTCATAATGGCTATTTTCTCCAGCTTTTTCATTGGTTTATATGGAGCTGTTATTGTCTATCAGGTAATTTATCCCCTTGCCTCATTAATTAGTTTCTCAGTTCTACTGTTTTAGTGAGACAGTAAGACTTATTATGTTAAAACTATCTGAATTCAGGAGAGGTCCTTCCAAAGAGGTGTTGCTTTTGTGGTTGCAATGGTGGTAGAGTTTGATGAGTACACAAATGATTGGCTTTACCTTAGAGAAGGGTCCATTCTTCCAAAGTAATTACTCGAGTTCTCTCTTATTTCTGTGCGCTGTTTTCATATTTGTCAATGTTACTGATCATCTTAATCGCAGCCAGGCCTCATTATCGAAAAAACAGGGGATCCAGTTTGTCAGCGCACTCTGTGAAACGAAACGGTTCAGTACAGAATAGGTTAAACTCGATATTTGCTGAAGCACCTGCAATGCTTGTGCCAAGCCTAACGTCATCTAGGTCGGTCAGGGAGGCAATACAAGAAGTGAAAATGGTGCAGGTGTGCTTTTCTTTCTCTGTTGTTTTACATGCTTTTTTTTAGTGAAAAGTGCACCAGAGCCCAGAGGAAGACACTTCTTGGCTAATTACCAAGAATGCTCAGAGACATGTGAAATGATATACTCGAGTAACATCTTTATACGTACGTTGAAAACAAAATTAAGTAAATGAAAGTGTATCCTCTCCAACAACTTAAACTTTTAGATAAGATGACTACACATTCAACAAATCTTTTATAGACAGAATCATAGTATACTTGTCTTGGAAACCATGATTGGGTAATTGACATGTCACAAAAATCTAACAGGTGTGGCAGAACATGATGAGATCATGTGAACTAAGGGGCAAGGAATTGTTGGACGCGAAAGTGACAACCCTGGGCGACCTAGATGATTGGTTGAAGGCAAAGCATGGTCTTGATGTTGCAGTCATCAACGTTGGTTTACCGTGATACATTTCTACAAATCATCTTTTATTCCATAAATGATGGATCAGATGGACTGTTCCTTCTTGAGGATCTTGAGATCACTCACCTGAACAGATTGTTAAAAGTCATCATCAACTTAATATTCAAGACAATAGATAATCAATCTAGAATGTTCAAGTAGTTTTAAAGAGTTGAAAGAAGAACTTTAGGATGAAAGCTCTAGAGTGTTGTCTAGAAAGAATAACTCTAGAAATAAATAGAAGAGTGATTTTAGAAAAAGGTAGTGTTGAATATTCTAGAATAGAGTAGTAATTAAGTATCCTAATTAGATTCTTCCATCACCACCTATAAATAGAGGTGGTCTATTTGAGTTGTAATTAAGTGAGTAAGAAGTTCTCAAGAAGTGAGAGCAAGTTCCAAGTGTGCATACAAAAAGTGTCCAAGTGAGTCTAAAGTGTGCGTAAGCTTAAGTGTGAGTGTCAAGTGTTGATAAAAATAAAAGAGTAAGAACTTGGTATATATTGTGGTCAAGTTATAGTGTTCAAGTCTTGATGTAATTACTTTTACAATAATAAAGTATTTACGTTTTCACGCATTGTGTTGTCTAACACAGACCTCAGGACAGACTGTTGGACTGGTTTTTCCAACCAGTTATGGTTCTCAAGGAACAAATTAGAGTCCTAAGTCTAGAAGAAAGTGAAATGAGATTCCTGGAGAAAGTAGTCCTTTTAGAAAGCAACTCTGAACGCTTTAAGTCGTGGGAAAATGGAAGCATGGCGCCTCAAGATTCTCTTAGGGCTGCTCAAATTGGAGGCATAAGCCGAAGGTAAGCCTCTTCTTTAAATTAGACAAGATTTGCATGTGGTGATACATGTAGTAAATGATGAAGTTAATTCTGTTGGTTTGGCAGGATGGTAGGAATGATTAGAAGTGTTTCTAAGTTTCCAACTTATAGAAGAAAATTCAGAGATAGTGAAGACATTGATCATGCAGTATTCCACTTCCAGAGAAGGTTCCACGCGATCCGTTCCCCGTTCTGTAATAAAGAACAGTTCCACCAGATCAGTGTCCACAAGATCAAATGGTTCCATTGAAACTGTTTGAACATTTTGTGGACAATTGAATATGGATTAGTTCTTTAAGTTCCACCGCGAGGATGCAAGTGAGTTCATTAAGTAACATTGTTGAAAGACTTCACAAAGTAGGCTAACAATGGTTTTCCAAGCTCAAACCTCTTCCTACGGACATCTTGAGGAGCTTGAAGACATCTCAACAACATATATCAAGAAAGGTCTTAAGCATAGACCATAAAGATCCCACGCACAAGATAAAGTGCATGTATATGATGCCCTTTTGCTATCACGTTAAAGGCCCATATGGGTTTAGTCCACCTAATATTTATCCACCAATCTTACTTCACTTAAATACTGCTCACTTTCCCACACTTCATATTTCCATTATCATAGTCATGCGATATAACACTAGTCCATAGCCTATTTTTCCCAAATACCAACTATTATTTTCAATCATCGTCATCTCACTTGTTGAGTTCAAAAAAAATTATCTCGGAGTTTTATCCTTTTATACAAGGAGCTCTTTGTTTGCATACTTGAATATAACAAAATTTCCTCGGCCTCAGGTTTACTTGCATACGTCTAGCTTGTCTAGCTGTTCAAACCATCGCCCGAAATTACGGGATGTTACATCATTGAAGTCGTGAATGGTAGTCTAACATGTTTCCCTAACTGACAAGATGAGCAGCTATGAGAAAGGTTCCCTTTGTTACATTGGATTAAATTTCGGTTTCTAAGAGAATAAAAAATGTGAGAACCTGGATGACCAAGTCTACTATGCCATGTAGAGGGAGATATGGTTGTTAAAACGGTGGGATGAGTGACACTAGAAGAGGGAGATATGGTTCCATTGATTGAACCAATTCAAGAAGGGAACTTTGTTTGTTTCGAGACTATTAAACACTATATATTAGCACGTGTGTGCCACTATTGTATTTACCATATTTAGGGTTATGTAATTATGGTAGAACTAGGATCCCTGTTTTATATGATTACATATTGTACACCTATATAAATTTTGTAAGAATGTATTAATCTCCCTTGGGAAACCTTTCTCATTAATACAAAATTTATATAGGTGTATAATGTGAAATTTCTAAACAACAAGGATCCTAGTTCAATCATAATTACATAACCTTAAATATGGTAAATACAATAGCGGCACACGCGTGCTAATATATAGTGTTTAATAGTCTCGAAACAAACAAAGTTCCCTTCTTGAATTGGTTCAATCAATGGAAATCTTGGATTAAAATGCAAAAGCAAATTGGTATTAAACTAAGACTACAACCTTAGGGGTCGTTTGGTATAGTGTATTAGAGAAAATAATGCATGTATTAGCTTTGTGTATTACTATTACATTGTTTGGTACAATTTTTCATCGTATGTATAACTAATGACATCCTATTTGTTATTATCCTATGCATAACTCATACCTAGCAAACCATGGTATTAGTAATGCAATGAGTTTTAATGCATGCATAAGCATGGTTAAAGATACAATTGCACATGAAGACCCTCACATAGTATGGAGGTTATTTTTGTAAACAGCCAATTATTTTTATAAATTATGCAATACATATTTTTTCTAATAAATCAAACAATCCCTGCATAACTAATGACACCATTGCTAATACACGCATTACTAATACATCCTATTCAATATTATTCTTATACAATCTACCAAACGACCCCTTAGAGTGTAGACACTTCAGTGGGGCAAAGGACTTACTCGATGAATTATATTGTGATTGTAGATTTTGCTTACTCCATAAATTCTATTGTGAGTGTAGAGTCAAACATATCCCAGAAATAGGAATTCCAGAATCCGTAAGCGCAAAATGTCCTCATGCAATTTTCACAGTTTCTGACACTGTTCTCAGGGAAAGAGCAATTTGTGAAGATGAAAACTTTTCCAGATTAAGACTTCAATGCTGCATAATGTTTTTCTACTGCGATTGCTGAATTTAGTTAATCAGCCTTCTTCTGTCATTAAATCAATGTTTCTGTCTAGCCATATCTTGTAGACCAAAATTTAGTCCTGCAGAACGTGCTGATGATCAATCATTCCTTTACATCTATTGAAATTAAGGCACGATTAACTTTAGAATTGCCTAAACCGTCATTTTGCTGTAAGAAGTTGGATCTCAAAGCTAATTAGCTGTAGCCTGAAGTAATTTGGAAAGGGAAAAAAAGAGACATCCAGAGGAAACTAAGGGGCAAAAGTACCAATGCAACAGCTGAGAAATAAGATCTCCATCTTTACCTGCTAATCTGTACATATTTATTTAGCAATTCGATTTTATTTTATCGTCATGAAAGTTCTATTTATAGTAAGTGAGGTAACTAGCACATGCTGGGTACCTTATCATTTATCTTCTATACGCGACAAAAAACGTGCACCAAAGTAAGATGGCGTTATTTCCATTAACAATTTTGGAAAGAAAATGAAAATACCCAATAAAGATGCAATGATTATGTGGGGACTTTTCGTCTTGCAGCATAACAAATAGAGTCCAATAAGAGGAAGTAACATACATTTTTGTTAGATGATGTAAAAATTTCTTAAGCTAACAATTTTCTTCACTGAAGTTTTGAGATGATTTTAGCCACCGGAAACCAGCTCAATGAGCACTTTGGGCGGTGCTTTCTCGATCAAATATCTTACTCGTATATAAGTTAAAATCTAGAAAGTAATTACTGTAGGAGAAACCTTGAAAAAAATATGTATTGACAGTCATTTACTATAATATCAGGTAACTGTCAGGACTAATTAGCACCAACAGAACACACAAAGGGGTAACATCAATTTGATCAGCAGTTAGCACTAAGCCACTTGAACGCGTGCATTACTGCTGAGAATAGTAAAAACTTAATTGCACCCAATATTTATACTAAGTAAATAAATGTAAGACATTTATTTCTTATACATTCATTTATAGTTTTAATTATGATTAAGTGACACGTATTTTCACATAATTTTAATTGTTAAAGTTAAATTTTTTAATTTGATGTACATGCGAGAAGCAAATACATGTTTAGCAATAGTACACGCCCAAATGGTAATACTCCAGTAATCAATGGAATAAAGAAGCAACAGGTACACTAACCCAAAAAAGGAAGTCTGTTTCAGCAGATCCAAGAAGAATGCTTGTGCAACAAATGATGGAAGCAGTAGTTTCTGCATCTCTTTTTACTGCTTTACAATTCCTTTCAATTACAGCAGTTTCTCAAACAACGTTTGCTTCATGCTAATTTTAAAATTTTGACCACTATGGGGCTAGAAGAACCCCATAAAATGTCCGGGGTTTGGATTGACTTTTTAAAAGTTACTTATAAATTAGAAGTTAAAAGTCATAAGTTGGTCCTACTCAACTTTTGTCTTTTGACTTATTTTTGTAATTTTTTTTATCGTAAAAATAAGTAATTTAAAAACATTTTTTACCTCATTCAAACACCTAAAAAAAATAAAAAATAGCTTATAAGCCGAAAAAGACTTAAAATAAATCAATTCAAACACCCTATTAGTTTTAGCGCATAAGCAGTTGCCTTTAGCAATGAAAAAGAAGTCCTCCGGACATAGATGGATGACAAAGGAGGGAACCTAAAATTCAATTGAGGCCTGCATCGTGTGTTCAAACTCTGGTGGAAGCAATTTGCACTCTTTTATGGTAGGACCTTATAGGTGATATCAATTGCTCTGTTCTCAAACTTTAATCATTTAGGCACATTCCGCGATTTACTAATAATAGTGATGAGAGATCGAAATTACTATCTTCAGAAATAGTCTAATCGTAAGTCGAAAAATTGAATATAAAAAAAAAGGAAATACTCTTAACAGAGATAGAAGTAATAATTTCACCAAGTGCGTAGAGTAGTACTCCATGGAGAGGAGTCCACAATACTAAAAGCCTGTGTAGGATAAGTGTCCCTTTATTCAGCACGTGTCCGTTACACGGCAAGGCCTATTGCTGCGTTTTTTGTACTGTAACCTATCACTGCCTCTGCTCTCTGCTCTCTGCTCAGTAGTGCTTCAATGCCTCCAGCGAATATTCCAGTGCTTTAGTCCCATGATGACGAAAATGTACATTTCCAGATACATTCGAACAGAATCACCAAATCATTTTACTACTAAAATTTCAGTGTCTTACTGGTGAAGCAGTTTAACAACGTAACGGCCTACTTTCCACTTGTGTAATTTCTGCCTCAATTTCATACTTACTATTACACCGAGAAAAATGGAAAACACTCAGAAGAGTACAATTGCATTGCCCAGACAAATTCAAAATCTTATGAGAATGAACAATATGCTACGTTAAATAGCATATCGGTGGATTAAATTTTTACTATGCACGAGATTCAGTGAAGAACTGGACTACAAAATTCTATTATAGACAATCTTAACGGTTTAAACTCGTAACCTACCGTTTACAATTCAACTTTACCTGGTTACAATATGCTAAATTCGCCACGTAAGTTGCACCAGTAATAAAAAGAAGGATGTATTTATCGAGAGATATCGAACTCGAAAACAAATTCACAAATGAGAAGAAGACGAAGAAAAGGTGTTATTCAGACAACTTATATATGCAACTAAATTAATTAACACAGAGAGAGACCTCGTCCTCTCATAGGTGGAAAGAAAGAAAAACTGACTGTACATATCCAAACTCCCGTCCCCCATGGAAACCAAAAACATAAAGCCATAAGTAAGAAAATAGAAAGAGAGAACTACTTAAAAACGTGAAAAGTTAAATATACTTGGAAATACTACTAGAATCACTGGACTACCAACAAATTAGATTGACAAGCAACTACTGCTATTGTTATGGTCTTAGCTAGCCTTTAAATGTTGTGTTGGTCTTGCTGCGGATTTGTCTTCATGGTTTCATTGTCGAACCCACTCGTACCGACCTTCCAGTGGCTCCTCCTTTGCAAAGTCAAAGTTGTATCTGTTACAGCACGCACATTCATGAACCATGACTCTCTTTCCCGAGCAGAATAAAATAAGACATGAGTGCGTAAAATGAGAGAGAGAGAGAGAGAGAGAGAGGTGTACTTTTCTGCAAATCGTTTATGGAGATCTTTTTCGGCTGCAGCAAAGAACTCATCAAGGTCAGCCTCGGAGGGCAACTTTGCCTCAGTAAATAGGCGGCGGCGAGGTTTAGCATGTTGTGGTCTCCGTGTTGAGTACTCCAGTTTGTGAGGTTCAACTTTAAATTCGCTGGATAGTTTCGTCTCTCTACTGAGGAATGAAGCTTTGTTTTCAATAAACAGTGAAGACACAGAAAAGAAGGGTGGTATTGAACGCGGATCTCAAAGATAATTGAAACGCCCTGAAAATTATAGAACGCAAATACCTTTCTTTCATGAACTCTGAATTACTGGTTGCAATTTCCACACTGTCCTCCTGGAAAATTTAAAATTTAAAATTCAAATATCAGTCCGTCGTCAATTTCACGAAAATGAAAGAACAACATTATGAATTCAACAGCACTATAGAACAACAAGACAATTCACTCCACTTTTTAATGCATTAACTTGATACTATCAGACCTGAAAACATTATTATACATATTAACGGAAGCAGAAAAATAGAACCGCGAAATTATTAAGTTTCATAGAATTTCACATACATCCAGATCTACAAATTTCGAGCTTCCTTTAGTGACATCGCTTGATCTATTATCTGCAAAGCAAGAAGCTAAAGCATCGTCAAAGTTAGAGATCACGGCCGGCTTACTCGCAACACTGTTTCCATTGGAACTGAGCTTGCTCGCTGGAGATTCTAAACTCGCCGGTGCAACTGAGACACCAGAACAAGTACTTCTAATGCGAGCTACAGTTGGTGACATCTCCAAACCACCATCACACATCTTCCTTTTCTTCGCGTCGGCCACCACTAAATTTTCCCGTTCTCTTTTCATCTTCACGGCAACCTCCATAATCGCGACTTCTCCAGTTCCCTTCGACTTACACTTATATCTTCTCATCAATGTTTCAGTTCCTCCTAAACTTTGATACTTCAAAATTTTGATGTTTCTCTATTCATTGAACTCCAACAAGTTACAGAATTCTTCTTTTCCGACGAGTAAATGAAATTGTATTTCTCTCTTCTTCGTCGGACACAAAGTGTTTGTTATTTAAATCGGAACTGCAGAAATTTGCACTCCAAAACCGTACGATCTGACTGAGGATATCTTCTTTTTTTTTTTGGTGTGGGGAGGGAGGGAAGTGGTAGAGACGGTGATGGTGATAATGATGATGATAGGCATTCCGTTTAATGCGAGCTACAGTTGGTCGCTTCGTCTTGTGGTCCACACGTATAATGTGACGGATCTTTTTCCCTACAGTAACGGCATTCTGACGTCGCCGTCAGGCGCATAAACACTTAGAAGGTGAAAAAAAGAGAGAATAAAGAGAAGCCTAAAGATATTTGCCCAAAATCGTTAGGCTATGTTTGAAAAGTCACACTGTAATTGGAATTTTAGTAATTAATTATATAATATTATAATTATAATAATATGTTTATTTGTCATAATGTATTTTTTTGAAAATATATTAATTAATAATTATATATTTATATTAATATTATAAAAAATATTTGATATATACATTTGAAATTAATTATAAAACTTAAAAGCAGACTTTTTTGTGAGAACATCATGGATTGGATACAATAACAACAACAACAACAATATATTCAGTGAAGTCCCACAACGTGGGGTATGTGGTAGAGTGTACGCAGACCTTACATCTAACTTGGTAAATAGAGATGTTGTTTCCGAAATACCATCAACAACATCATGGATTGAATGTTTGACTAAAAATAAAAATTTATAAATATAATGTGATAACATTATTCAAATGTTTGACCAAAAAAATCTATCAATTGTAAGTAAAAAATAAACAACATGCAATGTGAAATAACAAGTCAATAGTACTAAAGCATATAAATTAAAATCGAAAATATAACCTAAATTCAAAAGAAAAAAAAAAGTTTAACATAATACTCTTATGTCAAAATTCAGCATTACATAATTAAGTTTCAACGTAACTTAAGTAAATAATTCAAAATAAAGGAAAAATATAAGTCTATAACCTTATTCACAACGAAATTCTACTTTAATAACGTCACTCATTATATGTTAAGTTTGTTAATGATTTATTATTTCTAATATTAAGATGTGTAGTTTCAAAATTTAGAATAATAACACGATTATACTAAATAAATAAAATAATAAAAAGAGCAATTACATGAAATCACAAGAAGTAAAGGTTGGGAATGAGAAGAAAGGAAATGAGAGATAAGTAATATAAAAAGAAAAATATATTTTGAAAAATAAAAATAAATGACTATTAAAAATAAAATAAAATAAAATAAAATAATAGAAAAAAAATTAAAAAGAAAATAAGTTAAAATAAAACAAAAAATAAAGATTCTAAAACGTAACCCTGTAATTACATGGTGTAATTACACTCAATTCTCAACCCCCATTGGAGAGTGTAATTGCACCCAATTTTCATCTAATTGTGTAATTACTTGATCAAACAAACATGCCAAATTATGTAATTACACCCAATTCTAATTACTTGAATGGTTTTCCAAACAGGCCCTTAGGGATATTTGCCGGAGAAGTGTGAAAAGCTTCCTCCGGTCATTTTTACTTGGCCATTTTTAATTTTGCACGCCTTTGAGAAATGATAAATGAAGTGCATATATACTCGTTTAATTGGTGTATAGTCTTAATGCGATTTAGAAAATGATTTTAAATAAGTAATTAATGTTATAGATAAAATAAGAAAAAGAAAATTATTTTTTTGATGTGACATGTAATGTGAAAATTTATTTATAAAATAGTGAAAAAGTAAAAGTGAAACCAGGGAGATTACTTCACGTTTAGTATGCATAATAATTGGACTAACAGATAAGGTTAATAAATGAATGTGATGGGACAATGGTAATAAGATTCCACTAATGACTAGTCACAAATATTTTTGAGTTTTAATTTCAAAATTTTAATGTTCTTTTTTACTATATCTATACCTACTGTTTACAGTGTACATGAAATCTAGCTAGCCTTAGTGCTAAACAAGAGTCAAGGAGAGAGCGGTGGTCACGTTTTATAGCAATTTTAGTGTATATTTTTTTTCCTTTACCAAATCCATAAAGTAGTTAAAAGGCTTATATACACGGGGAAAAGAACTGGCCAACTTATGACTCAAACTCTTCAACTATGATCAAAACTTAGGTTTATTAGTGGGTTGACTACATTAACAAAATTAATCAAATGGAAAATAGTCAAGAGTAATACTTAAACATAACAAAACTGCCGTTTGGCAGGGGTGGGCAAAAAAGCCGGAGAACCGAAAAAATGATTTTTCTCGGTTTTTTTTAATGAAAAATCGAACCAAATCAGGATTTAGTGATTCAGTTCGGTTTTTAAATTTTGGATACGAACCGAACCGAACCGAAAAAATAGAATTAAATATATAATTATTCTTATTTTTTATTTTAGGCTACTATTATCTCTTGAATCATAACCATTGAAGTCAATCTATGAAGCTTTTTATGGAAATCGAATGCTGCATGAACTTGATTAACATATCACAGAAGCATTGCCATAAAATGTAGGGAGAGAAAATAGTTGTAAATTGGTGAAACTTTAAAAGGTCATAACTCTGCGCTCGGATGTCATTTTTTTTGGGTATTTTTTCGAGACGGGGCTGACCCAAACTGCCGCAAGGCGGTTTGGCGCAATCAATTTTTACGAAAACGTCCGTTTTCCCAATCAATTTGTGTTTTCCCCCAAATCGGTTTCTAATTTTCCTTTTTCTTTAGTAAACATCTCACGATCACAATAGATTTCAAAGTCAAAATTTCATGGTAGTGTAGGTGTGAATGCCAATTTCAATTTTGAAAATTCAATTTTTTTTAAAAAAAAATTTCTCGACCCGACCCGACCCACTAGAAAAAATTGATATAATCCGATACGTTCGGCGATATAAATCGAACATATCGGGTTTTTCTTTAAAAAAGTTATATTCGATTTTTTTTAAAAAAAATAAATTTTTATTCAGTTCATATTTTTCGGATACAAAAATCGAACCGAACCGAACCGAACCGATATACCTCCATCCATACTGTTTGGTTTCATTGCTGGTTATTTTCAAAATACAACTCTTATAAGCTAATGATGGGACAAGCTAAATTCTTGTGCTGTCTGAGCTAAGTGCATGTTTTTCTGATTAATTTTTAACCATCGACAAGTGGAAGTTAATGGTATTGATTGGTTTAATCAGGATCAAAATGAAATTACTTACATTGTACAGTGAGTGGTAGCTAAAATGAATTTTGCTCGTGAATATCTTTCTTTTTATTTAGTTCTTCCTTTTAGAAGTTACATCATACATATACTGCATATATTACTCCGTAGCCTAGTAGGTATCAATATTTTGATGAAGCACGACCAACAACAGCAACAAGTTAAATGTAAACGACCCATGTACAACACTTGACCATGTGAAATTTAAGAATCTTTCTTTCTGTGGGCCTGAAACTTAAATATTTTATCGTTAAAATGAGAAGTAAATTATATTGAAATTGAACTCTCTTAACGTTTTAGTACAGTAGGGAACACCTAGTTTGAGATCAACACAGTACGTAGTATTGTAGAGAATCCCATTAATAACTTACAGGTGAATGAAATAATTGTCACAGAATGTTAGAGTTGTCAAAAGTATTCTTTAATTGCTATAAGTAGCCAAATTTGTTCGTGTGTTGAAGGGAATTTTTGGGTATTAAAATTAAAGCGAGAAATAAGACAAATAGAAAAGCACGAAAAGTTTCCTTTCAGAAAAAAATTTCTCTCTTCCTTATCCTTCCTTTGAACTTCAAATTTATTTTTTGGAGACATTTTTCTCATTAGAAACTAAACTTTTGACTATAACTTGATCATTTCTTATGTTGTTTTTACGTCAAATAAATTTTAGTAGTAATTCACTTTTCAACTTCACATAGAACTATTTCTTAGCGACTAATTTTATGTCCTAAAAATTGCATCTATGTTTATGTTGAATTATGAGTGTTAAATTAAGATAGTAAGATATATACGTAATTCTAAAATGTTTAAATTTTTTTAATATACCGATAATAATAATGCCTCAGGTTCATAATAAGTGTCCACTTAGACTTTTTATTTTTGTTCAAAATAAGTATCTATTTACGTAATTAAGAAAGAATTAAACGTTACGTGTGCTAAAATGTAAGTGAATAATTATTTTGAACAGGAGGGAGTAGATTCTCTAAACATATTGAAGAAATGTAGGGAAAATCATTTGTCAACTCCAAGAAATTAAAGCGAATTAAATGAAAATTCAATCATCACACGTGAGGGCAAACGCCAGGTCTTCAAATATGGGACCATGTACATACGCCCATTACCCAAATTTGCCATGCAGTAGTTGTGCATACAAGTTCGTTGTTTTCGAGTTTACCATGTCCAAACCATTTTACGTTGGTGAGGAATTTATGATCTCCAAAATAAGTGAGAGGAGTATTTTTTTTTCATGGCAAAGAATCCTCGTTTCACCAGTTATTTGTAAGAAGAATTTATGGCAAAGTTGGAGATCGGAGCAGATAGAAACTAACTATCTCACCGCAGTATATATCTTACCTTTAAATACTTTTTATTTACATACATACTGCAGTAAAATGGGAATACTGTAAAAAGGCATTAACTGGATTTGTAGGATCCCACTTGAGATTTCTACGGTGTAGTATATATGTTCCTTTTCTATTAAATATAGTCGTTTTTAGGGAGTGCTTCACATTTAAAGTATTTTTTTCATTTAAATTTATGTATCTTAAATTATTAGTCTGTTTAAAAAGAATGTCATTTTTTATATTTAGTAACTCTTTAAATTTAATATCTTACCTGACATATTTAAGATCATAAGATTCAAAAGACATTATGATACATTATACATATCTTTAGTTTAATATCATAAAATTCAAAAGTTTATTTTACTTTCTTAAATTTGATGTCCAGTCAAATTAAAACACATTAAATTGAAATTGGAGAAGTAAAACTTTCTTATACCACAATTGACACAAAATAGAATCACATTTAAATTATACATGTAATTAAATATATATTCATCAGGCAAGCACAAACCGAACATTGAAATGCATAGTGTCACAAAGTCATCCTATATGGGAGGGAATAAATGCTGCAAAGAACATTTCTTGTGTGAAAGAATTAAATCCGAGATCTTGAAATCGAGAGAATTCAATTCAACAACATATCTGGTGAAACAGAAAAAGGTTATTCAAGTCCCCCGAGCATACCTAGATGGCGGAGGGGAACTTAAAATCCAGCTGGAAGCCTGCAGCGTGGTTTGAACCCTGATGGGAGCAATTTGCTCTCTTTTGGGGTAGGGCCTTTGTAGGTGATATCAGTTGTCATGTTCTCAAACCATGGTCATTCAGGTACATCCCGCGATTTACTTGTAGTAGTGCTGAGGGACCGGGACTACTATCTCCAGAAATAGTCTGGCGTAAGCCGAGAAGCTGAATATAAAAAAAAGGTTATTTAATCCACTAAATAATATATTCTACAAATTGAGGTAGCTAGACTTCAATTCCACTAAACAATAGTGTGGAAAATGTCAGATCTTGATACCGTCTTGCTTTGGATTAGAAACACATTATTGTTATTCAGTAATCAATCGATGCATCCCCTAACTATCACGATCCAAGCTCATGATATATATTATCCGCTTTGATTATATAATCGTACGAATCTGTCTTTCAAGCTACGTCACATCGTATAATGTAAACTTGAATTATACCTTATGAGTCTTAACTTTTCTTGTCATTTCGAATTTATTTAAAGTGTGATGTGAACGTCATCTTCATCTTCAGAAGCTTATCAATTTTACTTGATCTGTCCTCATCAGTCCACCCTCTATCAGGACTCAGGAGTGTTATATAAGATCTGGTATTACCATGCTCGAGGGGACATAAGCTCTCTTTCTTCCTGTTCCCACCGAGTGCGCGGCAGGATACGCCAACCCAACTAATTGGATTCACCACATTAACTTTAATAATTGCGTAAGTACTATACTAAATTAATTACTGGCGACAACTAAAGGTAAGATTCCTCCATCTCACAAGTTATTGTAATGATAGGTGGTGGAATAAAGGGCGATAGAATAGACAAAGGCCCATGGACCTATATACAAGTGTTCGCACGGAAAACAAGAGCTGATTTTTGGGCCCTATTCACTTTTGAAATTTTGAAAGAAAATTGAAGGCGGCAGACGGCAGTCATTGATTTAAAAGTGAATCTGGGTCCCTTTTATTTCTTTAACGCAAAGATTGAACATAAATATTTTCAGACAAATTAGTACTTTTCCTTGCTTTAATGTTTCATCTCACTGTGCAAAAGATTAGGAATGGAAAAAAAAAGTCATACTTTCCTAGATTAAAAACGTTGCTGTTTGAGTTTGATGTATAATAATTTGAATTTTAGTTGTATAGTAAAAAAAAAATCATTTCAGGATACTGTGAGTTCCAAATTGTCTTTTCTCCATTTCAAAAGGATGTAGTAGTAGTTTATTACTAGGTCAATATTCTGAGTTAGTTTGTTGTTATTCCTAGGTCCTGATACATTAGTTGTGCTCTGGTTTTCGCTAAACGTACGTCCAGTAAAGTATTCTTTATTTAAAGCCAACTCTAAAATGTTAATGCTACTCAAATTGTAGTCGTAAAAGTAGGGGCGGTGCCCCTTGGAGGAAGAGGTTCCTAACCTTCTTCGGCGAAAAATTATATTATATATTCAAGATTAAAATTATTTTTTAGATATTTATAATAGATGTTGAATCTTCCTAATTTGGTAGTGTGTTTAGTATATTTTTATATTTCAAATCTCCTTAGTGAAAATTCTGGCTATACGTATTTGACTTCGTTTAAAGAATTTTCAATACAACTAATATATTTAGCACAAAAATATAGTAGGATTTCTCTCATTACTTATTTTAGACGATATTATTTTTTTAAATTCTCCGAAATTACAAAAATATGCCATCTCCCTGTTCCCTCAAGAAATATATATTACGCGGCTCATATTTTAGTTCTAACTCTATTCGTGGTGAGTCTCTGACTTATTTTTGAGTACGAAAGAATGTGGTGCAGTGGACGAGGATAATCCTCCTTTAATCAGAGATCTCGTATTTGAGTATTGGGTACGAAAAATCCTTGGTAGGGAGCGCTTCCCCAAAAATGGGCTCTATCAGCGGGAATCCGAATATCGGGCTCCAATGCGGGAATCGGATACCGGGTCAGAAACCAAAATAAAAAATTCGCAGTGTCATAAAAATGAGTAAGACTCTGCTTAAATTAAAATTAAGATGTGTGAATTAATCTGAAAACAAGTCTGAATTATGATATTGCATCTAGATCTAAATATTGATTAATTTTTTTAATTTATAAACTAATAAATTAATAATTTATATAAATTATTAATAAATCTTAATTATATCCAAAAGATATTAGAGAGAATTATTCATATATGTGGTGTTGTTTAAATTTTTTTTAGTGACCAACAAAAAGCTAGTGGCAGTGACAAGAGGTGGAGATGGTCGACGATCGTAATTGTAAGGTGCATGTGGTTGATGGTTATCTTGTTTGTGTAGAGGTAAGATATAGTTGAGCAATGGCGGCAGGTGGTAGTGGCTAGAATGAAAGTATGTGCGACATAAGCTGATGGTGATAGTCGATAGTGGAGATTGTTGTTGATAATTGTCACAAGTCGTGAAAGTGATTGGTAGTGTTGGTTGTCTGACGGAGGTCGTGCTTGATGATGGATATGATTGGCAGTTATACGGTGGTGGCCTGGTTGATGATTGTGATTGTGCAGTGGAGGCTGATAGAAGAGTTTGATAGTAATGGCTGATTGTGGAGGTAGAGGTGAAAATTGGTGCTGGTTGTTATGTGATAGTGGTTGACTATTTAATAAATAAGTAATGGTAAGAGATTATATTCATAGGGATTTTTAAGTGAATGTTTTAACTTCGAATGATTCAAACCTATTTAAAACTAATAAGTAGTTGTGAACAAAAGACTGACATTTGAATAATTTGTTGGGAGATTTTACTCTTGTACTTTATACTAGAAATCTGAAATTACACTTGTTGCACAAGAAAAAACTGGAAACTGTTTTTACTGAGTCGAGTGTGGCACTCTGTCCTTAAGACAATATTGCCCCGTATGTATCCTTTATACGTCCTGGACAATTTGTCTCCCAAGATAAAACAACAATGGAACACTTGAGCAAAGGAAACTCAAATGCTACCGTGAAGAATATTGAGTAACGAAATGATGCTTGGAAGTTGTAGGAAGAAGAGTTTTCTGCTTGTGTATGCTTCTGTATTTTCGTGTATATGTGAGTCTTAGTGTTAGTCCTCAACAATTGTGTAAGGGGGTGTTTATATAGGTGAGGGAGAGATCGAAAGCGCCTCCATAATGACCAAATAATGGTCATTATGGAGGTAGTAAAGTCACCAACATAAATGGTGAAAGACCAATGGATTGGCCATTTATAAGAGGAGTAATTCATCCAAAATAAATGGCTGAAGTGAGTGCTTGGCGTTTCGCTTGATCGCCCAAATTCTGACTTTCTGGAAACTTCAGGGACCAAACTGTACATCTTGAAACTTCAGGGATCAAACTGTATATCTGAAAGAATTATGGTCCAAACTGTACATCTGAAACTTCTGGGATCAAACTGTACTTCTGGCAAAGTTTTCTGGCCCAAAAAGATAATATCAGAAGACCCACAGCCCACGACCCGTGACCCGTGACCGGACGGGACGGGATACACCTTGGGGTCCCAAACCCCAAACCAATTTCGAGTCTTATATACACAACAATTCTTTCTTTCTCTACCGATGAGGAGAATTGAACACAATACCACACTTTTCCATGCTTCAAACACCTCACTTCGTGAACCAATATCTCTTTCATTTCTCAATGAAATTTGACGATTCTTAGCCCTACGGTTATCTACGTACTTAGTAGATCATGCATATGTGAAGAACCGGATTCTCCAACATACGTAACACTAGTGTTTAAGCCGTTAAAGTTGGTCGGTCGCAACTCTCGCCAAAGGCTAATTTCCAACAATCCCCTCTTGAAAGAGATTTTGGCGCACTCACATGGTGTCTTTTCATTTCCAGCAATATTTCAGCGGACCGATGTTGCATAAGGAGAGGTAGCTTCAGCTTTGAACCTTCCATAGTTAAGTACCATCGGACTTACTTACTGCGCGGTGAACGCGATGTCTTGAACCGTCAGTGTTTAGTGTAAGTCAAGTCAATGGTACCAACACAACAAATTCCCTTACTCTCTTCTTTGTAATGTTTTGTCCGTTTTGGCCATGGACAACATCTTGGATTCTTAAGTGCGTTCATTTGAGGCGGCCCGTCCTCGCACTTAAATAGGTGGTCTCCTACAAGGTATCCTGCTATACCCCACTTCACAAGTGTTAGGAACCATTAAAAGTTTCCCAAAGACCTAACCTCAACTGTTGAGGATCATTACAAGTTTTGAAAACTTAACCTTTACCCATACTACAGATAGCACTTAACGTCTATCGCGGGAACAGCTTTGGATTTGGTGTTTCTTTTCAGAAATCATTATCTGAAGTGCTCATGCTTCCACTGAAGCGATCAACTGAACCTTTACAACTTCGTTTTCCCATTGAACGAAATTACTGGGATCTCCAGTTAGTAAGGTTGGGTTACCACTGTATTGGTCCGTATATTTTGGGTTTTAGGCCCATTCCCCTAGACAGGCAGAACACTTGATCTTCGGGTAGTCCTTTAGTTAGTAAATAAGGAAGTGACACCCGTGATGATCAACTGCTATACGGTCTTATGTCTCCTACAGATCCTGACAGATATGTCCAGACGCCGTCATTCGTGTCCTTCCTGAAGCCGACCGGCTAGCCACAGTATATAACTGCTGAAGACACGAGTTTCTCCCAATATGGGACGTCCTCTAATGAGTCGTGAAGTTACTCAACTTCTTTCATGCTTTCTATAAAGCGATAAACTCTGATACCATCATGAATCGGTCGATGAAAGTTTGCTTAGAGGATTTTTCAAGATCCACCATACACATTTACTTGTGGCTTTGGTGTTCTTCAGATCTGATGTCCAGTTTGCATCACTGTGTTCTCCCAGAACCGCTGTACATCCAGAATACTATAATCCGTAGATAGGCGAATAATTCAGATATTGTCATATCCGACTTAACGCCTTCTATTGATCATGTATTAAGATCATCAGTGAAACTTAGTTCAACTGATCTGTTTGTAGGACGATACCAGGTCGGTTGTAGTGTGTACAATACATTGAACTACACATGACATGTGCATATCGCTCATTGTCTATGGGTGCACCATGATTCCAATCAGTTCTATGATTCATATCCATTGGTGGATTCAACGAGGCATCAACTATCGACGGTCCGTTAGATGTCTTAGAAATCCAATTCCTAAGATGTCATCTGTGATACCCATATCTTTCATATCGAGACTTTGTTTCAATATGACTTTTACTTTCAGACTGTTGATTCTCCAACTGTTGGCTTTCTAACTTCAGAGTCAATGTTTCTGTGGTCAGATTCATTATTTCTGTTTTATCTGAAACTTTCAGGACCAAAATGTAAACATTTCAGGGACCAAGATGAAAGTTCAGGAAGAAGCCCAACAGTCCAGAAAACCAACTCTGATTCTGTTCTTCCAACTCTCCGGTTGGGAAGGATGTTTCAACATTCATGCCATGCAAGACTGCAATGGCCCATGATTTTAAGCTACTCCCAGGGGAGCACATGTACAAGTAGCCGAGGCTTTGAACTCGTCAGTAGATCCATCTACTTTGTACTCACTTTTGAGTATTCTTTTTCACAACCCAAAGGTTCTTTTTCCGGAGGAAGATCAACCATTACGCAAGTATGGTTCTATATGAGAAAAACTATTTCTCTCTTTGTAGCTTCTTTCCAAAGCAGCGCTTTTGGAGATGACAATTATTTATTAATTGTCCATGGTTCATTCTCAACCATACAAGCTAGAAGGACTGGAACAAGTCTTTGTCCCCTTCTTTGTTCCGTCTCGGTTCAACATCTAGAATCCCCGAGTTCTGCAGATCTGGAATATTACGTTCCGGATAGCCAGCAACTTTCGAGTCTTGTAGATACAGAACGTCTAGTTCCGGACAGTCAGGCCCTCGCAGGTTCTTGTTAACCTTGAGCAATTACTCCTTTTTCCTATTTCAAGGAAAGTTATCTTCTAAGAATTCAGCATTCTTTGACGCCAAGAGGTGATCAACACTATTGTTATTTGCAGATCTAGTGGATATGCAATCTACAGTCTTAGGTACAACTTGACCTGTTTCAGTATTCCAACTTTTACCAAGCCACCCCACATAATTTGGGCGTATGACTTTGCGATTGGATAACACCGTTGGACTGAGGTGAGTAATGGACAGTCGTTTAATAAACGATGCTTCACATTCTCCCCTTCTATCGCTATGAATTTCGCAATCCATAGGCTTATTTGATTTCCAACTTCTGCTTTGTAGCGCTTGTCCGCTTCAACAACTTCATATTTGTTGTTCAACAAACAAAGGATTTCATACGTTGTACCATCATCAATGAAGATCACAACGTACTTGTCTCCCCCCCTCTATTTTGTATAAACTTCAAATCACCCAAGTTCTAGAGGAGCGGTGCTTCTTTCGCTATTCCCTTGCCGGAATATGGAAAGGTGATTTTGCCTCTTCGCCTACCTCACATTCATTTTGAGGGTTTATGTAGAAAGAAGGCAACAATCTCAACTTCGCTAGCTTTTGAATGACTTGCTATTTAACGTGTCTTAATCTATGATGGCATAGATGCACGAATTACAAATATATCATTCATTCGACTCTGAGACATCTTTGTACCATTCTTAGTTATTACAGACCTGTTGGAGTAGTCTCAACCGAGCTTGACCAACAACGTCCCTTAAACCAAGTTAGGAACATGTATCACCTCATCTTAGAGTGATCCCATTCCCTGAAGTCATATTGAGGACAACCTTTCCAGCCCCTTTGATTTTAGAGGTGGCGTTGCTTCACATTAACAACCTCTTGCTGCGTGGTTAGGCGTGCAGGATCATATGTGATCTCGATACTCGGGCCCACTCTAGTTGCTTTGGCAGACTGAGTGTCCAATTTCTTTACTGCCTTTCTTTAGGCCTTCAGATCATTTAGGACCTGGAAACTCTGGCCCACATTACTAGGTGTCCATTACTTTTCCTAGGAAATAAATTCTGGCCCCACTCCAATCGCCCGGAGGCTTTATATGACTGAGTGTCCAATCTCATCATATCAAAGGAATTTTGGCCCACTCCAGTCACCCGGAGGCTTTGTATGACTGAGTGTCCAATATCATCCAATCAAAGAAATTTTTGGCCCACTCCAGTCGCCCGGAGGCTTTGTATGACTGAGTGACCAATATCATCCTATGAAGGATCTTCTGCCAAATAATATGACAGGCTCAACGTCATTAACTTTTAGACTTCTTCCGTTATGATTGGTGCCCAGATAATTTTTTGCGCTTACTTAAGAGTGGTAACAATTTTCGCACAGTCAGTGGATCTTTCTCCCTCATATGTGCGAACATACTTTACACACTTTTAATAATTTACACTTAAAAGAACGAATCTTTTTAAGTCGTTTACAAACTCCAATCTTTAAACGGAAAAGAAGAGGATCTTCTGATTTGTTAAAGCGTAAGGAATATAAATTATTTTCATATTCCTCCTTACTTTAATCCATTTTTAATCAGACATCATTTAATCTTAATTCTTGACAAGTAAGAAAAAATACTTATCCTAATTTCGGACTCTGGCTCACTTCATCAGACTGAGTGTCCATTTCCTTCTCACCATTATTCGAATCTTTTGTCTGGGACAGATATAGGCCTTCTGCTGTAAGATAGAATAACATCTTCAGTCTTCTCCTCTTTTCCCAGTTGACATCCTCAGGCTCTCGAGAGCGCTTGTTCCCACCAGTCTTGGTAGTGGTGACACCATGAACACGTTCATCATCATCACTCTCTTCTACCAGAAAACCATTTCCATATCCAGATTTGGTCACACAACTTTTGACCGACATCTTTCGAAGTATATAACTATTAAGTTGTTGCGAGATTTTACTCTTGTACTTTATAAAGCAGTACGGGAAGTATATAACTATTACAAGTATTCGAAAGGATAAACAAAGATTCAATAATTCAACTAGAAATCTGAAATTACACTTGTTGCACAAGAAAAAACTGGAAACTGTTTTTGCTGAGTCGAGTGTGGCACTCTGTCCTTTTGCCCCGTATGTAACCCGCGACCCGCGACCCGCGATCCGGAACGGGACGGGCGGCGGCGCGCGTGTGGTCTTTCCTCGAACCGAAGCACATCTAGGTCCTCCCTCCTTTAAACACATGGGATACCCCTTGGGGTCCCAAACCCCAAACCAATTTCGAGTCTTATATACACAACAATTCTTTTTTCCTCTACCGATGAGGGAGAATTGAACACAATACCACACTTTTCCATGCTTCAAACACCTCACTTCGTGAACCAATATCTCTTTCATTTCTCAATGAAATTTGACGATTCTTGGCCCTACGATTATCTACGTACTTAGTAGATCATGCATGTGTGAAGAACCGGATTCTCCAACATACGTAACACTAGTGTTTAAGCCGTTAAAGTTGGTCGGTCGCAACTCCCGCCAAAGGCTAATTTCCAACATAATTTAGATTCAAAGTTCCATTAAATGCAAATAAATATAGCCAAGAAAGTTAGGATATAAACTAAGAGGCTCAACGTAGAAAAACTAGTGTTATTTTCTTTAAAGAATTATCAGTTGATTAAAACCCTTTTTCATTTCCATCTTTTCTCTAGCCAACTGTATAATCGAAACTTTGGGGGGAATTAAAATGGTGGGGAAAAGCAAGGGAAGGAGGAGCTGCGGTTTTCAAATTGAGAAAGACATTAGAACTGTAACCTCGTAGGCAAAAAAAATTACCACATAAAGACACGACTAAATGTCAAAATTAGAGCTGAATGATTTATTTGTTTAGCCATCTTTTTCATGAAATTTAAGCGCGCGCGCAGTGAAAAAGACGTAATCCCTAAATCCCAAGGCTGACCAAAAGGTAGTGATAAAGCAGAAAGCCGAAAATAAGGAAATTGGAAAAAGATGCACGCAGAGACAAGGAATCTAGCAAGAAAGAGAGAGAGAGAGAGATCGTGGAAATCGTGGAAATTCATTCATTATCAATAAATTTGAAAAAGAGTCTGACTGGAATATACAACTTTAAAGAGATATTTCTTTTCATGTCCAAGACATGTTTTCATGGTTACTGGCTAGTGCGCAATTGGCCCACTCCTTTTTTTTAAAATTATTTTCAATCTTTTTAATTATTTTCGAACATACATTTTGGTCCTTCTTCCAAAGGTCTCCTCCAAACGTACTCCTTTTTTATCCCCCCCCCTCCCCCTCCCAATTTTAAGTGGTCCGTATAAAGCACGTAGGTATAAGGTCAGGACAATAATCTAAGTATAGGATTATTATCAAGCCTCGTATTTCTAATTGTATTGGTGGAAATTTTGATGCAAAATGTAATTTAAGATTGAAGTGTTTAAATAAATGGAAATTCAAGATGCAATTCGAACAAAGGTTTGAATCTTCACCTTCCTTGTAAATTGTAATGAGTAATGACACGCATGAAATTTGCCAGAATAGTGCACGTACGGGGCTGGACGGCATATTAATTTTTGTTGGATTGGGTCATTTCCATAATAATTAGCTCCAGTGGATCCATCAATCGACACATGGTTTCTTGAAATGCTCGTGTTACCTACGTGAGGTACTTCATCCTCTTCAAATTACCACTTCCGTTCAATTTTATTTATTCACTATATTAAAAATAATTTTTAAAATTTTATTTGTTTATTTTAAAAAATTAAGAGATAATTTATCACTTTTTCTATTTTATTTTTTGTAATTAATAAATCAAAAATTTTAATTACTTTTTTCAATACTACTTTCTATGGGAAATATGTGAATTATTAGAACCCATTACATAATTAATTGGTTGCATATTTTTTTGTTAAGCTTTAATTGATTTTAATTATTAAGTTATTAGCAATAATTAGGGATAATATGGTAAAACTTGTCATTCTATTTTTGACATCTTAATAAGCGTATAAAGTCAATATGTGACAAGTACAACTGGACGGAGGGAGTATATGTGTTTCTTATATTTACGTGCCCCTTATAAAATGTATTACTCTCTCCGTATCAATTTATGTGATATAGTTTGACTCGACACAAAAATTATGAAATAAATGAAGATTTTTTAATCTTGTGCTCGTTTTGTAATGGATAGTTGAAACTCCGTAAAAAAAAATCAGTCAAATTTTTCTTACATTAAACCATTCCTATATCATATATGTGTATGTGTAAATATGGGTACCATAAATATAATATATTTTATATGGATATATGGATTCATTTGATAAAAACAAGTCAAAGATATTTATTTGGTTATAGATCATCTCGTTAAACGTAAAATGTAAAGATTAAAGTTAAATTATTGCAAAATAAGAAAATTTATCATTCTTTTTAGGACGGACTAAAAAAGAAAAGTGTATCACATAAATTGGAACAGATGGAGTAATTAAAATATTTAATTAACTTTACCTCAATATTTATGTTTAAGTTAAAATCTTTCTCCATTAAATATTTACTCTATTTATGTGTCATCTTATTAATGACAAAATTGTACGAAGGGTGAAATGGAGAAAAATGATTAATTTTGCTTTGAGCTTCCAAAATGACAAATAATTTAAGTTAACTATTTTTAATGATCACTACAGATAAACAACCAGTAAGTAGAGATATGGAGAGAGCGGACAACTTTTTCAAGTAGCTTTCTTTGCTTTCTTTTATGAACTTTTTTGAGATGGAAAAAGTAATACAATTCGAGCATGCATATGGATATGTACTGTGATAAAGAACAATGGTTTTATCTTTTATTTCTTCAAAAGTTGTTTTACCATTGTTTAACTTATATGTATCCATAATTTATTATTTTTATGCTATCAGATTAATCTAATTTGTTATAATAGGTTATATATCTTATTTTTCATACTCTAATTTTCTTACTATCTAAAAAAAGATTTCCGTTGTTGCAGGTGATCATTTCTTATATGATCTCTAACAGTGTAAAAATACTTATATACTGCCAATCTATAGAATTCTTTTAGAAAAGAGATCTTGACTGCTTTAAGTTTTACCTTCCTCCTACAGAGTTCAAGAATGGATTTCTGTGATCGAAAATCCATATTGATGCACCTTTGTTATACTATATGATATTGTAACAAGTAAAACCTTCATTTCAGGATGCTTAATACGGTAGTCTTGCGATAATTGATTAGTATTAGTACTCTATTGTCTATAGCTAAGACTTTTAATTTAATAGATACCTTCACTTTCAACTTAATAGGTTAGAAATTAGTGTACGTAGAACCACCGTGATTGCTCATTACAATAACGGAGCAAGGAATTTGACGAAGGGCATACAATTTTTTTCTTCATTTATATTAATGATGTATAAAATTAAATATATATTCATAATATATAACTAACATTTAACTTATATACACAGTATAAATTTTCCGACGAAGGATGTGAACCGGACCACCCTTCACCTAAAGTGGCTCCGCCCATGGCTCGAGGGAAGAGGTGGACTAACACAATTGTTTTTTTAAAACAAAGAAGGTGGGAAATAGCTAAGATTTCATTTTGTGAGATACCTTCACTTTCAACTTATAAATAGGTTAGAAATTCAAGTCACATGAGGGTAAGCGTACGTAGAACCACCGTGATTGCTCAAGGGAGTAGGTGGACTAATTTTTTTTTCCCAAAAAAGAAGGTGGGTAAAAAAAAGCTTATCTTTTCAGTAAAGTAGAAAGCCAATTAATTAAAGAGGGGTAACTTATGGAGAAGCATGATTAAATTGTGAGGGGAGCAGCAAAGTTGACAATAACATGGAAAAGGAAATTGTCCTCATTCCTCAAAGGCTCAAACAACTACTAATTAACTAAGCCAATAAATGGCCGATACCTGCACATAGTACGAAAAATATTACTCTATTACCTACTTGGTTTTCTCCGATTTCTAATCCTATGCTATTTACGTGATGAACGAAAAATGTTACTCCATTTACTGTTTCATTTTCTTCTCATACTTTTAATTTTATGGCTTGGACTTAAGTTCCTCTCATTTTGGGCTCGATTTGGAAAAGTTCAAGAATTCAAGTACTCTTTTGTGCCAGCTTGAACAGTTTTAACATCTTTTAGAATGCAGGTTCAATTGAAGTTAGAATGACCACTACTAAGTAATACTCCAGAGAAAAAGAAGCAAAGTTTTAAACAAGAACAATAAATTTATAATCTTGTAAAGTAATTATAATTCGTCAAACTACAATCAAGTAGGACAGTACTGTATCAGTAAGCTCTGTGTGTGGTTGTTGTTGTGGGGGGGGGGGGCTGAGGTTTGGCAAATTAGTGAACCCAAAAATTGAAGGGCTTGACCATATTGGCAGAATGGGGCAGCACATGGCAACGAACGTGTAGATTCTATAAATAGGGAGGTGGTCCAAAGTTTCTTAGAAATATACATTTCTCTATAGTCTGGATACATATATAAAAGCAACTAAAAGTGGTCGCACTAGTAATTAATTTCATCAACTCACTCTTTATCAAGAAAATGACCTGAAGGAGATGAGAATTGGAATGTGGTCCTCTTGAAAGCTTAACAGATATAAGGGCCTGGTTACTGATCAACGGAGAAGCTAGGGGTGTAAGGATTCATCCAAAATATTCTATCATCGAAAAATTATGTTATATATATACAATTAAATTATTTGCTGATACTTGATCTAGTTAGCTTCTATAGTGTATTTTACATCTTTGCTTTTGAATTCCTTAATAAAATTTTTGGCTTTGGCGCTGTTCCTGCTTATGGCATTTTTATACAATTCATGCATCTCAAAACGGGGTCCATTAACTGAGCTTTATTACTGTGATTATGGTGGACATGTAATTTGCCCTTTATTTGTTCAACTTTGACTGTCAATGCTACTTCTCAGGACAATAGCCTCCCCCCTCCCTAGCTCCCTACCAGGTGCACTAAGCAACAACTCAGCTACTTTATGTTTGATAAAATGTTGAAAACAATAATGAGTTTGTAAGACTTTGTAAAGGATTTTAATTAATCGTCATATTACAATTTACAAACGTGCGTGAGAAACCGACAAATACTAGTCATTAGTTAAACTCCTCCATGATCCATATATTCCTGTCTTTTCAGCAAGAAATTATTATAATGTCTATTTATGTCTTTAATATTCATTTTCTTCGCTATACTATTGGGCATAATGATGATATATATATATAACTAATAACTGTACAAACTAGTGCTTAAACACAGCACATCCATTTTGAAGCTCCATTAGGATTATGCCACACGTCGCAAACTTGGGCCGACAATCATATGGACAACAGAACGTGCGCTTTACTTTCATGGTCCCTCGCTATCCTTATTCAAGCCCAGCAACTCTAATTTATATTGGACTATGTGATAGTGATAGTGATAGACAGTCAATAATCGTGAAAATATAGAGTTGATCCAACATAAATTAGTCATCACTCCATATGAGAAGAATCTCAAATTTATTATATTATCTAAATAAGCTAGAAGGTAAATCCGTGCAATTCCTTTGGTCAGTTTAGCTTTACAATACATATATCTCAACTTGAAATTTAGAAAATGAGTGAAAATTTTAAGTTGGAATGTTTCTTTTGCATTTAAAGCTTATTATTAGGAGAATGCATACTACCGAAAAGTACGAATTCATATATTATCCCTGAATCAAGCGCTAATTGAAAATCAGGACAAATTTCATTCTCAATTAGTACATACCTATTTTTTTTTTGTTGCAAAAATTCTTAATTGTTCGTGTCCTTTTGGCCTGTAAATAGTTGGTTTAAAAGCTAGCTTTATTTCATTTTCGTTGTGATTGATTATCGAATATTACTCTTTCGTTTTATGATTCTTTAATCTTTGCATCCATAGTGAATATTTTTAGCCTTTGCGCTGCCCAACAATCGACAATAAGCCCATATTGTGTCAAGTCCTTTTGGGCTGGTCCACTGATAATGCAAAGAGGGCTGGGAGTTTAGAGACGAAACCCTAAACAGAATAGGAGTCCATTGCTCAAAAAATGATATGACAGTCATATTATGTCACTCTTCCAAAAGGAGGAGGAAATGAGTTCTTTTAGCCTCTTATAATTAGAACTAATTAATGATGCTTATCACTTAAACTAATCCGATATGAACATAAAACTCGAATAAAGTCCTCTTCATTCTCTTCAAAAATAACGTTTTCACTCTCTATACAGTAAAACATCTATAAATGAATATTCTTGGGACCTGAAAAATTATTATCTTATACGGGATTATTAATTTATCGATAAATGAATATTTTATTATTTTATCGATAAATTAATATTTATTAATTTATAGAATAATTTTTATTTTGTACATTATATTTCTCAAATTAAACAATTAATTTTTTTTCGGTAACTAAAAAAAGAAAATAAATAAATATTTAATTAATGATGGTGCATTGTATCTAAGTTTATTAATCTTGTCAAAAAAGAAGTTTATTAATCTTGGGTTGACATGATTCAAAATAGAATGCATGTACATTATAATATGAAGTGTTGTGAATTGTTTCAAGTACACAATATAAAGTTTATGAATAGACACATGTACTTTAAATTCATATACCAAAATATGAATATGAATATATTATATCTTCTCTTCCATGACTACTCGTTTGAAAGGTGTAAAAAAAGTCTACGTTAACTGATGAGATGAGAAAAGCATTATGTGAGTACACAAATAAAAATCATCAGGTTATGTAATTTTAGGAAAGCATAAAATTTGAAATAAAAATTGTTTAGGAAGTGCTTTATTTTATGAATTATATATGTAATTTTCATACTATTTAATGAATTATTATTTTATATTTTCAGTGGGCCTCAAGGATTTTTTTAAAATTATTATCTTATGCATTTATCGAGATTATTATTTTATCCCATTGGCCAAAGTCGGGACCGGAGAAAATTATTATTTAATCGAGGTTATTAATTTATCGAATATTCATTTATCGAGATTTTACTGTAGAAAAATCCAGGCCAATCGCAATATAATTATAATCTTAACCCTGCTTCAATGTAAAAAGATTACTACTATATTTTATATAGTATTTGACCGGTGTTTTATGAAGGGAAAAAGCTCAATATGCTATTGAAAATAATTTATTTATGTCATTCGTTAATAGTTTGACTTATTATGCTATTGCCATTGTCAAAATGACTCATTTATGTCATTGCCTTTAATGCTGACATCAATGAAATATAATATTGTAAAATCAACGTTAATAAAAAATAATATAAATAAATTATTTTGATAATGACAATGACATAAACGAGTTAAGCTATTGACGATTGATATAAATGATTTTTTTTAACTGAGAACGCTACTTTTATGCTTTACCAATCTAAGCTCCTACTGTATCGTAAAAAATAGACTAGTGTAGTAGGAAAAAGAGTGGATCGAATGAAACGAACTAAAGAACTAGGGGTGAGCGGGTCCGGGTACCCTAACATTTTTTAACTACCCGGACCCTACCCGGTAAAATATCGGTTCCTAAATTTACTACCCGGAACCTACCCGTAGCAATCATTACCCGGAACCTACCGGACCTCAGGTCAGTAGGTTCCTGCACTCTGTAAATAAAAATACAAATTAAGCAACAATTTTTAAGCCTATGAGAATAAAAAAGAGTTCTAAAATAATTTCATCAAGTAGTTTTTAGCCTACAATCGAGTTTTTAGTACCCTTTATAAGAAGTTTTAGAAAACTTATTCATTGTAGAAAAGCTAATTGCATTACTAAAGCCTAAAATTGCAAGCCAAATTTGACACTCAATTAATTGAACGTGTTGATTTTAAAATAAATTTGAAAATATCTAAATTAAACTTATTTTCTTGTTCATAAAATTATTACAAAAAGAAAAGCTTTTATTATACTAGTGGTCCAAATGTTTCTAAAAAAATTAAAATATTTAATATTTTATAGGTTAGGAGTATCGGTTGCTGGTACCACTGTCTCTATTTGCAGAACCGGACCCGACATTGATCGGTTCCTAATTTTACTACCCGACCCTACCCGTTATTATAATATATCTACCCGAAACCTACCCGTTAATATCGGTTCCGGTCGGTATCTGGGTACGCTGTACCCGTGCTCACCCCTATAAAGAACCATCTCTTCTTGGACTAGCAGATAAGAGAAAAGACTAGGCCGGGGCCAAAAAAGCCAAAAGAAGAATGGTAGCAATTTGCTCTATTCAGCCCCGCTTCATCTCAACATTTCTTGGCGACTGTCGCTTCAGTCACCCTTCTCACCCTCTTCATCGACTCTTCCATTGCAACCCAGGTTCTTTTTTTCCTTGCTATTTACATATACTATGTGTTTTCTTGTCTTCAAGATTCTATGATGATGAGTGCCCCCCCCCCCCCCCAAGAACCCTCTTTATTTCATCTCAAGTTTTCGAATTTATTCATTGATTGTGCTTTCTGGTCTCACGATTTTATGATGGTATTCATGATAGTGCTTAGGAGGACAAAGTTGAATCTTTTATGTAACTAGTAGCAAAGGGAAATATTTCAAACAAAATTGAATCTTTTATGTAACTAGCAAAGGCAAATATGTCATGAACTATAAGTACTCATTTTGATGCTTAATATTTATGGTTACTCAGGAAATAAACATGTGTCCATGCAATGCTCAAGAACATTTAGTGGATTAACGGATTTGTTATTCAACAGAGGGTACGTTATTACATCTTCAAGTTAAGCATTTTTGTTTCTCAATATGCTGATTACCCTGTCACTTTTCTTCTTTTAGTCCTAAAGTATGCGACTTTTCGACTATTAATATCATGTATGCATCGTCAATTCCTTACTGTTTTTGTTTATGCTGCCATTTCCCTTTTTGCGGGGAAAACAAGAGGAGCTGCCATTTTCTATTCCTGGTTTTTGGTAGTATAAAGTTAGGAGATTCCTAACATTGAAAATGTAATACTTGGTTTTAGAATGAGGGATTAGTATACATCATTAGTGGATATTGGCTAAAAAAAGTTTGTCATGATTCCGATCTTAATGTTTAGTTTTTTTGTTCAATCAGTCCCATTAGAGTTCATCTCTTCAAATTTAATTGTAGAATTCAAAATAAGCATAGCCAACCTTTGATCCTAGCTACTTCTGTGGCCAAATTTGAAAAGCATTACAAGGGCATGGCTGATGAAAGTTGGTAGAACTTGTATGGATCAACATTGAGAAAAAGGGGAAATTGACTTTTGACCCTACAAGCTTCTAGGGTAGCTCTTGCTCATAGTTGGGTAGGTTTGTTGAAAGATCATGCTATATACTAGTAACTTTATAACATTTTGGCATTGTCTTGGTGCAAATGAAAGACATCTGTTTTGTTTATCAGAAAGAAAGTTTTCTAAGCTCTTAATTTGTTCTAAAATATTTTAGACAGTCTTATTAGGTTCTTAAAACCTGCTTTACATGAATACTACATTTATTGTAGGTTAGTTTCTGAGTCGTCTGTACTGATATTAGATGATTCTGGTACTGGAATGGTGTTGTCTATCTCTGTAAGGAGATCATAAGAAAGTCCTCTGGGAGAACCTACAAGGGACTTGCCTATGCTTTGCTTCTTTTTGTTCTTCCTATACTAAAATTGATTTTATGGATAGACTAATGGCTGATGAAATATGAAAAGTTACTATGGACAATTTGAATTTGATCTTTTCATCGTGTGAGAACAAGGTCCAACAAATTGGAAGTTCCTGTAATGTTTCCCTTATTTTACAATGTTCCTGCTTCTGCTTGTTTGCTGCATGCCGTGGATGCTAATTTTGAACTAAACTTGGCAGAAATGTAGATGAACTTCCAAACACCAATCGCAAACGTTTAAGACCAGGTCAAATTTCTCCTCCTCGACCAGTTCCAGAACAAATACTAAGGCCTCCTTATGTGAAGTCTAGGAAGCCACCTGGGATTGGTAGTGGCTCAGAAGTGCATGAAAGAAAGGGAATAGAAAAGATGAGAGCTTCTGGAAGGCTTGCTGCACAGGTTCTTCAGTATGCTGGGACATTAGTCAAGGTGATTTATGGAGTACCTTCTACTCAGTCTCGATGTGGAATTCCTTGCGCCTACAAGCTTCATATAGGTTAAAAATCAAGATTTGTGTTTACCCTAACTAAGGCTCTCAGTAACTGACTTTGATTATTTACAGTCTGTTTCCTGTCTTTACTATGATCATCTACTTGCTTTGAACTTTCGATATAAACTTCATTCAATTAGACATCTACCTTGTGTTTTTGCTCCTTCTAGGTTTTTCTTTGCGGACATGGTACAACCAGGGGCATAGCTAGTAAGAGGGTAGGGGTTCAATTAAATCCCCTTTGTCGAAAATTATATTGTGCAAGTAGGGTAAAAATCAATTCTTTTGTGTTGTATAAACTGTTGAACCCTCTTGATATTGGTGTGATCTTTTCCTTATTAAACTAACTTCTCAGCCATTACTTTAATATTTCCCTTCAACTTTCACTAATATAAGATATACATCAAAATCACTTGTTAACTCCATGCACACAAATACCATTTATAAAATAGAATATGGGGGAGTAAATGGTTCTCTTTTTTCTTTCTTTTTGTACAAGAACGTCTAGTGTCAGATAAGTCCATCATTCAATATTGGAATGTAACAGGTCTAAATGGAGTGAATGGATAGTAAGGATTTATGTAGCCAACCCTACCTAGCTTGGGTTTGATGCATAGCTGTTGTAGTTGTCAAAATTGCATCAGACTGACATTGTCTTTTAATGGGTGCAAAAAGATCAACAATCAGAATAGTTTCACAGGTTGTCTGAAGTATGCTTCATTTTAAATCTACAACGCTATTTATTTTGGCAGCCAGGCATTATGACAGATGAAATTGACCAAGCCGTTCACCAAATGATCATTGACAATGGAGCATATCCGTCACCTCTTGGATATGGTGGATTTCCAAAGAGCGTATGCACTTCAGTGAATGAGTGCATTTGCCACGGAATCCCAGATTCACGTCCTCTTGAGGTTTGTTTTACTGAATGGTTGTTTCTTTCATAACCAAAAATTCAACATTGCAACATGCTAACATTCTTATGGTCTGTGATATTTAATGATTCAGGATGGGGATATTATCAATATTGATGTCACCGTTTATCTTAATGTAAGTTGTGTTGCAATTGATTAGTACCATTATGTGTCTCTATATTGCTTCAACTTTTCTGTTTAAACCAATATTTTCTTATGCATCAATAGAGAGAAAATGGTACGAGACGCCTTCTTGAAGCTATAAATATGATGATGTAAGATTTTGGTTCCTCGGGGTTCTTCAAGATGTCATTAAATAATTTTGACCCTTGCAAAACGTTTAAGCAAATCAGAAAGAGATATTATCTTTCATTCTGTCAAAAAAGCCAGCTTTGTTTCATTTAGGACATTGATGACATATCACTGTATGGAGGATGAGATTTTCTTGATGCAGTATCTTCTAGGTGTTCATTTCATCTTCTGTCTCTCACCTGAAATTTAATTAGTCGAATATGGTTTAATACATGCAGTATATGACTCCTGAAACTCAATTTTCTCTCTGTTTCTCTGTTTGGTGTGATTGATTATGCAGGGTTACCATGGTGACACATCAGCGACGTTCTTTGTGGGAAATGTTGATGAAGAAGCCAAAAACTTGGTGCAGGTATGACTTCTTGGTAGTATAGGGATATTTTGTACCAGTTTTTTGTGTATGTACTCGGCATTTGAGCTCATCAGTAAAAGCAAAGAAAATATTCTGTTTATAGTTTTGATGCTTGAAAGTTCAACTTCATGATTTCATTGGTGATCGAATAAGTTTCTCGCAGCTATATAGGATTTTTTTTGGCTCTTCTTTGGTTCATTTTGTTTTTGATCATATCTGACCTCATACATGAACTCAATAAAGCCATAGGAGCATATGTTAAGTTTGATTATTATGCAGGGTTACCATGGTGACACATCAGTGACGTTCTTCGTTTGAATTTGTATACTTGACGGAAGTCAAAGTTGTATAGGATACTGTTAATTACAGAAGTGTGTCAAATATTTTAGATTGACAATGATAAATCATTTCACATAAATTGGGATACGGAGTATGTATCTTTTGTAATTGAAGATGATACATTTTTCTTGTGTATGTCCTTAACCCTGTGGCTAGCAACACACTATCAAAAAGTCAAAGCTGTTGTGTTAGTTTTCTTGTATTTATATGAATGTCAAATAGTTCCTTGGTGACCTGGTCTCAGGTCTCAGCAAGTTTTAAAATGTGTGCTAGTGAGCTATCCGAGCATAGCTGGGTTCTTTGACATTTTAACTGCTCTAGTATGTTTTTCCATATCATTGAGACATCTCAGACCCCGTTTTCCAGGCTGTCCCTCATTCAGCAGACTTCACATAGAATCCGTAACTTGATTGTAGCGATGGTTTGATTGTATGAGCGACTGAGAAAAAGCTTGTTATTTTATTGATCCGCAAATAATGATTGTTAACTTTTCCCCATGATGGAATCAACTCTCTTTGGACTTTTTGGTAAAAAGGTGCAATTTTCAGATGACATGTTAAAGTAAGTCAAATTTTTATGCATGCTCGAAATTCTTATTTTAACTGCATAAATGACAATTAAGTGGAATAGGAAGACCTAATTACTGTTACTACACCATATTATGCTAGTGATCAGAATTGGAACCCGAATAAAGGTGACATTTGAAGAAATTGTAGTTTATATCATATGTTGTTGCCTCTTTGCTTAATTTGTATTCCTACCTTTTTGTACTGTTCTGTATGCTTTAACTTATCAACCAAAAACAAAACCTTTTTTCCTTTTGTGCATTAGAGGGAGAATCCTTAGTTTGTTGTATAGATGCATCTGCCATACCACCTATTGATTTTTATTTGATGCCTCAGGTGACTAAAGAATGCTTGGACAAAGCATTATCAATATGTGCACCAGGAGTGGAATTCAATAAAATTGGCAAGACTATACAGTAAGACATCTGCCTAAATCTTCTATCCTTTATGTTCTTGTTCATCTCGGTCTGCTAAAGGATTTGTCTCGGCATGAAGGTGAATTTGTCATGAAAAATCATTGTCGTAACTGGCATAGTTTGGTAAACTGATTTGAGGAATAGGACATATACATATATGATATTTCTTGTAAATTATTAAAAGGCGGTTATGATCTATCTAAATATACATCAATATATTGCTTGTTTAGCATAGCAGATTTTATTGACGTTAACTTTCTATTTGTAGTGACCTTGCAGATAAACATCGCTATGGGGTTGTGGAGCAGTTTGTTGGCCATGGAGTGGGACGTGCTTTCCACAGTGATCCAGTCATTCTGCATTACAGTAACTTTCATATTTAATATCTAACCTCATACTGCTCTTTCTATGTGAAGAAATATGATCAATACCTAGCCAATAGGATTTAACTTGTTTGCAGCATAACTTATACTGTTTGCCCGATTTTCTTGTTGAGTTTTCTGTTTGTGCCATCCAATGTTGATGCACTGGATATCCAGCATGCTAAGTGCTGCAACTTGAGATTTAATAATACACTGCTGTTGTATCAGAGGTTAAAAGTAGATCACTGTAAATTAATTTGTATTGCACCCCAAATAATATATAAGCTGTGTGTCTAACATGAATATCGAATTTCTGTTGACAACTGGTTCGAACTACTATCAGTTATCTGAGATGACGAAAATAAGTTGCTTCATGCTCTTGGTTTGATCTGTATCATTTTACAAAATGTTTCATTTATTTGCAAACCTCTTGGACATTTTTGTAATTCATAATAATGAGAAATTCCTATTCTAGATAGAATTTTTCCAAAACAAGAATTGAGATCATACTTCTAAGGTGTTGTCTCTGAAACATTTTCGCTTGCAATTATCATTGTCCTAAACCCTGTAATTCTCTTCATATGAATTTTCATTTTGCTATACTTGTTTTCTTTCTCAGGGAACAATGAACGTGGACGGATGGTGCTCAACCAGACATTCACTATTGGTAATGTACAGTAACTGATTAGTTTTCCACGACGTTGAAGAGACTTACTGTGACATAGCTGCACAATATTTTTCCATGTTAAATAAATGTCCACTTGAACTCTCTGTTTATAGATATTAACCAGAAGCTGGTAGCTACTGTGTAGTATCTTGTTTTCCCCTGTAGTCTGAGGTTTACAGTGCTTATTGTTATGAATCACATGGCTAGTTTATGTTTTCACCTCTAGTTTTGTTGTAATTGATGCATCTGTTACTTTTTGGAGTATAAAATTACCTCTCCATCTTTGCCTGCACGATTTTACTGTGAATGTAACTTTTTACTGTGCTGTACAGAGCCGATGCTGACAATGGGTAGCATAAATGGATTAATTTGGGATGACGATTGGACAGTTGTTACAGAAGATGGTAGGCTATCGGCACAGTTTGAGCACACCATTTTGATAACTAATGATGGTGCTGACATTTTAACGCAGTGCTAGGGATGACCCTGCAACAACATCCTTCTATCTAAAGGACAATTCAATATCGTTACCTCTCTTGGTAACTACATTTTTCATATCGACCTTGTTCTAGTTTTGGTGCTGTAATATTCTTTGATTTGTGCCATAGAAATAAAGTTTTTGTTACCTTTGAATCTCCTTCTCGTTTCTTTGATATCTAGGGTGATTCAAATTCTTTTAAACCTTTTCAGAAAATGGGACAAGAAAAGAAAAGAAAAGAAAAGAAAAGAAGTCCAACTAAGGAGACCTGTTCAAGCTATTTAAGCATTTTAAAACTTAAATCACCTACTTATATAGACAACGGAAGACGAAAGTTTATATTTATGACAAGATTCGTGATTTGGCCAAATTATATGCTTAAAATAAGTTAATTCTAAGCTTGCCAAATAGTTCCATTCCGAAGCTTTTATTGTACGCCGCCTCCACAATTTAGCAATTGTAAACTGTTTTCATGGGAGTTTGGAAAAGAAAGACTTTAGTTGCAGTTCTATATACGTGCTTGGCAAATCAGGATGGGGTCCAATATGTTTCCAACAGTTAAAATCCAATAAAATTGGACTTCTTGGCAAAGCTTCCCAAAAGAAGATAATTTGTCTATGCGCTATAAAAGGGCAGTTCAAGTTGAAAACTATTACTCCTGGTTACCATTACAAGTACTTGGACAATAAAACTTGAAATGAGCAGTCATGAATAATTTTTAAAATCTAACCTAAAAAGCACAATCCGTACACAGCTTCTTAATTACTTGGTTGAAATTGGAAATCATTTACCGTGAGGAGAAGTATTTCTTCCCATGTGGTTATTCACTTTTTCCATTTTGCCATAATCTGATCAGGTTCTTCCAATACATCTCCACTTTTGATCTTATCATTTACGTGAATTTGGTCCTAACAATAATTAATTTACATGGTACATCGTTATTTGGTGTCATCTATATATTTACATGCACGATAATGTCAAATCAAGCATTACGATATCGTAGGCACGCACTTGAAGATGATTTCAGATAACTCAAAGACTTCAAATCATTCATTCACCTAAATAGTTAAGGCACACACAGGCGATGGAGGGACTTGATTGCAAGGGCAAAATCCACCGGAGCACGGCGCGTTATGGAGAAAGAATTACAGTGTTGAGCATTGATGGAGGAGGAGTTGGGGGAATCCTTCCCGGAACCATATTGAGTTTTCTTGAATCAAAGTTACAAGTAAAACAACTTGATTTGAGTCGTGGAGCATTTGCACAAATTATCCGTTAAAATTATTTACATTGTCAGTGTACATAAATTAAAATGTTACACTAAATATAGTAGCTTTGCGTATTGACGGAGTTGGATGGAATAGAAGCTCGACTTGCAGATTACTTTGATATGACTAGTACCGGAGGCCTAATGGCGACGATGTTAACGGCACCGGACCAACATGGCCGTCCTCTTTATGCTGCAAAGGATATTGTTCCATTTTATCTTAAGCATTCTCCCAAGATCTTTCCCCAGCGCAATTATAATTATATTTAAAAAATCACCTCATTAAATAGTTCTCCTCTAATAATTTTTAACAGTCATACATTTATCATAATGCTGCTGATTAATTTACAGTGCAATAGTAACGATACTAAGGATGATGTGTGGTCCAAAATATAACGGCAAGTACCTAAGGAATTTAATCCGAGGACTTTTGGGGAACCGAAGATTACTCGAAACTCTAACCCATTTGATTATTCCCACTTACGACATTAAGACACTTCAGCCCCAAGTTTTCTCTTCAGTTGAGTTTTAACCTAATTTTGTTTATTTGTTTTCCTCTCTTACTCTATTAAAGATTAATTTGAATCAATGCATGCAGGCAGACTTGGATCCTAGTTTGGATGCTTTACTATCAGATATCTGCATTAGTACATCGTCAGCTCCAGTTTATTTTCCTGCTTACTTCTTCAAGACAAAAGATTGTCATGGAAATGATAGAGAATTTAACCTTATAGATGGAGGCATTCCCGCCAATAACCCTGTAAGTTCAAAAACTTATATACAAAGCATACATAGGTAGCCCTTAAATTTCACAAGATATTCTATTTAGACACTCGAACTAAGTCATGTTCCAATTGAACACCTTATCCGTTCTTAATGAACTGTTCCGGTTAGATATTTTCGGTTCAAATTTTGAAAAATATTTTGTACGTGTTTTCATTCGTCTATTAGATAGTTAAGCTAACCAAATAATTATGACTACTACAATTTTGTTCTGTAAGGCATTGGTGGCGATGAGACCAACGGGAGCCAACGCAAAACTATTGCCAGCAAATGTTCTGGATTATGGGAAGTATCTAGTTCTATGATTCTATCTGTGGGAGCAGGTACTTCCAAGTCACAAAGGAAGTACGATGCAATCAAAGCAGCCAAATGGGGACTCATTTGTTGGCTGATCTCTAAAGATAGAAACTGCCCTTTGATGGATGCTTTTATGTTTTGCCAACGGTGATATGGCTGACCTTCATTTGTCCTTGCTTTTTAGCACTGCTGGTCATATAAACAACTACCTTCGCATCCAGGTCTAATTCTCCATTTTCCTTTGTATGCACACAAAAATAAGTTACTCCTCTAATTTTCCCCTCAAAATTATGACTCCCGCCGTTCCAATTTATGCGATGGTGTTAACTGTGCACGAAGTTTAAGAAAAAGAGTGAGCTTTTTGAAACTTCTGGTGTAAAATAAATTATTAATATTTATGTGATGTGATTATAAATAATCTCAAGGTTAAATGTGAAGTTTTAAGTTAAATTATTAGTACTATTATATATAGAAAAATATTATTCTTTTGAAACTAATTAAAAAGGAAAGAGTTTCACGTAAGGAGTACTAATATCGTGTGTTGTGCTTACTATTCGAGTACTTTTTTTTTCATAATTTAATATTTGGTTAATTGTAGTAGTGATCTGATCGAGTATGTAGAACTCAAACTTTTTTATTTTCGGCAGGACGACAATTTAAGCAAATATGCATCATCGAGTGATAAAGCAACAAAGGAGTGCATGGACGAGCTGGTGAACATTGGTAATGACATATTGCAGCAGCCTATTTCAAGGATGAATCTTGATAGCTGCAAATATGAAGCTGTTGAGAATGAAGGCACAAATGAACAAGCTCTAATCAGGTTTCTAATTAGAGTAACTTTAATCATTTAACCAATTAATTTTTAAAAACAGATTTGCAAAGCTGCTTTCAGAGGAGAAGAAACTTCACACTAAAAGAATGAAAGAGAAGAATCTGGTCTAATGGACATGCATGAACAATTATAAAATAATCCAAAATTGTTATTCTTCTTAGAAATATTGACTAATCTCTCTTTTAATGGTACAATAAGTAGCACGAAACAAATTATAATTTCTTTTTAGAGAGAAGATAAGTTCTGTCTCACTTTCTCCTATTTGTTAAAGCAGTTGGATCACTTAAATGTACATTTTCTCATTATATTGTTGTTGCTCATTGTATTTGTAAATCAACAAAATTAAAGTCTTTTATGGACATTACTTGAATTGATAATCAAGATATTTATCCACCAATTTTCTATATATGTTTCCCCTTAGAAAGTAATGTATAAGGAAAAACAGATAACGAACCTTCAGAAAACTACCCAAAAAAGGAAATATGGTTTGCATGTGACTTTTCTTTTGGTTCAAAATTTAGTACTATCAAGAAAAAAGATTAGTTCAAATGTCTTCTAGAAAGTTAGGTATTATGTGTGTGTAGTAAAAAGAAAAACAAGCATTTGTAACATATTATTTTTAGCGACAACATGTCAAGAACAAGGAAAAAAGGGCGTGGGAGGTTGGAGGCCAGTAAAAATAATAGAACACAATCAAATGATACTTTTAAGTTTGATTATTTGATAATTTAACTATTTAAAACATTCATTATGAACACTAAAACCACTTACTAATTTATAGTAATAGAAATCAAACGGATTATATTGGGCTTTATCGCCGGCTTTGCTGAAAAGCGGACGGGCTTCACTTGTTTGGTTGGTTTTCTAACGTCAGGCCCAACAGCCCAAGCTAAAATCGTCAAACCTATAAATTTCCTTTCCATTTGATCTTACCACTTTTCTAGAACAGTAAGCTTTTCACCAATGGATTCTATACCGGTAAATTGGGAGGCACTAGACTCTCTCATTATCGATTTCGTCAAATCCGAAAACCTAATCGAAGACTCAGTTTCTCCTTCTACTTCGCCGTCGCCGTCGCCGTCTCCGTCTTCATCAACGTCATCATCATCGTCTTCGTCTTACCAGTCACGATTACTTATTCGTCAGATCAGACGTTCAGTGGAGTGTGGTGATATTGATGCTGCTATCGATCTCTTGCGTGTGCATGCGCCTTTTGTTCTTGATGATCATCGTCTTCTCTTCTGTTTACAGAAGCAGGTAACTATTATTTACCTCTTTGTAGACTTAAATATTGAAACTACAGTGAATTAGTTCTCTCTGTTCTTAACTTTCTAGTTCTAATTTAGTTACCGAGGATTTAACATTGATTGACACAATTTCTATAGACGCTTTAACATTTTCGAGTTATTAGCTTCTTAAGTCTTATCTATCTGACTTGCATATGTACAGATGCCACCTGTTTATTGTCTTACCTTTTCCTTGTTGAGGTTGAAAGCTCTGAAAATAGATGCACCTCAGATAATTGTTAAAGCAATATTATGGATGATTTTAGTAGTGAATACAAGATATAAATTTTAGCATGATAAAATTAGTCATTAATCTGAATTACAAAATAAAATTTGCATCTGGGTCGAAAATTAAAATGGTTTTCAACTTGATTAAAACGTTTTAATTTCATAATTCATTTAATTAGGCTTCTAACTCTTGTCTATATAATAGTAGTTCTTTTCGTTTGTTGTTATGTTTTCTTTTAACACACACAGACACATATTCCCTTATCTGTGCGCTTCCTCATTGAAGTCCCCATTTTAATTACGCTTTAAGCCAATAGTCACTTGATGTTTTCCTATGATTTTCTTTTTTTTATGTGATTAACCTTAAGAAAACAGCTGTTGCTTAGTAGTTGTATTTCGGTATTACTCTGATGTGTATTATTCGGTATTATTCTTATGTGTGTATTATTCTATTTTTTTCTTTATCCGGATATTTTGCTGTCTTATTTTCTTGTATCTTGCATTGACTACACTACCTTCTTTCTGAGCCGAGGGTCTACCGGAAACAGCCTCTGCCCCACAAAGGTAGAGGTAAGTTTTGTGTACATCCTACCCTCCCCAGACCCCACTTTGGGTATGTTGTTGTTGTAACCTTAAGAAAACAGCTGTTGAATTGACGGAGAGGTGGATCACTGGGTGACACATTTTGGATTTCAAAAATCTGAAGAGACTTTCTGGAGAAATCTTAGAGTTTCAGTTGATTTATGAGACTTTTTGATGATGTGCTTCACCTAAGTTGTTTTTAGGTTTAAATGTCTGTCCATGCATACTTGTTGGTAAATTTAGTCAAACCTGTCTCCCCATGCTTCACTTAAGACAAATAATTGATGATCCCTGAAAGTTGTCTTCATGATTTTCCTGCAGAGGTTTATTGAGCTTTTGAGGAAAGGAACTGCAGAGGACCGAGAATCTGCCATTAATTGCCTCCGAGAGTCACTGGCACCTTGTGCCTTGGATGCATATCCAGTAGGTCCCCTGCATATTCATTTTGATTCCATTATCAACATTGACACTAGTGAATACCTCTCGGACCCGTCAACATAATTCCTTTTGTAATCACACCACGAGTTATATATTTACATGTTGTTTATGTTTCTCAATTAGATTACAAGTTATGTTTATGCAACACAGAAATATTTGATTTGACAAGCTCGTTCCTGGTGTTTCTTTGTGGTCCAAGGATGTAATTTCTCATCCTAGGTTCTTTGTCATAATTCTGTTTTCCATAGATACAAGTTATGCTAGATGATAGTAGCTTGCACACTATCCTCAGGTTCATCACATTGGATCCCATTTCATCAATTCCATACTTCCAAAATAGTACATTTGAGTTCTCTCAATCTCATTTACAAAAACAATGTTCTATGTGCATTCCTAATCAATATATGAGAATCATTTCGCTTCAAATGGTTCACTGTGCTTACACTTGGATTCTAATGAATGTTTTAACCTTTTATCTTAAGGAAGCATATGAGGAATTTAAGCATATTCTTCTTGCCTTGGTTTATGACGAAGAAGATAAGAGTTCTCCAGTGATGTGTGAGGTAAGAGGTTATTTCCTTGGCCCCGAGATTTAGACTTCCATATATGTTCATCTGGCAGTAGTTAGATGATCCAGTGGTTTATTGAAATTTATTTTGGGTAAACTAAGAAGCTGAATGTCTCCTTAAAAGTGACTAACGGCTTTGCACTTCACTATCCCAGTGGTCTCCAAGGAGGAGGATTGACATTTCTGGACTGCTGTCATCTGTTTTAAGGGCTCATTTATGTGCATATGATCCTCTTTTTGCAATGTCATTGAGATACTTGATAAGGTTAGTACAACTTTCAGATGATTCATTACGTGCTTAGATGCACATTCCAAATCTAATGAAATGGAGACATTTTATAATTGGTTCATCAGAGATCCAAGTCCTCTCTATTCTTACTTAACTTCACAATCATTTTGCAGCATACACAAGTTGTTTTGCTTTCGTCAGGGAGTTCCATCACCTATATCAGATCTTACGCAGAGATTACTTCTCGAGGATCGTGACCCCCCTGCAACACCACTTGAGAGTTCCTATGAAGCACCTCCATTTGATGAGGTTATAACTCTTAGCTAGTCTATTACTATTCTGATGTATTTGTTTTGGTTATTGAATCTGAAGAGGAATGTGGTTTGTAAATGTGGTAATTCTCTTAGGTTATGTTATTTTATTTTTCAAAGATCTTAGAGAATGTAGAAAATTTCTGGTGTTAGAAAGCCCCAAATTTGCCTTAAAAGACAAGTTATTGGATATTGGTGTATAATGTGTTCTATTGGAGTGGCGTGGGTATTAAAAGATTCCTATTACAGATGCCAACTAGTTTCGGGTCGGGGCGTAACTGTTTCTATAATTTTTTGATTACTTTGAAGCAAGTTTTGGTACTTGATATAATGTGAATCATTTGTTAAAGTTTAAAGTACCATATCTTCTTTTTTTGGGAGACTAGTCTTTAGAAATTCTTCTAATGTTTTAGGCATTATGTCACACAAAGATTTTATGAAATTAGGTGGACATACAAGCTCTTGCTCATGCGGTAGAGCTTACAAGACAAGGGGCTATTGATAGCTTGAGATTTGCCAAGGGTGATTTATATCAAGCATTTCAGGTTAGTATACCGAATTATTTGCTAAAATCTACATTATCTACAACAGTACTTTAAAGTGGGTTAGTTTTTCATAGAAGCTCGCATATACCAGACTATTTCTGCCACAATAGGTTCCATCTTTCTGATGGTTATTTGAAGTCTTGTGATATCCTCGTACAACGCCACCCTGCTGTTTCATTGATTTATGCAAAATGTATGGGTAGTAATCACTGGTGAAGCTGAGAACATAGTTGATGGTGTTCAATATTGACCCCTAGTTTTGGGGTTTTTTTTCTGTTTCTCGAAATGAAGCTGTTATTAAGGAATAGCTTTATTTCCTTTTGGTGCATCCATGAGGTTCTTGTTTGTATAGAAGTTTGGGTTTCATTAGTAGAAAACCATGTATTTTTGTAAGGTTTTATACTTTTTGGTATACTACTTGTATACGGGCGAGTTTTGCCCTCCTTTAATGAATATTATCACTTCATCAAAAAAAAAAAAGTTATCTGTTCAACATATCAGACATGTATGTGTGTTTGTGTCTGTCTGTGGGGATGTAAATACTCTGAGTTTTGGATTTGTGCGCCATTATAATTATTGAAGTCCCTTATTCATTATTGCTCGTTAGCTTCCAATGGCCTGGATGATGCCTTAACATATAGTTGCATTAAACTACAACCAATACTTATGGGATTGCTCACCTTTATGATTCTTTTTCTTCAACAACAATTCATTTTCTTTTCACTAAATGGAAAATCATTATGTAGTTCTTTCCTTCTAGCTGCCAGTGGCTTTTCTCAGCAAAAAAGCCAGGGATGGCACTGGGAACGATTCCGTCACTTATTTGCATTCTTGTTGAGTTGTTTTCTGTTTTTTAGTGTTCAAGATATTCTGTGATCTTCTGATGTTAATTGTACAGCTTTGAGGTCAAATAGTAGAGTCAAAAATACTTCTGTTGAGATTGTGCCTGTACTTTGCTGTTGCAGAATGAGTTGTGCCGGATAAGATTGGACGACCCCATGTTTGATGAGCTTGTTCATGAGTATTGTGTCTATAGGGGTTTCGTCAACTTCAGTGTGGTAGATTCTCCTGGTAAGTTTCTGATCGACTTTACTTTCCATTCTTACTTCTGTTTGCTTATATGTACCTCAAGGCTGGCTTTTATTATTTTCCATTACCAGGGATGCAACTTAGTATCAACGATGATCAACCAGAGTCTGGGCATTTATCAAAAAACTGTTCCACAGAAGTTGGGCATGGAAACACTAAACTTTCTGGCAGTGGCACCTCTGCTACTCAAGTTATCATGGAGGGATCACCTGAAAGTAATACTAACTTGGGTAGCATTCAAAGTACTGATATTGAAGAGCGTTACCCTAGTGAGACGAGTCATGGAGATTGCAGTACCAGCGGGACTCCTCAGTTCGAAAAAGTTCTGCAGAAAAATAAGTGTCTTAGATTTGGCGAAACAAACAAACGAAAAAGATGGAGGGGGAGACATGAAAACACAGAATTTGTGTCTGGACCTACCAGTGAAAGGAGCAGAGAAGATCTTAATGCCAGCACGACTATGTTGAAATATCAGCAGGTATGTATTTTGATTTTAATGGTTACATAACAAATAAGTAGAAAAAAAGAAGGCGGAGAGTAATGTTCAAAGTAAACATTGTTGACACCCTTTCATTACAGTTTTCTCCAAAATCGTGCTCCCTGAATATGATGAAAAATAGAGAGGACAAGCATGAGCTTGTGCTGGGCTTGAAGGAATTAGCTAGCAGAGGAATGACAGAGAAGGTCGTTGAGGAGATCAATGAGATGGATTCGAACTTTTTTGTGCAGAACCCTGCTCTACTTTTTCAACTTAAGCAGGTATGGAAGTTAAACTTTTGCTTGGGTCAAAGATTACCATAAGTTATAAAGCATGTTGGTATTGACCAAGGCATTTAAAAAAAATCCCTCTGGTCAGGTTGAATTTTTGAAGCTGGTTGGCTCCGGGGATCATACTCAGGCACTGAGGGTAGCCTGTTCTTTTCTGGGTCCTTTGGCTTCTAATCATCCTGATCTATTGAAGCCATTAAAGGAGACTTTGCTAGCTTTGCTCAAACCTAATGAAGAGGCATTTAATGAACGCTTGCCCTTATGTGCTCTTGCCAATACACTCCAGGTATGGTAAAAACAGGTCCTAGGTGAACCATTGCCTGCTAATCTTTTCCCATCCTTACGTTCTCTTTATCTCCTTGTCAGTATATCTGTGTTTGTCTGCTGTTAAGGATAAGAAAAGTAGTTTAAGTAACAGCTCAATGATAGAGATATAGAACGTCCTACATCAGGTGTGTAAGGTTTTCAAAAGGGGGTTATAATGGTAATGGGCGCTCTACCCATTGTCTTAATGCTTTTACTTGAATGCTTATTTTCTTCCATATGGTATCAGGGAAAAACACTGCCTTCTCATAACCATGTTATCTCTAGTCTCTACGCTTATATTGTTATGGATTTTCTTGCTCAACTCAACCAATTGAGTCACTAACTTTGCTCCAGTCCCACTTTTCAGCTTATTGAATCTACGCTTCCTGATTTGCTGCGTCAGGCCAAAGGAGGCCCCCTCTTTGTCCTTACCCTCCTTAAATGATCAAGTCTGCCAAGGTGTTCCAGTTCAACTTGTGAACCTTGGGACCAGGTTACTTGTGTAGGATAGTGTTAGAGATATACAACGCACCATAGTTTCATAGGGGTTTATGATAATGCTGAGCTACTCCATGCACAACGGGATTTGAGTTGGATGTTTAAATTCTTTCACCAGAGATTCCTAGAGAACGTAGAAAAGGCACTGATTGTGGAAAAAACATAAAGAAGAATGATGAGATTTACCATTTGTGAACGAATGAAGTTAAATTTGCTTAATTCACACAAAGATGCTGGAATTAAATAGTTGTTCAGTGAGTGATAGTCTGGTTTGAGCTGTTTAACTGATTTGCAATACGCAGAGTTCAAAGACTTGTTAAAAGGCTGATTTCTGGTTTGGATGGATGGTTCTACTCTATAACAAGGAGACAGAGATAGTGAGGACCTTATGTTAGAAAAATGTATTAACCTATTTCACCATGCTTTAATCTCCTACTATTATTTTTCAAGTCTCTTATTCAAAGAGCAGTCCAGTTGATCTATTAACCTGGGCTTCTCTATCTTCTATGAGAGGATTATGGGGAAACCGACAGCATTTGTATCTCGTTATTTGTCCTGTGTGCTTTTGACTAGATTGTGTAATTTGTTGGTTGATTTAGATAGTAAGTTGCTATTTGCTTGTAAATTAGGGACTTGGGAGTTGGGGGTGCGTTACTGTTACTTGATACTCCACAAAATCTGACTTACATAGTGATTAAAATGTTAAAATATATAAGTGTAAGCCCAATCTTTTGTGATTTTTTGGTTCATCCTTATTCGGTGAGAGAAACACAGTAAAAAACCAGTGTGGTGTTGTGGACCTACGTTTTTAGTTGGACTGATTGGTTTAGAAGGAGAAAGCTCATATCTACCTTTAATTTTCACTAATTAGATTTATGAATGTCAATAAGACAACAGATTGATTTGTTCTCATTACTGGCTTTTCCCTTCAGTTTCCTGAATGTTGATTCTTTAGGGGGCATTTGCTTCAATTTGAAGAGAGTTGCAAAAACAATATCAATTTTTTTGAGAGAAAGGTAATTGTATTATATATAAAAGCTTGCAATAAGGAAGTGTTGTAGTAACTACAAGTGAGTGAAAACCCAAAATAAAAATCCCTTTCCAGTATCACCGGGATTCTTGGAGGCTAAGTATAGATTTTGCTTCATTTAAAATTCAAATATCTGCTGATAGAAAATAGACCTCGGGCGTAATTCAATCCCAGAAGCTAGCTCATGTGGTGAGGATTGTCCAAGATCATATATGAGACCAAACACCCCATCTATAGTTGATGTGGGACTCCGACCTCCTCGAACGCCCAGAGGATTGGACATCTGGACCGTGGAGAATTTGATATGAGAGCCCAACATGGGGTAAACCAAGAATTGAGATGGACTTTGGCTTTGATATCATGATAAGAAAATGGACCTTGGCATAACTCAACCCCAAAAGCTAGGTCATGAGGTGAAAATTGCCCAAAGACCTTATAAGAGACCAAACACCCCATCTATAGCCGGTGTGGGACTATGACGTTTGCAAAAAAAATAAAAGTAAAACAAAGTTGCAAGTACTCATATTACTTAATATTTCTACTAATACCATAAAAAAAATTAGAAGTCCTTAATGTAATGTTAATTAAAAAATATATAAGATATCAACTACTTTAACATATATCATCAAAATATTTTTAAAAAAAAATTATATGGTAATTGGTGATGATAATAGTTGATAATTAATGATGGTTACGGGTACCACTTGAATTTGTATGTGTGTTTTGGTGTCTTGGCTCACTTAATTCACTGTCACAATTTTGGCCATGCAAAGGTTGCTATTGGTAGGAGGCTCGGCATTGAAGAACCCCAGCTTATGAAGATTATAAGGGCCACACTGTATACACACAGTGAGTGGTTCAAACTTCAAATGTGTAAAGATCGATTTGAAGGGCTCTTAAGGATCGACACCCTGAAAGAAGTTGGTGCCAAATTGATTATAGATGCTTCCAGATTGGATGTTGACATGAGCACCGATGGATCATCTCAAGTTACTGGTTCCTCAAATAATAGGAAACCAGAAGATGGAAGTCCAACTGAGTCATCAGCCAGAGATGTTGGATGTGATGAAAGTGCAATACTAAAAGTTATGGTGAGTCTTGTTCTGGTTTACAAGCTTGCTTCTAACTTGTGTTATTGCATCTGGATGAACCTATTGTGAAAGCCCTTCTACTTGACGCTATTCTACTGATGTGTATATTGCCTCTTAGTGTGTGCTGCTTGTCAGCAGATTATATCAACTTTCTAGATGTGTTCTCATTATGTCCCATTTTAGCAGGTCATTTTTTGGCTGCGCTGCTACTTATTTGTGAATATTTGGTGCAGGAATTTCTGGCATTGCCCAGAGCGGATGCAATTCATCTCCTTGCACAATACAACGGGAATGCAGAGACGGTCATTCAGCAGATATTTGCATAGTCCCTAGATTATAGCGGAACAATGAAATTCGTTTAATTGTACCATAAATTCTTACCTGTGAGGCTTTACTATAGGCTGAAAGGGACTTGTAAAAGAAAACAACAAAAATAGGTGGAAAGGGGATATTTTATGTGTAACCTGAAGACTTCCACGTCAAGTATGATATTGGTTGATGAGAAGCTTGGTTATGTGAAGTGTCCTGTAAATACCCGTCCATCAATGGCTTAAATTGCGCCCTTCACCATATTTACTTGGGCGGAGCATCCAGGGGATGAAAAAGTTGAACCTCTTCGTGTTCCAACGAAATGCTCTTATATTACCGGATCTTATAGATTACCTCAATTTACTGTTTGTTTGCTGATGCGGTGGTTTTTTTTTTTTTTTTTTTGCATTTTGTGTCTATATAAGTTTAACTTTGCTTTAAGAGTCTTAAGTCACAAATCGAGTTGAACGCATAGGTAATAAAACTTGAAGTGAACAAAGATGACACTTTTATGAATTTATAGGAGTGCATTGCCATATTGCGACATTGACTGATGTAGAATTATACGCTAATAAAGTATGCAGCTTCAATTCCACCAATATACAAAGGCATAAAAGGAATGGCAAAGTATTTATTAGACTTAAAATACATAATACATTCACGCTGTAGCAACAAAGTGGATGACAATACAGTGTCATTTAGACCAACCGGCTGCTGACATTGGACTGGCGCAATTTCCTCTCGTCCGAAAGTATTTTCGCAAACCTGCAAGATTTTAAAACGAGACAATGGTCACTAATTAGTATTTCATCACCAGCTTACATATATGTATGTTCAACAATTCAACTATAAATGTGATAGACAAGTTTACCTCCGAAGAGCTTCCTTGTTGGTTCCTCCGTTCTCAATTGGTTCATAAACACCTCCATGTTTATCTTGGAAGCCGGTTTTTCAAGCAGATGTTCTCCTACCTTGACGAGGCCTTCTAAGTTTTCCTTTGTGGATACGTCCCCATCAATGTTGAGTTGTGGAGCTTAATTCATCGCCGACACTATGAAGAATAGAGGCGACGAGAAAATTTAATTCGAGGCTAATTTTGACATTTTACAGACAAACCCCTGGGACTATATAATGATTTAGCTCATCCTAATTAGGTTATCTTGGTTTTGGAGGGACAAATCAAGGGGAAGGAGCGTAGGAGAGTATTCGACGCCCGAATTCGTTACTTCCATCACGATTCGGTTCAATACAAAAGTTTGGATCGATCGTCGGTTGTAATGTTTTCTAGTTCTTATTCTTCGATGTTCTTTTCTTCTATTGTGGAGTAATCTCTATTAGGATTTTGACAGTTATGATGTATTGATTGATGTTTTAGATTCGATTCTTGTTTTATTGCCTGAATTCGTTAATGGAGTTTTGCATTGAATTGCAGAGTTATTTACTATTTTATTTAATCGAAAGAGAAATAGTTTGGTGAATATCTCTGCATTATCTTGTTTGGTTTTAATTGGTGATTCTTCTAAGTAATCGAAAGAGCTTCTTGAATTATTGGTTGAACCAAGAGAGGAAAATATTTGAGGACGTTTTCCTTTAGATTAAACCCTTAATGTTTGCCTGCATATGTTTTTTCCTTTAGATTAAACCCTTAATGTTTTCTTGCATATGTTCACAAGGCTTTCACTAGTCTTGAACTCATAGATAGTAGTTTTACTTGATTGTTGAGATATTCTTGAATGCTTTAATCGCAAGAAAAAGTGTTCTGTGAATTATCTTAATAAAAATCTGATTTAGCTCTTCATTGAATGATTCTATTGAGTAATCGGAAGAGACTCTTCAATAATCTATCTTGGGTTATTTAGCTGGCGGTATTCGTGAGAAGTCTTCTGAAGATCTATTTCTATTCATAGTTATTGAACATTCTCGGGGCTTGCATTAGTTTAATTTATAGAATCTGAATAAATAATCAGAAGAGATTTATTAGATTCTTGAGTAAAACTAATTACTTATTGAATTCGAAAGACAGAAGAGAATGATAAAACGAATCGGAGCTAATTGCTAAAATCTTGCATCTATCTTGTCTACTACCCTTACTTCTCATATTAATAGTAACCTTTACTTTCGTTGTCAATTGCTTTTAATTATGTTTGTCATTGATAATCTTAGTTTATAACCACAACAACTTTAAGTTCTGATCACCTGAATAATACTAAGCAAGTTTTTATTTGAGTAATTATTTGTACCAATCTATGTGGAGATGATCTTAAACTATACTATCTTTGACTATTTAAGCGCTTAAATTATACTGTATTTTGCGCTCATCAAAATTTAGCGTCGTTGCTTGGGATTGCCAACAAATAATATTCAAATAGCATCTTGTGTATTAATTCATATTTTATTTTTTTCTTGTAAATAATAAAATAAAAAATCAATATTTATTTCTTGTTAGAATTAATTTTTATTTCTTTTGCTTTATTTATTTATTTAATTTGTCTTCAAGATTTCTTTTGTAGTACTTGACAAGTACTAGGAGGAAAGCTTGAACAAAATATTCTTGAGGATTGAATTTGAAGTGCTTAACAAGATGGAACACAACCAGCCAAGAGAAATAATTACAGAGTTAGCAACTGAATCTTGTCAAAAGTCTTCATCTGTTTCAAAAGTAGTGGAAATCATCAATGGTTTGATTGTCAAGCGGGTAAGTACTTCTCCTATGGCTCGTCTTATGAAAAGTGTCACTCTGTTTCTAGTGCTTACATGAATGATGTCTCATATGAGCACAATTCTAACTCTGAATGGAATGAATATCCTAATTATGATTGGAATGAGAGCGAAGTGAGACAACCATCTCAAGGGGACAAGAGTAGCTTAGAAGAGCTTATGTTTAAGTTCATAAAAGGTGTTGAAGAGAGATTTATACAGAATGACGCAGCCATTGATAACCTAACAACGCATGTGAGTTAATTAGTAAGTATAATGTCAGAAAACTTATTGTATTGTGATGGTGAATATATGGAAGAGACACAATATGAGAATGAGCCTACTCGACATGATGAATGTTTAGAGAAAGAAGTTGCTACTCTACAAGAGGATTCTAATTCAGTTGAGATAGTTGAAGATAAAGTTTTGGTTGATTGTGAATTAGTGAAAGAAGAGTTCATACTTATTTTCAGCCTTCCACAATTAAATTAAATTATTGATCAGGAGAGAATAAGAAACGATTGGTCCTGGACGTACCAAAAGAATATTCTCATGACCATTCTTTTTGGTATTCTTATTATAACCTTGACATTGTGGATTTTGTTGTTGGAGATTTTCAGGAAGATGCATAGATTGATCATGTGAAAGAATGCAGGAACAAGTTGAGGATCATCATGCAGGAACAATTCACCGCTCAGAATAAGGCCAAGAAAGAAAGAAAAGAGCGGGTCTTACATATATGCTGGGAAGAATTTGGCCAAATGAGCTCCATAAAGAACCCCAAAGAGAGAAAACACGAAATGAGTTCAGAATTAGGGGTTGAGTTCATAAGTTCTCGGAGAAGAAAAAAATTCAAGGGAATTTCCTTTACCTCTTATCTTTTATTTGTGTCATGGGGACATGCCACAATCTATGTGTGGGGGTAGGGGACTGTATATATATGTTTTCTTTGAGTATTTAAGAAAAAAAAAGTTTCTCTTTATTTTTAGTATAAGTTCTTGATTGTACTTCCATGGGTTTCTTGTTTGGTTCTTTACTATGGTCGTACTATTTTGAACCAAATATTTTTTAGGATAAAATTGTTGTTTTGAATTGTTGAACAAGACTTAGGGGCGGAGTTGACTGTTTCCATCCTATAGGAGGTATGCTCACTTTTTCTGAAAGTTAAATGAACTTATTGGCAATTGAAGTTGAGTCGTACCAATTCTTGACAATGTGTGTGGTAAGGAAGTTTTAACTAGTAATCACGCTCTGAGAGAATCTAGAACTTGGCTTGGTAGTGATTTGAGGTGAAATTTTAGGACACTCTTAAATAGGAAAAGGACCGTAGACTTTCTTTGTTTATTCCTTTTATCCTAAATAGACCGATCATTTATTGTGATTATCCCTAGTTAATCTCTTTGTGCCTAATGATGATTTCATATTCTTTTGATAGCCAAATATTTACCCTTAGCCTTTTGTGTATATCTTAATATTATGTTCACCTTATCCTCTTTTTGACACTTTACTTGAGTTTTATTGTAAGAAATAACTGTGGGGGAATTTAATTGTGAAAAGAGAAGAAAAGGTTACTTATTTGTGCTATGATTTGAAAGGTGAAAATTTAGAAAGAATGATGTTGAAGGAAATTTTGAAGAAATTAAAAAAAGGATAAAAAAAATGCAAAAAAAAAGACATAAACGATGGTTTGGTTGATTTTAGAAAGAAATGAAAAATGTAATGTTGTTTTGCTAAAGACTCTAGTAATGTAGTGTCATGAGGGGACCACGTCACTTTTTATCTATGTAATCTCACCAATCCCTTAGCATATGTTACAATCAAATACAAAGTCCTACAAGATTCCGACTTGAGAGTTCCTACATTAGTGGAGAGTCACTTGGTTGTCAAGCCTATGGTATTCTTGAAGAGTATGATGTACTTCTTGGTGAGCGTGAGTGCATTTGAATAAGGATTTCCAGAGATATTCGTTCATGATTTTACTGTGTGACGTAGAAACATTTTCTTTCTGGTGAGTCATATCAAGGATTGGTAGTGTGGTTTAACTTCGATTTTCAATAGGTTAGCAAGACTGATTATGAGTGGTGTATGCATCAATAGGCTTGGTTCTAGTTGTTTCTTGTCTCTAATGTCTTGTGCGTCTTTGTTGGGTGAAGCTAATGTTTTAATTTGCTCAGGACGAGCAAAAACTTAAGTGGGGTGTTTGATGGTGATATTCTCTTCTAGTTTTATGAGCTTATTTGACACAATTTTTATGTGAAGTTAAATACATGATTATTGCTAATTTGTGTCTCTTTGTATATAGGTGAATGGTTCATTTGTACAAGAATAAAGGTGATATCCAGAGTTGCAACAACTATAGGAGTATCAAGCTGCTGAGCCACACTATGAAAGCTTGGGAAAGGGTCGTCGAGATGAGGGGTCAGAAGAGGCGTGTCTATTTTGAGAAATAGTTTGGATTCATGCCGGGGAGTTCAACTATATAAGTCATTCATCTTATTAGGAGGTTGGTGGAGCTGTATAGGGAGAGGAAGAGAGACTTACATATGGTTTTCATCGACCTCGAGAAGGCATATGATAAAGTCCCTAGGGAGGTTCTTTGGAGTTGTTTGGAGGCTAAAGGTGTACCTGTGGCGTACACTAGGGCGATTAATGATATGTATAATGGAGACAAGACCAGGGTACAGACAGTGGGAGGAGACTCGGAGCACTTTCCTATGATGATGGGGCTACACCAGGGATCAGCTCTTAGCCCATTCTTATTTGCCTTGGTGATTGATGGACTGATGTGAAAAATCCAAAGGGAGGTGCCATGGTGTATGTTATTCGCAGACGACATAGTCCTGATTGATGAGACTCACAGTGGGGTGAACGTTAAGCTGGAGGTTTAGAGACAGACTCTGGAATCTAAAGGATTTAGACCGAGTAGGACCAAGACAAAATACTTGGAGTGCAAGCTCAGCAATGGGAGCGACTGTGAGACATGGGTGGAGGTGAGGCTCAGGTCATTCCAAATAAAGGAAGCTTCAAGTACCTCGAGTCTATCATCCAAGGGAATGGAGAGATTGATGACGATGTCACACATCGTATTGGGGCAGGGTGGATAAAATGGAGGCTTACATCTGGAGTCTTGTGCGATAAAAAGGTGCCACCAAAACTAAAAGACAAGTTTTATAGGGTGGTGGTTAGACCGACTATGTTGTATGAGGCGGAGTGTTGGCCAGTCAAGACGTCGTATACCCAAATGATGATAGTGGCAGAGATGATGATGCTCAGATGGATGTGTAGGCATATGAGGAGGGACATGATTAGAAATGATGATATCCGGGGTATAGTGGGAGTGACCTCGGTGGAAGACAAGATGTGGGAAGCGATGCTGAGATGGTTTGGACATGTGCGGAGGAGAGACACAAATGTCCCAGTGCGGAGGTGTGAGAGGTTGACAATGGACATCTCGTACTCTAATGCCATTTGATATTATTCATAGCAATTTATGGACATCTCCCGTTTTAAGTTCTGTGGGCCATTGTTATTATGTTCTATTTTTGGATGATTATTCTAAGTTTTTATGAACTTTTCCCTTAGCGAAAAAATCTCAAGTTTTTCCACATTCTTGACATTTCGAGCATTCGTCCGTACTCAATTCGAACGAGAAATAAAAAATATTCAATGTGATAATGGCAAAGAATTTGATAATGGGTTGTTTCGGAATTTTTGTGAAAATAATGACATCCTTTTTCGTTTCTCTTGTCCTCATACGTCTTCACAAAATGAGAAAGCCGAACGAAAAATTCATACCATTAATAATATTGTCCGAACTTTATTGGTCCATGCTTCCGTACCCCCTCATTTTAGCATCATGCTCTACAAATGGCTACTTATCTTCTTAATATACTTCCTACCTAAGGATTGACATATTCATCCCCTCTTAAAGTCCTCTATAATAAGAGTCATTCGTATTCACATCTTAGGGTCTTTGGGTGCTTATGTTATCCGCTATTTCCGTCAATTACAATTAACAAACTTCAAGCCTGTTCTACCGCTTGTGTGTTTTTGGGTTATCCATCTAATCATTGTGGTTACAAATGTTTTGATTTATCATCTAATAAAATTATCATTAGTCGCCATGTTATTTTTTATGAAAGTCAATTTCCGTTTGCTAAAGTTAGTAGTCGCGGGCCTAGTTCGTATAATTTTTTAGATGACGAGGTCTCCCCGTATATTATCCGCCATTTATCAGACTTGTCCCGCTCCCAAACTCCGCTAGCGGGCCTATTGCCCGTTGGCCCTACATTTTCGTCGCCTCTGCCCAGTGGGCCTTCCACTCGGCCTAGTACCGATCTCGGAACTGTTCCAGTGGTCCAGCCCACTGTCCCTGCTTCTGTCCCTACTTCAGTTTCCCGTGTTGGGCCAGCAGGCCCACTGCCTGCTGGGAGTTCGTCACCCATCCAAAATTTTCCCAAAATCCACCAAATTCTCCCCCGAGTCACAGACCGATCAGTTGTAGTCAACGGGATATTTTAAACCAAAAAAATATTTTAATCTAAATTCTAATGTTCTTAAATCCCCCTACCCCGTAACCTAGTGTCTGCTTTAAATGACCCAAATTAAAAATTAGCTATGAACGACGAATATGATGCTCTTATTGAGAATAAGGCGTGGGAGTTGGTCCCCCGTCCGTCTGGTGTTAATATTATTCGATCTATGTGGATTTTTACTCATAAAGATAATTTTGATGGTTCTTTTGCGCAATATAAGGCTCGTGTTGTAGGTGATGGTAAAACTCAGCAGGTTGGCGTGGTGAGAAATTTAGTCCAATGGTCAAACCAGCTACCATTCGCACGGTTCTCAGCTTGGCTCTTTCGAAAGCATGGCCCATTCATCAGCTTGATGTGGAGAATGCTTTCTTACATAGTGATCTTAAGGAGACCGTTTACATGCATCAGCCCTTGGGTTTTCAAGACCCCAAATATCCGCATCATGTCTGTGTATTGAAAAAGTTCTTGTATAGGCTTAAGCAAACCCCACAAGCCTGGTATAAGCGATTTGCAGACTATGTATCTACTATTGGATTTTCTCACAGCATGTCTGATAATTCTCTGTTCATATATCATCGTGGTACTTCCTTGGCATATATTCTCTTGTATGTGGATGATATTATTTTGACAGCTTCTTCTGATGGAATACGCAAGTCTATCATGACACTACTCAGTTCTGAGTTTGCTATGAAAGACTTGGGGCCCTTGAGTTATTTCATGGGGATTGTTGTCACTCGTCATACATGTGGGTTATTCTTGTCCCAAAGGAAATATGCTGCTGACATCATTGAGTGAGCTGATATGTCCTCGTGCAAGTCTACTTCCACTCCAGTTGATACTAAACTGAAGTTGGGTGCTGCAGCTGGCTCACCTTACGAGGATCCAACTCACTATCGCAGTCTTGCAGGGCCTCTTCAGTATCTTACTTTCACGAGACCAGATATTACGTATGTCGTACAATAGGTGTGTTTGTTTATGCATGATCCCAGGGTTGAGAACATGAATGCGCTCAAATGCATTATTCGATACATCCAGGGAACACTTGACTATGACTTACATTTATATCCTTCATCGATATCTACACTTGTCTCGTCTACCGCTGCTGATTAGGGTTGTTGTCCTGATACGAGACGCTCCACTTCTGGTTATTGCATGTTTCTTGGTGATAACTTGGTCTCCTGGTCTGCAAAGCGTCAGTCTATATTATCACGTTCCAGTGTAGAGGCCGAGTATTGAGGGGTAGCCAATGTGTTATCTGAATCATGTTGGTTACGTAATCTTCTTTTAGAGCTTTATTGTTCCATTCAGAAAGCTACCTTGGTTTATTGTAATAATATTAGTGTCGTCTGTCTTTCTGGTAATCCCATTCAACATCAGTGCACTAAACATATCGAGATGGATATCCACTTCGTTCGAGAAAAGGTAGCTCGTGAACAAGTACGCGTCTGCCATGTCCCCTCCAGGTATCAAATTGCAGACATATTTACTTAGGGTCTTCCCTCGGTCATTTTTGAAGATTTTAGAGACAGTCTCATCGTACGAAGAACGCCCGCTATGACTGCGGGGGTGTAACAGAATATACCGTGATATACACGGTATATACACTGCGTTGTGTATACCGTGTATATCACGGACACACAAGGAAATCATGAACCGTGTATACTTGTAAATTTAGGTAATATATTATTGTATTTAATTAGCATTAAACACTTACCATAATTATAGAATTCTTGTACAAATAGAATAGGTTTTGGGAGTAGAATAGGAATAGGATTTTCCATATTATGGAAATTGTAAATTGTATATATACTCATTCATTAATGAAAATAATCAAGAGATTATTTCTTTCATTCCATTTATACAAATTAAATGATGTCTTGACTCTTAACATCCGTTCATCATCACATAAATCACTACTAATAAAAAGCAAGAATCAACGGCGGACAAATTCGGTAGCTAAACAATAAAAGCTATGAGCTATATACCACGAAGAAGTTCGTAGCTAGTTTTAATTAATTTTTTTATAATGAATAGGTAACAAATTGCAAATTCCTGAAAAAATAAATCTTTGTGGTATGAGCCGGAACTGGTATATAGATGATCGATCTATATATATCCCACACTACTAGCCGGTCTAACCACTTCAGTGGAAAGCTGTCTTCAATTTTAAGCAAAAGCTAATTGATAAAAGAGGGGTGCTTTTATAATTGTGACATGTTTTTTGCCCATTCCCTGCTATAATTAACTAGAGACCCAAGGTCCTTTGCTTTAATTTTATTTTTTATAACAAGTATAAAGAGCTTTGCCTTTAGCATGAAAGAAATCTTTTAATTAATAAAGCACTTCATACAGCCAAAAGAAATAAGATCGGTGTAAGGATAACGTTTTCTTGCTGAGCTTTATAAATTAGTTGTAATAATTAATCAAACTTTATGTTAGATAGAGCAGCCTAGAATTATCCAGTTTCATGCCCTTTGAGTAATTAAAAATCAGTTTAACTTAAATACACTAAAAGTTGTAAAAAAGACGTTTTGAAATATAAGATTACCTAGATATAACTATATCTATGTAACCATACATAAAAAGTAGGATGGGTAGCCTGGCAAATAAGATATATCTTGAATATATATCCATATAGTATAAAAGTCCTTTACACTATAATTTTTATAAAATTACCTAAATCCTCTAAATATAACACGCGGTAAAAGGTCTAAATATAATTCAATATGTTGTTGGAGTAACGAAATTATCGAGAAACCATATAACTACAACTGATAAGTAGTGTACAATATTAGACAAAACATGAATGTACGTTTCGTCCGCTTGGACAACTCAATTGGTTATCAAGCGGGATATTTGGAAAATGGCCAAGGATCGAATCCCGTCAGCGGCAGTGTGGGGGTTACTTCTTGAAATAAAGGAGGACCCCTTGTGCGTAACGTGTTACTGGTCTAACCTTTGAAATCAATTGAGTCACCATGATTTACCTCCTTCACAGACCTGTCGGACCGGGGTGTGGGGACTAATGGGGTGGGAGTTCCACCTTGGAAAATGAATGTACGTTTCAAAAGATTGGTTGGTGAAGTGGTTATCATGAATCATGACTATATCTTAATTCTTTATATTTACGGAGCAGTATTTAAAAACTATAAAGTAGTACTCGTAAGACAAAGATAATTAAGGATTCCTGTCATATGAATACGCGGTATCGGTGTTTTTATTATTCTTTAGGAACTTAATTACAACAACTATATACTCAATATAATAATACAAAATAGATTTGAGGAGAGTAGTATGTATAGGGATGGCAGGTGGGCATAATTTTGCGGATTCCGCACCGCACCCGCCCCAATTGGGGCGGGTATGGGTATAACTTTGGCGGGTAGTAGGCGGGTATGGGTATTGAAAATGTACCCGTCACGGGTAGGCGGGTAGGTGGTGGATTTGCAGTCATATCCGCCTACCCGCCCGCCTACCCGCCCGCCTACCCGCCCGCCTACCCGCCCGCCTACCCGCCTAGCTTATATAGCTAAAATAATATCTGAGTTTTGTCTACATTTGTAATATATAGTTATTTGGGTGGATAATTTTTTGGGTTTCTTAGAAATTTTATTTTCTTGATTCTTTGTTGTGCAATGGGGAAGAGGTGAAAAAAATGGGTGGCGGGTAGGCGGGCGGGTAGGTGGCGGGTAGGCGGACGGGTAGGTAGGTGGCGGGTAGGTAGCGGGTATGGATGTTGAAAATTGTACCCACCACGGGTGGCGGGTAGGTGACGGGTATAATTTTTTTTGGCGGGTACGGGTGCGGGGGAGGGGGTACCCGCACCCGCCCCGCCCAATTGCCATCCCTAAGTATGTACGCAGACCTTACATCTATCTTTGTGGGGTAGAGAGACGATTTTTGATAGACCCTCCGCTAAAAAAAATATAATCAATATAAAATTATAAAAAAATAAAATAAAATAAAAAATTAAAATATAAAACAAATGGAGTAATACACACTGACTAATTAATTAATGATTTGTTAGTGCCCTCCATCTTGGTACAAATGAAATTCTAAACTCATGGAGTATTTATTGAGGATATCGCGCCGTGCATGGCACTAATAACGGTCCACTCATGTGGAGATTGGAAAGCAGAAACCTGTAAATTGTAATCATTTAGATGTTAATTAACTAATGAATAATTTTACACTAACAGTGTAAATTTTTTCACTATAAGATCATTACATAAATAATTACTTATAATAAGTGAGTTGTAAAAACCTTTTAACATTAGAGACTACGACAAGAAAGGGTAAAAACATACATGTGGGTAGCTAACCTAGGGAGCTGAAATTTACATAGTAAAACGAATACCAACAATTCTTTTTATTAGAGTACATAATTAGGCTTAAAAAACAGATGCAACGTCTACAATGTTGAACAGTGCTGTAGTCGAAATTATGATATATATTGTACTATAAACTTTTTTCTAGTCTTTTATATAGAAAAAGGAGAGACAAGGTAGATGCTTTCAAAATCTCATTGAGCACTTTTCTTATATACTTTACAGTAATAATATTTATGTTTCCTTGCTTAATTATGATTAATAATTCACTTCTGCTGAGGGAGAGAAAAAACCAGCCTTTGCTCCAGCAAATGGACAAATTTGAGAAGTGTTATGAAAAGGAAAACGATAGTCAACCCCGTGGTTGCAATAACACGCACTTTGTCAGAATTTAGAATTAATGCTGTAGCAATAGATTGATAATCCCTCATAATGACACAATTAATATTAAAATCGATGGACGAATAGCTTACGGAATCCAACTTGGAAGACTTCAACCTTTAGATATTATGTTTAATCTTAGTTGTTGTGACTGCAGCACCCTAGCTACTCTTTGACTAATCTAGTTCTCTTAAATTATTCTTTCGTTAATTCATCACATTACCTACTCCGTATCTTTTAAAGTTTTTTACACTCTTTTAATAGACTCAAATAGAGGAGTATTTGTCGAAACTAATTTTATTACGATTTAAACATTTCACTTAATTAACATACCATTTATTGGAACGGTAATATATTGCTGATTTGATAACGACATCGATAAATAACTTATTGGCTTTAATTTCTAAAACTTAATTTTTAAAACAAAATCAATTTGTCAAACAACTAGATATTTGGGACAAGAGAACGTGTATCACAGTTTCTAAACTATCAAGTCAAATGAAAGCTGAAAGTTCATTACTTATGGAAGTTGATGAATAGAAATTTTCTCTTAGTATTCCCTCGAGTGTCCACACCGCTATTATTTTTTGAGTAAAAAAAATGTATATTCATCAAATCAAGAAATAATTAATTTTATTTTAAAGATTGTTTTTATTAAGTGTTAGGTGACCAAATCTCAATATCTATTAATTAAAGTCATTTTAGTCAAATTATCTATTTTTACCTAAAAATTAATATTTTCTTAAGGGTGTACAAATGGCTAAGTAAACATTCTTTTTGATCCGGATGGAATATTAAATAGCATTTAATTAATTTGCTTATCATGTCATGATGACCATTGATCATTAGTGGAACTCATGAATGAGCAGAAAAACAATCGATTTGGTGGACCAGTTCATAGAGAACGAAATTGAGGGTAACCTGAAAGAAAGAAAGAAAAAAAGGAAGGAAGGAAAAGCATATTCAACAATCATCAAACTTGTTGCGTTGCAACTACGTTGATTGTTGGCCTAATGATCATTTCTTTGATATGATATTATCTTTTTACCCTCCCTTTTGTTAAGGAAATAATCTCAACTACTAAAATGGGCGTATTATTTTGCAACCCCCGAGTCATTTGGTAAAGAAATATGTTTCCTGACTTTCATTGATTATTGTGTATACTATATATATATTGTTATATAATTATTTATATGGCTACAAACTAGGTAATTAAATCTTCTTAATATAATTGAAATATAAATTTACCTAATATAAAAGATATACAAAATATGATAATATTCTATCAATGGTAATATACAATATATGATAATATTCTATCACACCCCCGCAGTTGAAGCGAGAGGTTCTCGTACGCTGAGACTGACTCGGAAATCATCAAAGAGTATGCGCGGAAGTCCTTTAGTGAATCTGTTGTAAGCTTTTGTCTTAAAATTGTAGGTAAAAATCGGGTAAAAGAGTATTCGAAAGGTTAAACAAAGAGAACGTTGAGTCAAGATATGTCTCTCTGTCTTTATGACAAAATTGCCCCGTATAAATGCTTTTACGGTATTGTGCAATAGTCTCCCAAGAAAAAACAACAACTAATCAACTGTACAAATCAAATACAGTTGATTCTAGCGAAGAAAATGAATACGAACAGATTGTTGAAGAAAGAGAACTGAAAAGTGTTTTCTGCTTTCTGTATTTTCGTTTTCTGTTTTGTATGTCCTGGACGATGAACATAACAAAAAAGAAAAACTTTGAGTAAACGTGTTGTGTGTTATGTCTTCCTATTTCATGCTCTATTTCTCTCATATGTCCTTAAGAATTGAAAAGAAACATTCAATTTATAAGAGTGGAAAAGGAAGACAAACAGTCATAGGGAGGCAAACAGTCACGTCTGTTGGTATTTGTTCTCTTGAACAGTCATGATTGTTGGTGTCTTCAAGAATCATTAAACTTCAGGTACTAAAATATAAATAGCTAACATTTCAGGGACCAAAAAGAAGGTTCCTGAAGAGCCCACGACCCACGACACGTGACCAGAGCCCGGGCGGGACGGGCGGGCGGCGGCGACGCGTGTGTGGGGCTTAGCCCCGAACCCAAGCTCACCTAGGTCCTCTCCCTTCTAAACACATGGGTTACCCCTTCAGGTCTCAAACCCTTACTCAAACTTAGAGTTTATATATTGCATAAACTCTAATTCTTTTACCAATAAGGGAGATTTGTCATTTTTGACCAAAGACCTTCCATTTTTTCATGTCTCAAACACATTACTTTGTGTACGAATATCTCTTTCATTTCTTAACGAAATTTGACGATATTTGGCACTAATATTATCTACACACTTAGTAGATTAGGCATGTGCGAAGAAATAATATTTTCGACATGCGGGGCACACTTGTTAAATCATTAAAGATGGGATAAACTCAATCCCACATTTAGTAAATTTTCAACAATCCCCTCTTGAAAGAGAATTGGTGCAAACATGGTGCCAAAGTTCAACAATCTTTCAGCGGAAAGATATTGCAACAGGAAAGGTAGCTTTCGGCTTTGAACCTTCATTAGTCGATTACCATCGGATTTACTTACTGCGCAGTGAACGCGATGTCTTGAACCGTTAGTGTTTAGTGTAAACCAATACAATGATATCAATACAATAACTATCCTTATTCATTTCTTCTTATTGTTTTGTCCATTGTGGCCATGGACAACGCTTGGATTCTTAAGTGCGTACATTTGAAGCGGCCTATCTTCGCACTTAAATTGGTGATCTCCTATAAGGTATATTGCTCTACCCCACTTGCAAGTGTTAGGAATCATTAAAAGTTTCAGAAACTTATCATTTACCCATCATGCAGGTAACACTTAATGTCTATCACGTGAACAACTTTGGAGTTATCTTTCTTTAAAGAATGATAATCCGAAGTGCTCTTACTTCAAGTGAGCGCTAAACTGAACCTCTATAGTTTAGTTTTCCCATTGAACCAAATTTGTGGGATCTCTAGTCAGTAAGGTTGGGTTACCACCATAAAGATTCTTATTGTTTGGGTTTTAAGCCCATTCTTCTAGACAAGCAGAGTATTTAATCTTTGGGTAGGCCTTTAGTTAAAGGATCCGCTAAGTTATCATTTGATTTGACGTAATAAATGGACATGACACCCGTAGTGATCAACTGCCTAACGGTCTTATGCCTCCGACGAATATTTCTAGACTTGCCGTTGTACATATTACTTCTTGCCCTTCCCAAAGCCGATTGGTTGTCACATTTAATCATCACCGAAGGCACGGGTTTATCCCAACAAGAGATATCCTTTAAGAAGTCGTGAAGTCATTCTGCTTCTTCTCATGCTTTGTCAAAAGCGATAAACTCTGATTCCATAGTGGATCGGGCGATGCATGTTTGCTTAGAGGATTTCCAAGACACATGCTCACCACCAATTGTAAAAATATACCCACTGGTGGATTTGGTGTTTTTTATGTCAGATATCCAGTTTGCATCACTGTATTCTTCCAGTACGGCTGTATATCTTGAATAGTGTAATTCGTAAGTCAGCGAATATTTCAGATATCGTAGTATCCAATTTAACGCTTTCCATTGATCATTCCAGGATTATGAGTGAACCTAGCCAATTTATTGACTGGATAAGCGATGCCGGGTCGGGTGCAGTTTGTAATGTACATTAAACTGCCAATGATTTGTGCATATCGCTCTTGGGATATGGGAGCACCATGATTTTTATCAATTCTATGATTCTTATCCATTGGTGACTTCATAGGGGGACTATCAAAAGCATCAAATTTCCTCAAGATAGAGAACTTGAATGGGTGACATGTGTTTGAGAGACTTGTTTGAGAGAATGTTGAAGAGATAGGTTGCCATTGAGAGCGCGTAATGCCAAAAATAGGGAGGGATAGAGGCATGGGCAATGAGGGCATGAATTAAGTTATTTATAGTTCTAATTTGCCGTTTGGCTTTTCCATTTTGTGGAGAGGTACATGGACAAGAAAAATGAAAAATAAGGTCATATTTGGCGAAGAACAATTTGAATTATTGATTATCGAATTCCCTTCCATTGTCATATTGAAAATATTTGATATTCTTTTCAAATTGTGTCTTTATGAAAGCGCTAAAGGATGAAAAAAATAGAATAGACTTGGGACTTATTACCAATGGGAAAAGTCCACAAAAAGTTGGAATAATCATCTAAAAATAACACATAATATCTATGCCCGGCCGTGCTTAAAATGGGAGAAGTCCATAAATCACTATGTATTATATCAAATGGCATTAAAGTACAGGTGGATGAAGAATAAATGAAAATTTGACATATTTTCAAAAAATGCAAGATTCACAGACAGGAGTAGTAGAGACATGTTTGCACTGAATAAATTTATTTTTGCTAAGGGAGCGCAAAACAGAATCTCCCGGATGTCCTAATCTATTATGTCATAAAGAAGATGAAAGAGCTGCAAGGGTTGATGGAGAGGATGCTAGATAGCCAACGGTGATGGTGATAGGATAGATGTCCTCAATGCTGTCACATCTCATTATTCACGTCCCTGTCATAAGGTCCTTCATAAAAAAACCAAAATGATCAAATTCAAGGAAAACATTATTGTCGATTGTGAAACGACGCACATAGATTGAATTTTTGATAAGTTTCGGGGCATAGAGGACATTGTTTAAAACTAACGGTGGATGTGGTGGGGAGATGGATTATTGTCCATAACCTCGAATGTGAATGCCTTTTCTACTACCAATAATAATATTTCGATTTAAATTGCTCATACTAAAATAAGATGAGAGAGTATCTTGGGATGCTGTCATATGAGATGTGGCACCAGTATTCATGTACCAACCATCGTCTGGTGCATTGAGAGAAATCGTGTTCATAACAGCCTCAATATCCGTCGGTGCATATGTTGAAGGAGAAGAGACATGTGCATTGTATGTCTGCTGCAGACATACACTGATGATGCATGGTTGAGGCTGTCGGGCTAAATATGGGGCCCATGATGACGTCGAGAAGGGACACGGTAGAGCAGCCCAAGCCGGTGGGGGCCATGCAACCCATTGTGAGTAGGCAACCCATGATGGGGGCTTCTGCCACTGTTGCTGCCACTGCGGCTGGATGTCAGCCGGTGGGGGCTGCCCTCTACCGCCACTGCTACTGTTTTCGGTTTGGCCACCGTGGCTTCGGCCGAAATTTTGCCCTTTGTTGTTGGTCTGGGATTGTGAGCCACATTTTGGATCGTTGGCTTGTCGGTGTTGCGGGGCATAGGCCGAGCCCCTCGGGTCTGTAATTGTGCCGCCGGTGGTCATGAGGGCGGCGTCGGCGGTGATTGCATTTGTCGTGGCCCGCTTGGTTTTTCGTGTTTCTTCAAGGATGAGTCTCGAACGTGCCTCATAGAATTGAGGCAATGGCGTGCTTTGTTGAAGGATAATAGCGACGCCATCATAAGATTCATTCAAATCCGCAATGAGTTGGATCACCAATCGTTCAGCGCACCAACGTTGGAGAGTTGATCGACAATTATCTTAAGCTCTTGACAATAGGCCAACACATTAGGAAAATCATCCTGCTGAATGTCATTGAATTGATTTTCCAAATACAAGGCACATTGTGTCTTGTTATCGTGAAAGATGTTTTCCAATCGCTCCTAAGTTTGTTGTGCAATAGCGTCGGTTTTAATGATTGTATGCAATAGGTCATTTGAGATTGTGTTGTAGATCCATTGTAGAACAACAACATCTAGACATGACCAAAGTTCGTCCTCATGTTTCTCCAGGGGTTCAGCAGTGGGCTTTGATTTTGGAGGGATGATATGATCGATGACTTTGTATACACGACAATGGATCTTAAATAGTTTCGCTCAAGAGGATTACTGAACTTTTTCCATCTCAAGAGTTATGTGAATGAAGTTCTTGATGTTGTTGACTGCAAGAGCATGATGAATTTTAGGTTGTTCAACCATTGAAATTTGGGAAAGAAGAAGGGAGGAGATTTTTTTTTCAAGACTTGGAAGAAAAACGGGAGAGGGAGTACGTCGACAAAAGAGGGTGGCTGCCGAGAGGGGGGAGGGGGGGCAGCTGGGAAGAAATCAGGGTGTGGCTTCTGATATCATAAAGGAATATGTTCTCTAATTACTGTGTACAATATATAGTGTTACATAATTATTTGCATGGCTACAAACTAGGTAACTAAATCTTTCTAATTACAATTGTAATATAATTTCACCTAATATAAAAGATAAGGTAATATTCTATCAATGGTAATATACAAGATATGATAATATTCTATCATGATGGATAAGGAAAATAGTCATGGGATAAAAATTTAGTAATGTCTTATCCGTTGTTTGGTTACTAATCCTAGAATAAGTTATTCCAAGATTAAAAATAGTATCGGGATACGTTATTCCTGCCTGAGGGTGGAATAACAATCCCAAGATAAAATAATGAAAATGACAAAAATAGCCCGAGGTCCCTCCATTTTCTATTAAATAAGATGGAGAGTATTTTTATAAACAAACCATCTTTTCTTAGAAATTTTGCAATGTATATTACTTTTTTAAAAAATAAATCAAATAATTAATAAAAAATAAGATTAAAATAACTAATTCCGATATAACTAATTACAACACATAACTAATTCCATCATAACTTGTATTCAAACCAATTGACTCATGTTAGCTTACGAAAAAATAGACGTAGAAACGTGTATTAGACGAGTGTCTACCAGCTGGGGTGTTAGTTTCATGAGATTTTTGTTGCCAATAGTCGTCCCAAGGAGTTTAAATTACCTAAGTTTATAGTGAAGTAAGTCCAAAGACGAGTCCCAATTTTATTATTTCTAACATTGATCCTTTGGTAATGTAAAATCTAATTTAAAATTAGTAGGAGATTGCGTGACGAATTTTTCCTGTTTTTCTTTCACTCCCAACTCCCAACAGATCAGTTTAACAATTTATGACGCTTCTTTTACCAACCACCCATGTCTGGAACTTATGAAGAAATTAAAGAAGGGAATAGAAAAGTACAATTCCAAAAGATACAAGGACAACAGATTTCCACCTTCTTTCCACTTCACTTTGTTGGTTTTTGCTGGTATTTTTTTTACAAGGGAAATATCTTTGGGAGGAAGTTAATGTCTTAATTCTGATAAGATGCACATTCCAGAAAAGCCTATTAGTGATATGAGAAGGAAAACTGTATTACCAAATGAATCTAATTCACTATTTTATTAGGTTACTATTGAGATAAGTCAGTCTAAAAATATTCCTTTGGGAAATTGTCCGCTTTGGATTAATTTCACATAATTTTTTAAGGTCTCACACGGGATCATTTGGTTTAATAGCAAGTTATGTGTGGATAGTAACACAAAGATTAGTATGCAGAAATTAGTAATAGATAAATTAATTATACAAGAATGAGTAACACGGAGATTATATATTTCTTAAAGAATGTTTAGTTTGATATATTGCAGATTATTATACAATGTATAATTTAAAATATTTATTTACTATTTAAACAATACAAACTTTTCTTACTATATATTGTGAGAATTATTATTTTAATCTTTGTATTACTAATACATCTATTTCTTATCTCACATTTCCTCATAAATGATGCATAGATCCTGATAACTTATGCAGTGTATAAATTAACAGGTATTAAAGTGCTAATTATATTGCATACAAAACAAGCTCTAAGACTATTCCTTCATCTTATATATGCAGCTTCTTTTACGTGAGATTTTGTTGGCACGTTCAATAATTATTAATTACTAAATAATATTTTTACAGAAATTTACTTCTAGCTATATTAATTTTAATATGTTGCATATCAACACAAAAATTAAACTCATTGCGAAATATATGGTAAAGTTGAAACAAGACAAAAGTCAAGTCAGAGGATGGCATCAACCAAACCTGAGAGCATGTCAGAAATTATAGCCTTTATGAGTTGGACATGGAAATATGACGAAAAAGGTGAAACAAAACATAAAACATAAAATAAACGTACCAAATACTCCATTAGATTGCGGCATTAAAATTTAAAAGTACGATGACAAGTAACTCTTGGGGGGTCATTACTCATTAGTGGGAGTGCACACCGAATTGAGAAGCACCCCACCACTATTTCCCCCTTTGAAAATCTGAATTGAAAGAGACCACCAAACTAAGCAAAAAAAATAGAGTAAGGCTTCTTGAAACTAGAGCTTGTAGCTGTTGACCCTTTAATGACATTTGCTCAAACTCTCTGCTTCTATTACATACAAAGCTGAAAACACACAGGCATTTGAAGGGGGTCTCTGGCTGCTGCGGAGTATACTGTGAAAAAGAGAATGAAAAATACTTCAAGATTTTGAGTTTTCTGTACACCCTTTTGATTTTTGTTTGCTTCTTTGCGAGTTGGAGCTAAAATGGCTGAAGAAATTTGTTTCTTTGCAAAGGTTAGTGTTTTTAGCTTTCCTTTCTTGTTCTTCCTTCTAATTTTATGATTTCCTTTTCTTATTTTAGCTCTTTTTGCGCATGTTAAGAAGAGATCCAGCTAAAAAAATGTTCTTCAGGTGTATTTATGGTCTTGTTTGAGCTGGAACCCCAACTCCCTCTTCTTGTTGGGTTGCTTGGCGGTGCTACAAATATCAGTTTTGGTGGGTTCATACTTGAACATATCTTGGAGTATAGTGAAGATAGTGGAAAAAATTGTGCATTCTCTTCTATTTGCTCTTGCGGTTTCTGTTAAAAAGTTTTTAACTTCAGCAGAAACTCTGAGCTTTCAAAGTGCAAGTTAATATAAAATTTACTTTTTCAGTTCTTTCAGAAAGAGCCTGAGTCTATTTTTGGCCTGTTGCCACGGAATGTAAATTGTAGATTAATATGTATTCGGTTGACAGGTGTTTGATCTATCTTATCGTGTATCCTAATTTGTGCCGGTGATAATTTGCTTTACCCCGAAAGACCTGCTGCTTTTCAGATAACAGTTACTAATATAGATAGTTCCATCTTTTTTTATTTAAGAAATCACCTCTCTTTACAAGTTGGTTATGGTTTTGTTGTTCCTTAAGTAGCATTTTACCTAGCTTTGTATCCCTCTTAGTCTGTGATATAAAGTTAAAATGATTAGTAACTTCGCATTTCTCGTTTTCGTTCCACTTTCATATTGACTACCGGCTTGTATTTGAATGACAGGATAGTATCATGATAAAACCTCCCAAGAGATCTCCAGCATTGTTAAGGATGGTTGTTGTTGTGTTTACACTGATCTTTGGTACTTATATTTGTTCAATTTGTCTTAAACAAACTACCATGGCAAAAACAAGTAAATACTTGAACGTTGAAGTCATAGAAAGGCCTTGTCATAACTATGACATTGATCGATCCCAAACTCCGTATGTCCATTATCCCAAGCCCAAAACCTTTAGCCGGTATGTACTTGAGAAATTTCAGTTTGGTTGTTAAGTTCCCGTCTTATATGAATTTACCTGAACTCATTTCACTCTATTGTTATTTGATTTAGGGCTGAATGTGGCTGTAATCCTGTACGGCTCTTTGCCATTCTCTCAATGCAGAGGTCTGGGAGTGGATGGTTTGAAACACTATTGAATAGTCATATGAATGTAAGTTCCAACGGTGAAATATTCTCTGTCAAAGATAGAAGGCAAAATGCCTCTTCAATCCTGAGGACATTGGATACAGTTTACAATTTGGACTTCTTTACGAGTGCTTCCAAAGATCACTGCTCAGCTGCAGTGGGCTTCAAGTGGATGCTTAATCAGGTAATAACTTTTTCTTACCTAAAAGTTTCACTTGTCATGCTTCAAATTCTATATTTGGGAAAACATGTAGGTATAGATGAATATGGTGTAGCCAAAGGCGCCTGTCTTGACCTCCTTAAAATTCTGAGTGTTTGAAGAAAATTAACTGTAACTCCAGATTGAAAAAAGCAATTCTCTGACAGTTTGGTGCATGATGGTTAGTTTTCCCCTTTTTGAAAGGGGAAAGGTCCTCTTGAACTTGATGCCTGGGGTAGAAGGTTAAGTTTTACTTGTTGAAAAAAATTAATTAGTAAAAGGTGACAATTACTGATTGAGACACAGAAGTCATTTATCTCTTATGCTTCTAGAAGTAATTTTGACAATTTCAGAGTACTCAAAGTCTCAAACGCAAACATCAGAAAGTATGCCTTCCCTCATAAAACTGGAAAGCTTCACCAAACTGTTAAGACTAGTTGTTGAGATGACACATCTTTGTTAATATTGATCTGAAAGATGAAAAAGGCTAAGAAACATCTATCTTTTCAAGATATTACAATCAAAGATGGTTTTATCACATAAAACTGTTCCTGTAGTTCTGGATATGGCTTGAATTGATGATAGCTGAATACTCACGGAGGTGTCGGCTGCTTTTCTTATTTTCCTTTTTAATGGGAAGCACTATACCTATGTAAAGCACAATAATTCTTTGAGAAGGCTCTATTTTGTACAATGCCTCATTGGGTTGCTAGAATGTTCTAGTAATTTTTATGTATTCATCTAGTTGTTATTTGACTTGATCGATAATCGCGATTGCAGGGGTTAATACAACACCATGAGGAGATTGTTGAGTACTTCAACAAAAAGGGCGTTTATGTGATATTTCTCTTTAGAAGGAATCTGCTGCGACGTATGGTTTCCGTGCTTTCAAATTCCTATGATCGATATGCCAAACTCTTGAATGGAACACATAAGTCTCATGTGCACTCACATGAAGAGGTATCATCTTGCATCCTTCCCTCTTTATCACTACAGGCACATGGACTTAACAATCTAATCATTTTGTTGCTTTGCCTAGGCTGGTACTCTTGCAAAGTATAAACCAGAAATCAATACAACATTGTTAATCACGGATTTGAAGAGAATGGAGGTATCAGCCACAGAGGCACTGGAATACTTCAACAGCACTCGGCATATGATTCTATATTACGAAGATATTGTCAGAAATCGAGCTGTAAGAAGATATCTTCTTTAAGATTCTTAACTTGTAATTACTTTTGTCCTGTATTTCTATATCCACCAAGGAGTTCACTAGTTACTTATTCAAACTGTAAATTTACTCGAGCTTCTTTAACTTTCCCTTTCAAAAAAAAAAAGCAAAGGCTTTTTCAGTATTTTTTTTGTACGCCCAGCTTGCGTAGCTTGCTATGCTGGAGAGACCAAGTATTATTATTTTCTTGTCTAATTCTGTAATTACTTGCAATCTTGTTTCATCTATGTTGCTCATATTTCCTGCTTTTAATGCAGAAATTGGTAGATGTTCTTGAGTTTCTGAAACTGCCAGAGATGGATCTAAGTAGCCGTCAAGTTAAGATACATAACGGGCCATTACAGGAGCATATCAAGAACTGGGATGATGTGAACAAGACCTTGAGTGGAACAGCTTACGAGAAGTTCCTCCAAGCTGACTATTAATTATTTCCCACTTCTCACTTTCATTGATCGATGAAGGTGTAGATATCAACTGTTTTTCTTGCAAAAGCTGACTGGTTCGGTATACTCTCAACTTGGAAAAGCTTCCTGCTGCATTTGCCTCTGAAAATCAGTCCAAATTCAGCGTAGTACCAAGTTTCACTCTCATGTATCTGTAGGTTTTTTCTATTTTATTCCACATTTAAGTGTATAGTGAAGTAGCTAAAGTTGGGCAGTGCCAAAGGCAAGTAGTCATAGATTTGCAGGCTATATTTCTCTCCTTGTTTTCCCCTTTGTTCTTTTCTTTTCCCCCCTTTATCTGTAATTTAATAAAATAGATGCATTACAGATGCATAGTAGTGAGGTTATTTTCTACTTCAAATTGTGTGATGGTTTTGGTCGGTCTACTTTAGGGTCCAGCAATTTTTGTAACTCCTTTTGTGTTTGATAAATCTTCATTTCTTTCATGTGCTTCCTTGGTTCTTTTGCACAGCTGAACAGAGAATTGCAAAGATTGACCCTTGTCTGGCCTGAGGCCCTGAGCTGAAATAAGTTGATGTTGAATGGCTTCACTACAATTTTAGCCCTTGAGAATCACGTGTTGAAAGAAGAAAAGATTTTTTTGATTTGTGTGAGATATGAATTTTCTTAGTTCATGACTAGAAAATTATTATTAAGACACATGCATTATTCATGTACTAGGAAAGAGGGGAAGAAGTAATAACATTAACATACATGTACTAGATTGCTACATGCTAGAATTCTGTAAAAAAAATTCCTATGTATTATAACCATTTTATGTAAGTCTAAGTTGGTAGAAGAATATTTTCCTCCATTTATCTTCAAATGAAAATGATTGATTACGTTAAGTGAAATATAGAGAAAATTATTTTCTCACTTGTCTTCGAAGATAATTTGCGAAGAATTGTTTTCTCGTTTGTGTTCAAAGATAATTTGAGTAATTTGAGAGTCCTCCCCCTCTCTGAATTTTCTAACATCTTGGACCATTCAAGAAATCAAGAGAAACCTAGCAAGTTGAAATACTTTACTTGGACTTTCGACCAGGGGAGACTACCAACAAACATCTTCCTAGCAAGCATAGGAATAAACATTACTAACACTTGTATCTACTGCAACACCCTAAATGAGTTTCGATAAGGATCCTTGCCTAGAACACCTACTTGACGCGAATTTGGATTAGTCAGTACAATATTTACTGTAACGTTAGCATTTTTTTAAAAGGATACACGTTTTGTGAACAAAAAGAAAAAGGTTGTACATCTCCATTGTTTTATGTAATGTGATTATCTCCAAGTAGTGAGGACCTAATTGCCCTCATGTTGCTTACTTTATTCTATAAATGGCTTTAGGGAAAGAGAGTTTAAGCACACCAAGCCATTGCATTCTCTATCTACCTCCCTCAGCTCATTCACTTCATGGCTCAATTGATCCTTGCTAACCTTTCCTTGCAATGATCTTCTCCCACATTATTCAATCTATTGAAGGAAGATACTTGAAGTTGGAGAATACAAATGATCGCTCTAGACCACCCTACGTTCACACAGTAAAATATGCAATAGAGAAGACACTAACTGACAATGTGGCCACACTTGCATCTCCACTAGAACCTGTTGGAAATTTGGCTTTGTCGGGGAGATGCGTCCACCCATCTTTGATGAATTAAACACTAGTGTTCCGCATATTGGAGGCTTTGTCTCTTCACACATGCATAATCTACTAAGTGAGTAGATGATCGTAGGGCCAAGAATCGTCAAATTTCGTTGAGAAATGAAAGAGATATTGGTCTACTAAGTAAGGTGTTTGAGGGATGAAAATATGGTGTGGGACAAATCTACCACATCGGTGGAAAAAAGAAGAATTGCTCTCTTTATAAGTCTCTAAAGTGGTAAAGGGTTTGGGACCCAAGGGGTATCCCATGTGTTTAAAGGAGAGAGGACCTAGATGTGCTTGGGTTCAAGGCTAAGTCCACACGCGCGCCCGTCCCGTCCGGTCACGGGCTGTTTCTGATATTATCTTTTTGGACCTCAAATTACTTAATATTTACAGCTTGGTCCCTAGAGTTTCTAGAAAGTTGATTTTGGGAAAGACGGAAGGCAGAAACTTTCTGCCTACCGTTTGGACTGTTTTTTGGAGCATTAACCAACCATTACTTGGCTGTTAACTACTCCATAAATAGCCCTCCTTCATGACCATAAATCAGCCTCACTAATGGCATTTAACATGGCATTATCAACCTCCCTAATAGCCATTAACAGCCCTCCTAATGACTATTTACAACCATGTTTATGGCAGTTGAGGAGTCCCTCCTCCATGCTATATATTGATGCCTCTTTGGCTCAATAAGGTGACAAGAGAATAACACAAAAACCCACGAAAATACCCAAGACAGTGACACAAAATAGTCACGCAAAACAGTCAAAAACAGTGACGAAATACAGTGTGATATACACAACAGAGACACACTATATACACAGAGACAAAACAGAAGAGTAAACAGAAACTCTTCCTTCCTTTTCCATATCTTCAGCAAGTCGATTCATATTTGTTTTCTTCGTCAGGCTCAACCTATTGGCTTTGTAGATTTGAGATTAAAGTGTTGTTTTATCTTGTGAGACTATTGCCCGCTAACGTAAAAGCATATATACGGGGCAATCTTGTCTTAAGGACAGAGGGCAATCACTCGACTCAACACACAACGTTGTAACCATCCAGATTTAGTTGTTTCTTGATTTCAGGTTATCAAGATTCAAGACACAACAAGCTTGCGGCAGTTTTGAAGATTGACAATTTATTTATCCTTTCGAACACTTGTAATAGTTATTTACTTCCCGTACTGCTTTATAAAGTACAATAAAGTACCAACAGAACCAACACCGCCAAGTCCAGTTCAGACAGTGTCTCAGCCCCCACCCCCTGGTCAAGTCGACGGTTTCAGGCCTTCAGGACCTGGTCACTCTCTTAGAGGCAATTAAGACCTATATTATATATAGCTACATGCATCAATCGTTATGCTAGGTATAAAACTTGTGTTTGTATCAATGTAATTCATTATTTTTAAAGGTACTCCATTCATATATTTATCATGACATGAATCTTGACATTAAATTTATCAGCCTATTCCAATTTTCTCCATATGAGGAATACAAAAGTATATGTTTTAATTTTCATTAGTATAAAAAGTCATCCTTGACGTCAAACTTACATTAAGAGCATACTCTTATGCATCAATGTATTATTAGTTACACTACATGAAGTTCTCTATCCCGTGGATAGAGTAGCAGTTAATTTGTCCCACCATTCTTGATCTCAAAGCGTTGTCCAAATCATTTTAGTTATGTTGGAAATTTGCCTTTGATGGGGGTTGCATCCATCCATCTTTAATGACTTAAACACTCGGGTTCCGCATGTTGGAGTCTTTGGTTCTTCACATGTGCATAAGTGAATAGATGACCTTATGACCAAGGATCGTCAAATTTCATTAAGAAATGAAAGAGATATTGGTCCACTAAGTAAGGTGTTTGAGGCATGGAAATATGGTGTGAGACAAATCTGCCACATCGGTGGGAAAAAGAAGAATTGTTCTTTTTATAAGCCTAAAAATGGATAAGGGTTGTCCGGTCCAGTCCGGTCCGGGCTCGGGTCGTGGGCTGCGGGCTGTAAAGCCAACAGTTTTATGACATTAACCATCTGAAACATTTTGCACTTACTACAAAACGTACAAAACGTTTTTGGCCATGACTACACCTCTTAAAGGACCCCTTAACACATCTCCTCCTCCTAAACACTATATATTGAGACCTAAAACTGATTTGAGGGAAGCAGGAGAAAAGAACACAGAAAGATAAGAGAGGAGACAGAAACAGTAGAGAGAGAAAAGAACAGAAACTCTTCCTTTTCCTCTAAATTTTCCATTCTTCAGCAAATCTTTTCATGTTTATTTTCTTCGTCAGAATCAACCTATTTTCTTTGTAGTGTTGATTAGTTGTTGTTTTATCTTGGGAGACTATTGCCCGCTAACGTAAAAGCATATATACGGGGCAATCTTGTCTTAAAGACAAAGAGTCATCTCTCGACTCAGCCACAGTTGTAACAATCCAGATTTAGTGTTTCTTGATTTCAGGTTATCAAGATTCAAGACTCAACAAGCTTGCGGCAATTATAATCTTGGCTGTTAGTTTATCATTTCGAACACTTGTAATAATTATTTACTTTCCGTACTGCTTTGATTCCAACAATTATATCCAACAAGTTATCCACTCACAATATTCAAAATTTAAAAATAATTAACGTCCATATTCTTCTAGAGTTCAAGTTAACAACATACGATCTTAGTTACAATATGATGCCTTTGCTGTGACAAATTCCGTAACGTACTATGAGCAAAGAGAACAGTGAAATTGCATGAAGTGCATAGAACTATACTTAGCTTCTTGATATAAAATGTCAAAAGTACTACACCAGTAAGAGAACATATTATCTCAATCTTTAAACTATAAAATTGATCATTGCATTATAAGAAATAACTACAACCCCTCAAACTTCTATAAAATAATCCGACATTAGGAAAAGAACCAATTGCAGGTTTAGTTTCAGCGCAGACATCTTTTTAGTATCTCCTCACATAAGATTTGCAAATCCTTTTAAAAAAAATCCTTTAATTTCTTCATCTCCCCCCCCCCCCCCTTTCATGCTTAATTTTTATCCCTTAATTGAATCGCGGTCACCTCATATGTATATTTGTTCAATTTATTAAGTGATGATCTTTGTCAGCGCAAATAATATACAATTGGAAACACATGGAATTAGCTACGGAATTTGTCGGTATTCCCCAGCTAATCCGTCGCTAGTCCGTAGCTAATCGGGATTAGCATGGAATTTTTGCTGTTTTACCACGAAAGTTTATTCGTCGCTAATTCCTGGTTTTCCAGTAGTCGATGATTTACATTTTTCTTCATTGTCTCCATAATGTAGCATTCTACCTCACCTTGATTATTTAACTTTCTAATATTCAGTAAATCAAGTCTACATAGTTGAACAATATTTGCAGTCTCTACAAAATTCTAAGAAAATGGGCCTCGGTAGTTGGGGGTGCTTCTCTGAGTATTCAACCAAAACTACTTATAACTAATATCAACCATCTAATTTGGGAATAGGCAAAAGGAGGAAGGAAAATTATAATGGTAACAATATACACAGATGGTGTAAAAGCTATCAGGTCATGATATAAAAAATAGTAACAGGTAATCGTCTATAAAAAAATGAAACAATACCTTAAAAAAATAAGATGATTACCTGTTACATAGGTAAAAATACACTATCCATAAATCCAAGATATATTGTAACAATAAAAAATTTACAATCTTTTTGGTTCAAAAGACGTGCAAAAGATCCTTTATACCATCTTTTTTGTAATGATTTATACTATAATAACCATTTGAGCTACCAACAGCACTCATGTATCACAGCCTAGCAAAGCTGAAAGGTAATGCTCTTTGTTTTCTAGTAGTATCATAGTCTATCTTTTATGTCTTGTGCAATTGGATGGGCCAGTACTAAAGAGAGGTTTCCAGGACTCGAGGACCAACTTTAGAATGTCCTTATAGAAAGAACCTCCTTTTAAAACTTCATTTCACAGAGACTCTGGAAATATTGGAGAGTCAATGGAATTCCATATCCCACTTCCAAGGTATCATTTTGGTTTATTTTGACTTATTTGAATCAAGTAATAACCTATTTGAGACAAAAAAGAGTGCTAGGACCCATCAGAAGTAGGTAGAAAATTATACTAGTATTCAGTATTCACCATATATAAGATAGAAACAAAAATAAAGAAGGTGATACTCAGTGAAAAGAGAAATTAAATATGGGGTAAAAAGGGAATAGACAGCAACTTTATTAAGCATGAAAAACCCGGCAAATTTGCTGCAAAATTGAATTATCTAGCAGAAGCAAGAGATTTTATTATTATTATTATTATAATATTAGACCGAGATGAGTTTAAATGAAACGATATAACCGATATGTAATTAATCTCAACTTGCTTAGAATTGAGGCATAATTGTTATTGTAAGCCAGAGTAAAGCAACTCTGTCTACGCTTCAATATTTCTATGCCATACAGACCTACTCGTGTAAGGAAATCAAAACAACACCTGTGCATAATAATACGGAGTATTTCATTTCCTATACTTTATACCTTCAGAGTGAAAAATCAGATGAACAAATGAATTAATTTGTGGAGATACTAAAGATAACAAGGAAGAAAATAATCACACAGCCAAATCTATTATCCCTTCATTTCCTCCAAACTGTATGTTATTGATTTCCATAGACCTCAAACAAACAAGCTCTATCAAATCTCCAGTCCATATATATGACAAAAGACAAGAAGCAAAAGAATAGAATGATGACCTGTTGAATGAGCATCTTCACGAAACAACTCAAGTCCACTGTAACTCATTAGGGAAAGCAAATTAAACTACAATTCTGTTTAAAGAAAATAAAATTAATAATAGTAAGTAAAAGTACTATATATGTCACCAATTTGAGAAATCCTAAAAAAGATTAAAGTGGTCCTAACAAGTTGAATTTATTACTCCACTATGGACAAAAAAAGAAGTCAAAGCATTGGAGATATAGTAAATGAAAAGGACCACAACAAATTAAAATAGAGATTAATGATCACTTAGCTTCAGTCAACTATCATTAGCTTATCTAAGCCATCCATTAGCAATTATTGAACCTTTTTAGTTAGTGGTAGGTGCTCCTTTAAGCAATAATATTCATAGGAGTATATATTTCCAAGGCACCAGTGAACCAAATATTATTTGATCACAGGAAAAGCATAGAGCTCAAATTTCACACTAATGCAAAGAGAAAAGGAATAGTAGCAGCCAACAAATGAGAACCAGCTAGCAGTGAACCAAGATAAGGGCTATAATTGTACTCCCTCCTGTTAAAAAAAAGTTTTAGACTTAGTCTTTTTTTTGTTCAAAAATAGTGTTCACTTACCAAATAAAAAAAGAATTAATCTTGTTTGTCCAATTTAGCACTTACTGACTAAATTCCAATACCCATTCAATCAAGGATAATTTAATCAAACTACTTATTTTTATCTATTAGTTAGCATTTTCTTAAGAAATGTGTAATTGTCTAAGTGAACACTCGTTTTGAACCGGAGGGAATAATTAACAGCAATATGAAGAATCTTTGTTATGATTGTGCACAAATAATATATGCAGCAAGCAATAGGAGAATTTAAATAATCTATACTGTATTTTATAAGTCTCTTCACCAGCCGAATTTGATACACACTAATAAAAATGAGCTCAAAACACTGCGAGAAAAGGACCAGGAAAGTTTTTTTTTTTTTCCAGAAAGCAACTTATAGGAGATTATAAGAAAGCGACCTCCTTAGCCTCCGCAGACTTTTGATACAATTGAAAAATATACGAATGATATGATATAATGGCAATCATACCTAGGAATCTTAACCCTTTCAACAGCTAGCTAACTAATTATGAACTCCTTCAAGTCTGTATCATAAACAAATTAAAATGTAGTAGAATAAGATATATTATACTTAAATTTGTGTACTGAGAAAAGTCAGTACTTGCATATAAACCACCCAGTTAAACAATTAAGCACAGACAAGTGGGAAGTACTAAAGAATCCAATCTTTCAAGTTGAAATTTCGGTGGTGGGACGGCTGGCTGAATATAATTCCGTTTTATAAGCCTAAAATCCAGATATCTTTAGCAATCTTTGCTATTTAGAAACAATAAAGCTGCATGAACAAAAAGAGAGGCTACTGTACAGCCAACTATCAGCCTTGGTACAAGTAAAACGCTTTACAATACTTGCCAGCCAAACGACTGCATGACTCAAGCTGGTCAAAGCATTTTTGGCGTACTAGTAGATTTTTTACACCTCCACAAATTTAAATTTGATCAGTTCAATTTTTGAGTTTTTATCATTGAATTTATTGCATTTTTAAAATATAATTATGGGTTCACAGTTCAATATTTGTTAAATTTATAACTTTTCACATGTATTTGCGCTTCGTGTTAAAATTATTGGGTCCAATTAAGCCTAGTAAACCAAGCTCCCTGTCCCTCTTCCTATATCAACATGTAACTCTTCCTAGCAACTTTACTAAGATAAGTTGAAAGTAGAGAAATAATCTACCATATTACACTATAGTGTAAAAATTATTTTCGCTATCACTACATATATAAGTTAAGCATTATGTATACATAGCAGCAAGGACAGAAAAATGAAAGACAAGCATGGAAGGACCACAAAAAGCTAGGAAAGACAGAGTAACCAAAAAAAATGCAGTACATAATAAAAGATCAGTGACGATCCATTAACAAAACAAGGAGTAATTAAAAAGCATTCCAAACTTATTGAAGGACCACAAACCATCCAAATTGTTACTTCAAGAGGAGAATTTTAAAATTTAAAGGAAGTACAATGTGTAATAAAATATTGATGACCTTACATGCGGTTGGAAATTTGCCTTTGGTGGGGAGGTGCTTCCACCCATATTTAATGAATTAAACACTAAGGTTCCGCATGTTGGAGGCTTTGTCTCTTCACACGTGCATAATCTACTAAGTGAGTAGATGACCGTAGGGCCAAGAATAATCAAATTTCGTTGAGAAATGAAAGAGATATTGATCCACGAAGTAAGGTGTTTGAGATATGAAAATATAGTGTGGGACAAATCTACCACATCGGTGGGAAAAGGAAGAATTGCTCTCTTTATAAGTCTCAAAATTGGCTAAGGGTTTGGAACCCCAAGGGGTAACCCATGTGTTTGAAGGAGGGAGGACCTAGATGTGCTTGGTTCAAGGCTAAGCCCACACGCGCGCCGCCGGCGGTCCGGACTTGGGTCTTGGGTCTTGGACTTCTTCTGATAGACCCCCAAATTATTTAATATTTACAGTTTGGTCCATGGAGTTTCTGAAAAGGTGAATTTGGGAACGACGGAAGGCAGAAAGTTTCTGCCGACCGTTTGGGTTGATTTTTGGAGCATTAACCAGCCATTACTTGGCTGATTAACTCCTCCATAAACAACCCTCCTTCAATGGCCTTAAACAACCATTAATTACTCCCTCCTTCAATGGCCATTATTTGGCAGTTGAGGAGTCCTTCCCTTATGTTATATATTGGAGCCTTTTGGCTCAATTGCAGTGACACACACAGACAGAAAAAATGAGACAACAATATATACACAGAGACGAACAGAAGAGTAAAACACAGTCCAAAACGTGATCAGTAACGTTGAGACGAAAACAAAAAACTCTTCCTTCCTTTTCCATTATTCAGCAAGTCGTTTCGTGTTTGTTTTCTTCGTCAGAATCAACCTATTTGCTTTGTAGTGTTGATTAGTTGATGTTTTATCTTGAGAAACTATTGTCCGTTAACGTAAAAGCATATATACGGGGCAATCTTTTCTTAAAGACAGAGAGTCATCTCTCGACTCAGCCACAATTGTAACAATCCAGATTTAGTGTTTCTTGATTTCAGGTTATCAAGATTCAAGACTCAACAAGCTTGCGGCAGTTCTGAACATTGGCTTGTTTGTTTATCCTTTCGAACACTTGTAATATTTATTTACTTCCCGTATTGTTTTACATATCCAATAAATACGTCGGAAAGTTCACCTTCCTATAAATACAGAGCTAGCATATTAATGGAAAGCATTCCTCACTTAAATCCCAAGCTTAGATAACATCTCAATACAACACTTAAAATCCCATTACTTTTCTAGTTCTCCTGCTTCTTTGATATATTTTATTTTAAAAGAAGCATTCACAAAACCATTTCTTGTCTATGGCCAACATCCAACATATCTGTGTATTTTGTTTCCTTCTTGTAGTAATTGTTGAGGGAAGACAATTTAAAGCATTGAAGAAAACCGAGTTTGCTGATAACGCGAAGGGAAAAGAAATTCCTGAAAGGCAGCATTTTAGTACTGGTGACACTTCAACAGTTGTAACTGGAAAAGTCAACTACACACCAACAAAAACAGGAAATAGCCCAGGTATTGGGCACTCTTCTTCAGTGCCAAAAGCAAATTATCAACCAAATCACACTACCGTTGAACGAAGCATAGACGATCTCAAAGCAGGACACAGCCCGGGTATTGGTCATTCTTCTCAGAATGAAAAAATTGGTCCAAATGTCTAGACATGTCTATATGTAGATAAAACTATTATAGTATGTCCGTCGCCATAGCTTGAATATTAAAGCTTGAAAGTTGTATTTGCAACGGAATATCATTGTACATGTCTATCCGAAAGTCTAAATTTTATAATTTTAGCAATGTTAAATTATAAATTGAAGTTATTTTGTCTTGTTTTTTCTTGTGATCCGATCGGTCCCACTTACGTTCACATATAACAATACTTGATAAAATAACATATTCCCAGATCGTAAAGCAACTATCACATATTCCCAGATAGTATCATTTGAAAAGGTAGAACTTTCCAATCTGGCGATAAATTGTTTATGATTCTCATGTGAACCTACTAAAATATGACAAGTATTTAATTAATGGCACTATATATATATTGACAAAAGAAGAGAACAAGTGAAGTTGACAGTGAGCTGAGCGACGAGGTTCCTAATGGGACAATAAAGTAAACTGATTATTTTTATTAATTAAAAAATTATTTATACAAGTTACATATTTTTATAATAGAAGAATTTTATTCATATTCTACTCTTAAAACATTATTCTACTTGAATACTAACTATACATTTATGGTTAGGGATGTCAGGTGTGTATAATTTTGCGGATTCCGCACCGCACCCACTCCAGTTGGGGCGGGTATGGGTATAACTTTGACAGGTAGTAGGCGGGTATGGGTATTGAAAATGTACCCGTCACGGGTAGGCGGGTAGGTGGTGGATTTGCAGTCATACCCGCCCCGCATCCAACCGCCTACCCGCCCGCCTTATACCCGTCCCAAGCCCAAAATATTAGCAACTCATAAGTCGTGTCTTCAGCCCATAAGTCACGACAAGTCTCTCATTCTCCAACAAAACTCAAAACTCTACGCCTCTTCAGTCCTTCACGCCTTCATGCCTCCCTCTCTCTCGTTCCTCTTCACGCCGTCTTTCCTCCCTCTCTCATTCTCGACGTCTCTACCTTTTTCTTTAAACAAAAAATCACAAACTTTTTTCACGAACCACCTCGACGTCTCTGCCTTTTTCTTTAAAGGAGATGCTAATCGGGAAATATTGATGTATTTGCTTTGTGCTTTGGGGTTGTCTTGGTGAGGTCAATTTTTGTGCATTTGTTAAGTTTTACTTATTGGGTTTGTGGAGTTCAATTGAAAAAGTTAAAAAAATTTAGCTTATATAACTGAAATAATATATGGGTTTTGTCTACATTTGTAATATATAACTATTTGGATGAATAATTTTTGGGTTTTCTTCGAAAATTTGTTTTCTTGATTCTTTGTTGTAAAGGGGAAGAGGTGAAAAAAATGGAGAATTTTGATGGTGAAAAAATCCGGAATTCTCCTCCCTCTCTCCCAAAGAAAATGAGACCGTGACAATATTGATTCTTGACTCAATTTTTTGGGATAATTTTTGGAATTTGAATTTTTGGGATCATGTTGATCAATAATTGATCACAAATGAATTGATTACAAAATATGACAAGCGGGTGACGGATATCCACTTGGGTGGTGGAGCGGGTGTGGATTTAGGAATATACCCGCCTAGGCGGGTATGGATGCTAAAAATTGTACCCGCCACGGGTGGCGGGTATAAAATTTTCTGGCGAGTACGGGTGCGGGGGAGGGGGTACCCGCACCCGCCCCGCCCAATTGCCATCCCTATTTATGGTAATACAATTATTATGGTAAGTGTACAATACTAATTACATTACAACATTACCTAAACTAGGATACTAAATATTTACCTAAACTACACGGTTCAAAGGGTTGAAATTCGAGAGCCAACCGAGAACCAAATATACACAATATTCACATGTATATTGTGTGTGTATTGTGTATATTTAACACACCCCCGCTCGAACGCTGAGACTGATTCTGAGACCACATTAGCTACCCCTCGATACTCGGCCTCTGCACTAGATCGGGACAATGTTGACTGACGTTTTGCTGACCATGAGATCGGGTTATTGCCAAGAAACATACAATAGCTAGACGTAGACCGTCTGGTGTCCGGACAGCCACCCCAATCAGCATATGTATACGAGACAAATGTGGATGTCGAAGAGGGATATAAATGCAAACCATAGTCCAGCGTACCCTGAATATACCGAATGATGCATTTGAGTGCATTCATGTGCTCAACTCTGGGATCATGCATAAACAAACACACCTACTGAACAGCATACGCAATATCTGGCCTCGTGAATGTAAGATACTGAAGGGCCCCTGCAAGACTGCGATTGCGGGTCGGATCCTCGTATGGTACACCGGCTGTGACACTCAGTTTGGACTTAGTATCAACTGGAGTGGAAGTGGACTTACAGGATGACATCACATCCCTCTCAATGATCTCAGTTGCATACTTCCTTTGAGATAAAAACACCCCACCTGCATGACGAGTGACAACAATCCCCAAAAAATAGTTCAAGGGCCCTAAGTCTTTCATAGCAAACTTCGTGAGTGAGCATTGTCACTGATAGATCGGCATAAGAACATCGGAAGAGGCAGTCAAAATAATATCATCCACATATAACAGAATATATGCCAAGGACGAACCACGACGGTAGATGAACAAAGAATTATCCGACCTGCTGTGAGTGAACCCAATAGTCGAAACATAGTCTGCAAACCGTGTATACCATGCCCGTAGAGACTGCTTAAGTCCATATAAGGACTTCTTCAACAAACAGACATGATGAGGATGTTTGGGATCCCTAAATCCCAAAGGTTGATGCATATAGACTGTTTCCTTGAGATCATCATGTAGGAAAGCATTCTTTACATCTAACTGATGAATAGGCCATGCTTTCGAAAGAGCTAAGCTGAGCACAGTGCGAATGGTAGTTGGCTTGACCACCGGACTAAACTTCTCTCCACAATCTACACCAACCTGCTGAGTCTTACCATCTCCCACAAGCCGCGCCTTATGTCGGGAAAATGACCCATCTAAATTTCCCTTATGAGCAAAAATCTACATAGACCTAATAATATTAATACCAGATGGACGGGGTACCAACTCTCACGTCTTATTATCAATAAGAGCATTATATTCATCGGTTATAGAAATTTTCCAATTCGGGTCATTTAATGCAGACACAAGATTTCGGGGTAAGGGTGATTTAAGAATATTAGAATGTAAATTAAAATGTCTTTTTGGTGTAAAAATCCCCCATGGACTACGGTGGTAGTCCATGACTCTAGGCGCAGGCGCTGCGTGGATTTTGGAAATTTTTGGGACTCGGACTGACTGGCGATGATCTGGTCTGGCCCAAATCGAGAATTGAAACCTGGAACTGGGCCAATATTGGACCCATAAATAGTACTCGGAACTGGGCTAGAACGGATGGCCCAGTTGCTGGATCCAGATTTGAAGACGACACTGTGTGGGGAGTACCAGCGGGTAGTGGGCCCGCTGGAGAATTTTGGGTGGGATTCCTCCGAAAGATGGTGAATAATATACGGGGATATACTATCATCCAAAAAATTATACGAACTAGGCACGGGAGTATTAACTTTAGCAAATGGAAATTGGGTTTCATAAAAAATTACATGGCAATTAATGATAATTTTATTGGAGGATAAATCAAAGCATTTGTAACCACGATGATTAGACGGAAAATCCAAAAACACACACGGAGTAGACCGAGCCTGAAGTTTGTTAATTGTGGTGGACGAGAATAACGGATAACACAAGCACCCAAAGACCCGAAGATGAGAACAAGAAGGAGTTTTATTATATAAAATGTGAAGAGGGGAAGAATATGTCAGACCTTTGAAAGAATTTATGTTAAGGAGATATGTAGTCATTTGAAAAGCATGATGCCAAAAATATGGGGGTACGGAAGTGTGAATTAATAGAGTGCGGACAATGTTATTTATGGAACGAATTTTGCGTTCGACTTTCCCATTTTGTGAAGACGTATGAAGACAAGAAAAATAAAAATTGATCCCATTATTAGCACAGAATTTCCGAAACACCCCATTGTCATATTCTTTGTCATTATCACACTGAATATTTTTTATTTTTCGTTCGAATTGGGTTTTAATTAATGCTCTAAATTTTAAGAAGACGGAAAAAACTTGAGATTTTTTCGCTATCGGAAACGTCCATAAAAACTTAGAATAATCATCCAAAAAGAGAACACAATACCGATGACCCAAAGAACTAAGAACAGGAGACGTCCATAAGTCGCTATGAATAATATCAAATGACATTAAAGTATGAGAATTTGGGTCTACAAATGGCAACCTAACAATTTTTTCTAAAGAACAAAACTGACAATTTGGAGTACTACTCATACCCTTACAAGAAATAAAATTATTTTTATCTAATGACGACAAAATAGATGATCCCGGATGACCTAGACGAGCATGCCACAAGGAAGGACAAAGGGCTGCAAATGCGCATGGCAAGTCTTGACTCGATGGACCGGAACTGGGTGTGATAGGATAAAGATCTCCCCTACTATCACACCTCATGAGAGGACTCCCCGTCTTGAAATCCTTCATAGAGAAACCAAATGGATCAAATTCAATAGAAACGGAATTGTCAGTAGTGAATTTACGGACATAGACTAAGTTTTTAATCAATTTGGGGGCATGTAGGGTATTTTTCAAGATAATAGGATGATGAGGGGGAGATAAAGTTTTATGACCATAACCACGAATTGGAATAGAATTACCATTACCAACAATTATGCCGCGAGGGTTGCTCAAATTGGAATAAGATGAGAGCGTACTTGAATCGGATGTCATGTGGGTAGTGGCACCGGTATCCATATACCAATTTGGGTCTGGAGAAGTTAAACCAAGCGTGTGCATTGCGGCTTCGATGTCGGTAGACGTGGGTGCCGCTGCGTGATGGGCTTGCGGGGGCCGTGTCCCAAGCACCCCTGCTTGCTGCCTCGGCCAAGACTGCTGACTGTACGTGGACCAGAAAGAATTGGGCCTGGACTGCTGCTGGGCAGCCCACTTGCAGTAGGGTGAAAACTGACTAGGCCCAAACTGCAGTTATGGGGCCCACTGCCACTGCATAGGGGCCCAGAACTGCTGCTGCTGACCACTGCGAGGACCCCCACTGCCACCACCATTCTGCCGGCTGTCGTCGTGGTTGCCGCCGCGGTTTTTGCCAATTTTTTTCTTATTTCCTCCCTTTTTTCTGCCATCATTGTTGCGATTTTGGCTGGAGTTGTTGAAACCGGTAGGATGAAAAGTGGATTCGTTCATGGCTACGGCCTTTTCGTCATGCCTGCTTCTTCGAGTGTAAGCATAGAACGAACCTGATAAAATTACGGAAGCGGATTGCTTTGCCGAAGATGCGTTCCAACACCATTATAGGCCTCGGAGAGCCCGGAAACCATTTGGAGGACCAAAGAATCATTCGAAACTGGCGCGCCAACGTTGCGGAGTTGGTCCGCCAATTCCTTCAATCTTTTGCAATAAGCCAAAACGTTAGGAAAATCTTCCATGTTGACGTGGGAGAAATCCTGCTCAAGAGTAACGGCTCTAGAATTTTGATTATCTTGAAATATATCACGCAGTTTATCCCAAGTCGCATGTGCCGTAGCGTCATACTCAATAATTATTTGCAAAAGGTCGGTAGAAATTGTGGAATATATCCACTGGAGGACAGTGGCATCAAGAGTCGTCCACAACTTAGGATCATCATCGCGTTTTGGCACCTCTGTATCCTCAGAAGCCGCGGGGATTATGTGATGGATGACTTGATGCGATCGTGCGTGAATTTTGAACAGTTCCACCCACGTTGTATATTGGACGTTTTCTATTTCAAGAACAAGAGGGATGTTATTATTGATGTTAGAAACTGCAAGGGCAGGATGAAACGTGTTCCGGGATGTAGACATATTGATAGAACAATATGTGATTGAGGGATTTGGGAGAAAAAAATGAAAAGAAGGGGGTTCTCGCCGGCACGAAAACCGAGAGCAAAGGTCTCGGAATTGCAAGGGAATTGACGGAAATTGGAGGAGTTTAGAGAGAGAATTTTAAGACCTACACTTCTGATACCATGAAAGAAATAATCTCTTAATTATTTTCATTGATTGAAATACTATTTATACAAGTTACATATTTCCATAATAGGAGAATCATATTCCTATTATACTCCTAAAACCTTATTCTACATGGATACTAACTATACATTTATGGTAATACAATTATTATAGTAAGTGTACAATACTAATTATATTATAACATTATCTAAACTAAGATACTAAATATTTACCTAAACTATACGGTACAAAGGGTTGAAATCCGAGAGCCAACCGAGAATATGTATATTGTGTATATTTAACATAAACAACCATAACCTTTGATTTAAAATATTTATATCAATAAGAGAAGAGCCAATTAAGCACTTTCCAATTGCAAATTGCTGAAAAGAAATACGATTAAATAGCGTAAAGGCACATGCGACCCACCACGACTCCTTACTTTTCATTCGATTGTTAAATTACTAATTACCTTATAGGAGTTTTAAACAACAGAAAAATCTTACCCAAATAGATAGTTTTATTAATTAGAACTCATCAATTCCTAAATTTTGCATTTTGTGTTAACTTTAACATTATATAATAGAAAGTCAAAACTACAGTCGAATTGAGAGAGAGACACTGAGAAGGTGCTTTAGTCAAAATTAAAATCTTGTATTCAGTTTGAGTTCGTTCCACTTAATTACTTTTCTGAAAATTGACTCCTTAGACTAAAAGACTAAAAAGAGTATCATATGTAAGCCATCAAGGAAATGTCCAAGACAAGCACTCATATGTTAATTTAAGGAATCGCTTATGGTAAGTTTGAGTGGGGCAGTTGAAAAATCAGCCGCAATAAAGGAATCTTGAAGAATCAGCCGCAATAAAGGGAATCTTGAAGAATCTTCACAGGTAGCTGAGTTGCATAGATTCGTTATATTCCTTCAAGAATATGCTGGGAGGTGTCTGACCTGTAATTAGACAACAAATTAACCAGACGCAAAGAAAGTTTTAAAGTGATACGGTTATTTACCAGTAAAACGATATCGTTGAATTTGTATACGTGGTCAAGGACACGTTGATCTCAAGTAACACGTTAGATATGAATTCTAGATGAATTATACTGAAAACAAGTAATAATAAGACAAAGTAAAGTAATGATTAGCCTGAACCTTGTGACAGATTCTGCGCAAAGCTACGATAACTTGTGTGTAAACACAGAAATCGAGAAAATATGAGTAAATATCTTGTAATAACTAGAATATGATGATTTACAATGGAATAATGTGCCCTATTTATACATGAGTTACACGGGTACATAGCTCACGAAATATGCTCTTGTTAATATAGATAATAAATGTTGTAATAATTGAATAATCAATATCTCAATAAATGTCATTAAAACACCATTGAAGGACGTATGACCGGTTTTAGTAACAGTCGTTCATTGTAATTCAAACGAATCTCAACCTTATGTATTACCGGTATCAGTCATGCTTGTGTCACTCCCGGTACCATACATATCTATAGTGTCTTAGACTGACGTGGTCCTGACTCAACACCATGATCCACGTATCATATTATAATTCGTACAACTATCTTATACGAAATTCGCCTTATACAATGGTGATTAATATAGCATTACATAGTTAGTTAACCCCATGTTACTTTGTCTAAATGTGCAAAATGGCGGCTATCTAACAGTTGGATCCTCATAACCATGTGTGCAGAAGGTCAGAGTTTTCAATTTTGAGCTAAAATTTTATAATATCTGGCGTTTGAGTTGAAATTAAACTGAGACCGTTGAGTTGGCGTAAAATACTCGACCTAACAGGAGACGACTATAGTCTTTGTACCTCATTCTTATTGTTTACTTCTTGATTCTTGGTCATAGGTACTTAACACTATTAAAAAAAATTATTTTCCAACTCAATATTTTAGTGAGAATGTTTAGTGGTTATTTTTCATTAAATATTGATAGGAAAAATTTAAATAATAGTATTTTTACACAGAAAAAATTAAGAAGTTTCTCAGCATTTCAATGGGAAATTGTTTCCTACCATGTGTAGGGCCGGCAATTTCATCCTGACCCAATGGATATCTGATTCACCCGACCCGATTATATGGACGAAAATTCGACAAAACACGGATTTTAATTGGGTGACGGATGGATCGGGTGACGGATTCGGGTGGACATACATCCAACCCCACCCGACCCCCTATCCGACCAATCCATCCACCCGTTTATAAATTAATTTTTTTAATGTACAACTAAATTCTAGCGTTTCATTATAAATTAATTATTATTATTACAAAATTTTATAATACAAATATAATGTTTTGTACTGTGAAATTTGTTAGTACTAGTATATATGTATAGTAATTGTTAAAATAATTTTTAAAAGTTTGAAGTACTTAAAAACAGAATATATTTTTTGGCAAATAGTACTAATTTGCTTCAAGTACTTGTAAATGATTCCAAGGGTATATTAAAATATTGACTTGAAAGTATATTTTGAGTGAAATATTAGTTTTCCTCGCAAATCTTCAACTTTAAGATTTGTTTTTTTCCGAATAGACTTATATCAAGTACGTTTAATTTTTAGATACTATTTTTTCACTTCAACTTCAAATAACTTTTTAAGGCAAAATATTTTTAAAAAATATTTTCTTACTATACAAAATATCATAATTTTAAAATTCATTATATTTTTGGGTCATTCAGGTCCTCACCCTTAGAAATGTGTCTTGCATTTATCCTTGATTCCATAAGAGCTCTAACCAAAATTATTATAGAGGATAATTTTTAATCATAATTATATCATGGGACATTAATTGTAATTATTGCATTTGTTTTCAGTTGGCGAAGATATCAAGGTCATTACTCATTAGCAACTATTTTTATGAAATCAATCAAAAAAACGGCGATATTTATTTGATGTACTTTTTTTTCGTTTTACCAAGAATTTTAGGTGATTGATTGATTGTGTTATAATTTTCATCCGCGAAGCACCCGATCCACCCGATTCAACCGTGGATGATGGGTAGATCTTATGTGGATGAAGAAAAATAGGGTGATGGATGGATAGTTGGCGGGTGGAGGCGGATTGAGCTCCACCCAATCCACCTCCGATCCATTGCCAGCCCTAACCATGTGTTTTTCCAGTAAGCTAATTCGGTGGAAATGAGATAGAAAAATAATGTTTTATAGCATAAATTTCTCACTGAATATCGAAAGAAAAAACCTCTATTTCTGGTAGTGAATTTTTCAGATTTTATTTTATTTTAAAAAAAAATACGCACTCTAAATAAATAGTTATTGCATCTAAAGAAAAAATAAAAAAAATATAAAGTTGGAGTAGAATATGCATTGTATATTAAGATGAAGCACAAAGGAAATGTTTGGCTTAGCTTGAAGCTTTGTAAATTAAATTATAAAAAAGAATACTCATTTATATATTCCCCGTTCCAGTTTAGGTGATATATTCTGACACGGCATGAAATTTAAGATAGAAGGACATATTTTAAAAGCTTGTAATCTTATGTGCCCTAAAATTTCTTTTTTTATAAGTTGAAATTTGTAGTCATAAATATGTCTTATTATTTGTGTGATTATAGTCAAAATTCTCAGTAAGAATAAAATAAAGAGTTTAAAATTAAATTATTTTTAAATATAAAAATATATTATTGTAGTTTTCTTAAACAAAGTATAAGAAAATGACATAACGTAGATCGTAACGAAAGGAATGGAGGTAGTAGGTCTTTATTTTCATTAAAACTAAAAGTGATTTTTATAAAAGGTTACAAAATCAAATGACTCCAAAGTGTCGGAGGAGGCAATGAGCTACGCCTTGGCACCTCTTCCAAATGAAGCTTCCTAGATGTTTGAGACCCAGCTCATCACATGCCATCTTCTGCCTTAATTTTAAAAAACTCTTTAAATACCACCGCGAAACCCTAATAACTTACAACAAAGTCCTAAACTAGCTTTGCTTTTTCTCTTGAGTCTTAGCAAAGCACCAACATCCTTTGCTCCCTAGCCTTTTCTCCTCTCTGTATTTTTCCCAAATGACCAACTTTTATACCTCAACTTCAGTACTCTTCATGTTGCTATTCTTATCAAACCTAGTTCTTTTCAGTCAAGGAAGAAATCTTGTCACAAAAGAAAATTCCAACCTTAATGTCTACGAAGTAAAAGTGACATTAGGCATAAAGGTCGAAGAAAAGGAAGCTAGCCCTAATCAATTGGGGAGAAGAGGATTTAGATTTATGGAAGGAAGTGTGGATGCTTTTCAGCCTAGCACACCTGGCCATAGTCCTGGCATTGGTCACTCTAAACACGACTAGCTTTAGCCAATGTAATTGCTATTTGTAATGTTTTTTTCTATTACTATCATATATATTGCGTGCATGTATTATGTAATACTACTTCAATTAGATTGTCTTAGTTTGTAGGACTCAATGATGTAAATTTATTCTTTTACATCAAGTTAAGTGTGAAATAACTTTCATTCTCATCAAGGTTTATACTTGCTCAGTTTCCATAACTTATTAGCAGCAAGAAAAGCTAAAACGCTATTAAAAACAAAAAGAAGCAAAGCATGCTCCCAAACTCCCGATGAGTAAGTGTTAGTTCTAGTAATACTCGAACAACGCCACTGGCCAATGAATTGAAGTATGTTTCCCTTTTCATTATTATACTTCCCTTTTTATTTCATTTTTTTTAATCTTTTGTAGATCAGGATTAGCGAAAGAGAGAATGATTATCAATAATCATCCGTGAGATTAATTCTCTATCTCTTGCGATAACGTCAAGTTTCAATGGTTAAGATAAGTAGTATTACTAATTTCGACATTATATATTCGAAAAAGTCAGCACGAAAGTAACGGATCTTATGCATGCAATTTTCTTCCCAGTCCACAGCTATGCCAATGCACTACATTCTCACCCTCAATGGATTTGTAGTATTAGTAACGTAGGCAATTGTATTAAAAGTTAAAACATATATATTTTTTCACCGAGCATGTTACAAATTTTAGAGGACTTCAAATAAAAATTTACTCTAGTGGCATGTAAATGCATAGTTATGGCTTCAAATCCGGTCTTTAATTAATGATGGTTTAAGTATTAACAAATATATAAGAATAGCAATTGATGGTATAAACATAGAGTAGGGATCTTTGATTAAATTACTCTTATCGATTTTTTAAATGAGTAATTAATGACTATATTCTTGAAATAGCAAGAGTACAGTTGAATGTTTTTTAACTAGTTGGACAAATATTTTGGCCCAAATCGTTTTGACAAGAAAATAAATCCTACACGTGATGTGTACTTTTTCGAAGTAGAGCTTCATGAGTACAGCTGATCATTTCTGGTGTCTCACCTAGGATGTCATCTCATGTACAGTAGTAATTTATTTTTCTTGATACTCCATCACAAATCAAAACACGGTCAAACAACCGTAAATTGTGAGATCACTTTGAATGATTGTAACTTACCGCGACTAGCTAGACCACCAATTTTTTAACGGCACAACTTTTGTACGCAAGAAAATAGAAGGGAATTCAACTAAACATTAACAACTGCTACCACTATAAAATTACGCTAGTATACTTCATGAAAAAAAGATCAAGGTTAGTGAAATAAATTTAACAGTTAAAAAAAATTAGCTAAGAAATTCATTATTAATTATTGTTATAACTAATATAATTTTTTGATAATAAGTTAACATGTAAATCCGTCGTTAAATAAAATTAATAATGGAGCTTTGCCGTTAGCGACATAAGTTGTCGATCGTTAACTTTTTTTGTATTGTATATTATGATTTATGATCAACAACTTGGAAGATAGTGATATATACTCCTCCGTTCTTTTTTAGCTGTCGCTCAAAAATGTTGTCCCAAAATAATTACTTATTACTTTAGGAGTTCAAGACTACAGTAAATAATTGTTTTCAACTATACTCTTAACATTAAAGAAGTAATTTTTTTTAATATTGCTCAATTCTAAAAAAACAAACATGTAATAAATAGGGATAACTCACTAGTAAACTATACTTTGTATTTTTTTTTAATGGGCGTGAAAAAAGCTAAAATGACGGAGGGATTATTCACTTATACTAGCACCTAACATCCATGCGTCACGGAAGCGGAGGATTTATGCAAATTAACGGTAGTTGCACATGAGATTTCGAAATCCATGAGAAAGCACAAAATCAGAAGAAATCATTCGCCAACCCCATTGAGATCATCACAAGTTAAAACAAATGCACATGAAAGTGCAATGGACTGGTACTTAGCTAATTAGGGTCCACTAACTTTTGTCTGGGACACAAACATTTTAAATTTGTAAGTACCTCGTTAACTAGCTCCTAAGGCCACGGAGACCACCTTTTCATTGTTTACAATTCTTTTTTTGCCATTAATTGCAAAGGAAATCAAGAATCTTCCCAATATTGCTCATTAAGAATCTTGCCTTTCAGCCTCACACGCATAAATTGGAATTAGGTAACCGCAAAGGGTCACCTAGTGATACGATACGGGATGACACAAGGGTGATTATGAGAGCTAGGTTTTATGGTGGAATTCGACTTTAAACTAATGATGATCCATGGAGCATATTCACCACATTTGAGGAGCTTCAAGGGGTCTCAAACGGGTATCTTCACACCTCACGGTCCTTAATGATGAAGGATAAACCTTTGAAGGCCATTGAAGACCTATGTGTGAAGATGATCAAGCTATGGGAAATAGCATGGAATGAACAAGACACAACTCACTCAAGTTCCTTCACCCGAGACTATGCCGAGGAGCTCCAAATCATATGAGTCATGTTCATGCAAGGAGCGACCTTGGAGATCCTTGAGGGACTCAACTTGGTTGAAGAAGAGAAGCATGGGATTGGATGAAGATGTCAAGACCGGGAGGTGGTTACTTATGCAAAGAGGCCAATCTTTAAAGACAAAATCATCATTCCTTGAAAAGACTACCAAACAAGGCCTTTACTTCATTAAGGACATAATTATAATAGCTTAGTAGTCTTCTTAGCCTAAGTAGTATAAATACTACATTTGTTATTTCATTACTTAGTTTTTGGATGCATATTGATTGAGAGTGATTCTCTAGTATCTAGGTTTTAGATTGTAGTGTAGTGTAGTGCTCCTAGCGAGTGTAGGGTTATTCTTAATCTCTTCAATTGAATCTCTCTTTAAATGTATCCAAGTTGGTAATTCAAGCATGAGTTCAAGTCTCTTCTCCCTTGGTTTGTGATCAATTATTTGATTTCAATCTCTTTTTTCTTCTATTCTCACCTATATTTCTTCTATCAAACATATCTTACTTTGTGTTGTTTAATTACGCATATTTTATTGTTATTTTTATACGTTCCCAAGTCCGATCGTATCAGCTAGGCCTTTGAGCTCTCTAACCTGGCTGTAAAGTTAGGTTCTTAATTTTAATGTCTCTATACTACATGCAACAGTTGATAAGGGAATAAATAACATTAGCAGGACAAGCACCAGTCCCTAATAAACAGTATACTACAAAACGTGTAGGTCAGGGAGAAGGTGTATATATGGGTGCCAGTTGGCCTCTCCTAAAATTAAAATTCTTTAAAGTCTAATTAACTTCTAGAATGTACTTTTTAATCGTACTTTAATTTACAAAATCAATACTACAATTTTTTGGTAGCTCTTGAGCTCTCGAAGGGTAATATAAAGTTTTTATAGTGAAAAATGAAGGGCTTTTTCGACTGCCAATCCGATCCCCTTGGAAAGACCTTGTAGTGTGCTACTGTTCTATATGTGAAACTTAGGGCTACTGAATTTTCATTAATTAATTTCCTATTTCACAAAGAAAAAGCGCAATGCACGCATTCATGATATATATTTTTAATGGGTCTCGGAGAAATAAAAAATATTAAGGTATATACTGATAGAAATAACCCCTTTGATTATTTTTCATTAATGATGTATTTATACAATTTACAATGTTACATAATATTGAAAATTCTATTCATATTCTACTCTCAAAATTCTATTCTATTTGTACAAAGATTCTACAATTATGGTAAGTGTACAATGCTAATTAATTATAAATAATATGGTACAAAATACTCTCCAAACTGTGATATACTTACCATGTATATGACGGACAGTTTGGTAAGTATATCACGGACAGTGGCCTTTTGTTTCCTTGATATACACAGTATACACAAGGCATTGTATATGTCGTGTATATCGTGTATACCACGGTATACTTTCACACCCGCAGTCATAGCGGGCGGTCTTCGTACGCTGAGACTGTCCCTAAAATCTTCAAATAGAACTGAGGGAAGACCCTTCGTAATGATGTCTGCAATTTGATACCTAAAAGGGACATGACATATGTGTACTTGTCTACGAGCTACCTTTCCGCGAACAAAGTGGATATTCATCTCGATGTATTTAGTGCGCTGGTGTTGAACCGGATTACCAGATAGATAGATGGCACTAACATTATCACGATAAACCAAGGTAGCTTTTTGAATGGGGCAATGAAGTTCTAAGAGAATGTTACGTAACCAACATGATTCAGAGACCATATTGGCTACACCTCGATACTCGGCCTCCGCACTAGAGCGTGATAATGTAGAATGTCGATTGGCAGACCACGCGACTAAGTTATTACCAAAAAACATACAATGGACAGACGTGGAGCGTCTGGTATCTAGACAACCACCCCAATCAGCATCCGTATACGAGACAAGTGTAGATGTCGATGATAGATATAAATGTAAGCCATAGTCAAGTGTTCCCTGGATATAGTGAATAATGCGTTTGAGCGCATTCATGTGCTCAACCCTGGGATCATGCATAAACAAACACACCTGTTGCACGATATACGTAATATCCGGTCTCGTGAAAGTAAGTTACTGAAGAGCTCCAGCAAGACTGCGATAGTGAGTGGGATCCTCGTAAGGTGAGCCAGCCGCAGCTCCTAGCTTGGGCTTGGTATCAACTGGAGTGGAAGTAGACTTACACGAGGACATACCAGCGCACTCAATGATCTCAGCGGCATACTTTTGTTGTGATAAGAATAACCCACATGTATAACGAGTGACAGCAATCCCCAAAAAGTAACTCAAGGGCCCCAAGTCTTGCATAGCAAACTCAGAACTGAGCATTGTCATGATAGACTTGCTCAAAGCATCAGAAGAGGCAGTCAAAATAATATCATCCACATATAATATAATATAAGTCAGGGGAAGAACCACGACGATCTATGAACAATGAATTATCAGACCAGCTGTGAGTAAACCAAATAGACGAAACATAGTCCGTAAATCTCGTATACCAAGCCCGTGGGGCTTGCTTAAGCCCATACAAGGACTTCTTTAATAAACAGACACGATGAGGATATTTGGGGTCTCGAAAACCCAAGGGTTGATGCATGTAAACGGTCTCCTTAAGATCACCATGTAAGAAAGCATTCTTCACATCTAACTGATGAATGGGTCATGCCTTTGAAAGAGCCAACCTGAGAACAGTGTGAATGGTATCCGGTTTGACCACCAGACTAAATGTCTCACCACAATCCACGCCAACATGAATTTTACAAATCACCTACAAGACGAGCCTTATGTCTCACAAAAAAACCATCATAATTATCTTTATGAGTAAAAATCCACATAGACCGAATAATATTAACACTAGAAGGACGGGGCATCAACTCCCACGTCTTATTTTTAATAAGAGCATAATATTCGTCGTTCATAGCCAATTTCCAATTTTGGTCATTTAATGCAGCCACTGGGTTACGGGGTAGGGGGATTTAAGAACATTAGAATTTAGATTAAAATGTCTTTTTGGTTTAAAATACCCCGTTGACTATGAGTGATCGATCTGTGACTCGGGGGAGAATTTGGTGGATTTTGAGAAAAATTCGGATGGGTGACTGACTGGCCAGCAGGCAATGGGCCTGCTGGCCCAACATGGGAAACTGGATCGGGACTTGAAATAGAAGTAGGGGCAGAACTGGGCTGGATATCCGGCCCAATTGCTGGACCTGGGACGTGAGGGATTGGCCCACTGGGTAGATTCGACGGGACAGGAGGTCTAGCGTGCAGTGGGCCTGCTGGTGGATTTTGGGTGCGGGACAAGTCCGATAAATGGTGGACAATAAACGGGGAGACATCGTCATCTAAAAAATTATACGAACTAGGCCCAGGACTACTTACTTTAGCAAACGGAAATTGGGTTTCATAAAAAATAACATGGCGACTAATTATGATTTTATTAGATGATAAATCAAAATATTTGTAACCATGATGAATGGATGGATAACCCAAAAACATTCAAGGGGTAGAACGAGCTTGAAGTTTGTTAATTGTAGTTGACGAAAATAGTGGATAACATAAGCACCCAAAGACCCTAAGAGGTGAATAAGAAGGAGTCTTATTATATAGGAATTGAAGAGGGGATGAATATGTCAAACCTTTGGTAGGAAGTATGTTAAGAAGATAAGTAGCCATTTGTAGAGCATGATGCCAAAATGAGAGGGGTACGGAAGCATGGACCAATAAAGTTCGGACAATATTATTAATGGTACGAATTTTTCGTTCGGCTTTCCTATTTTGTTAAGACGTATGAGGACAAGAGAAACGAAAAAGGATGCCATTATTTTCACAAAATTTCCGAAACAACCCATTATCAAATTCTTTGTCATTATCACATTGAATATTTTTTATTTTCCGGTCGAATTAGGTACGGATGAATGCTCTAAATTTTAAGAATGTGGAAAAAACTTGTGATTTTTCGCTAACGGAAAGGTCCATAAAAATTAGAATAATCATCCAAAAATAGAACATAATAAAGATGGCCCACAGAACTTAAAACAGGAGATGTTCATAAATCGCTATGAATAATATCAAATGACATTAAAGTACGAGAAGTAGAGGCTACAAATGGTAATCTAACATGTTTTCTAAAGGACATGATCGACAAATTGGAGTACTACACGTACCCTTACAAGAAATAAAATTGTTTTTATGCAAGGAAGAAACAATGGACGACCCAGGGTGACTCAAACGTACATGCCACAAGGAAGGAGCTAGAGCTGCAAAACTAGATGGGAAAGCTTGACTCGAGAGACTGGATGCGGGCGTGATAGGATAAAGATCTCCCCTACTATCACATCTCATGAAAGGTATCCCCGTCTTCCAACCCTTCACAGAAAATCCAAAAGGATCAAAATCAACAGAAACCCAATTATCAGTGGTGAAGTTACGGACATACATCAAATTTTTAATTAAGTTAGGGGCATGAAGGACATTTTTTAAGACAAGAGGTGGATGGGGGATACAAAGTTTTACGACCGTAACCACGAATTGGAATTGAGTTGTCATTACCAACAATTATGCCACGATTTTATCTCAAATTGGAATAAGATGAGAGAGTACCTTGGTCGGACGTCATGTGAGAAGTGACATTGGTGTCCATGTACCAATTCGCGTTTGGAGGATTCAATCCAAGTGTATGCATGACAGCTTCAATATTTGTAGGTGTCAGAATCGGATTGGGGCTCGAACGACAATCCACACTGTCTCGGTCAAGTGCTGAGGCAGAATACCGAGGCATAGCTAATATCGTTGCTGAATCATGTTGGCTTTGTAATCTACTGTTAGAGTTGCATCGTCCAATTGAAAAGGCAACGGTGGTTTATTGTGACAATGTGAGTGCGATATACTTACCTGACAATCTTGTTCAGCATCAGCGCACGAAACACATTGAAATAGATATACTATTTGTCCGAGAAAAGTTTTCCGTGGACAAGTCCGTGTTCTTCGTGTACCGTCCCGCTACCAAATTGCAGATATCTTCACAAAAGGGCTTCTGCGCGTACTTTTTGATGATTTTCGGGATAGTCTCAACATTCATGAACCTCCCACTAAGACTGTGGGGGACTGTTATCATACGATAATTATGGGAGAAATCCAATATTATCATCCTCCACCATAAATCATGTAATTATAATCAATTAGTAATATTGTAATTATTAGAAAAATCAATTAGATAGTAATTAGCATCTTATATTTTAGGAAACCTACATTATTACTACATACCATGATTGTATATATATTTTATGGATGGAATGAAATACTCAATGTATTCAATTCTTACAAAACTACCATTTTTTGGATTGCAAAGGCACTGAGGCGGAAGGAGAAGATGAAAGAGGTGGTGTTAGAAGTTTTGGCCACGGAGATGAAAGAGCTCGTCATCATGTTTGGTGGTGTTGCAGTTGAAGTTTTTCACAGATTACAAAAATATTTTTAGAAACGAGATAGAAACAAATAAGGAAAATAATAATTAAAAATATATATTTATCAAAAGAAATATTAAATATAAAGTTTTATATTTATTTTTGGAGCTCACTCTCTCAAGAAGAGTGAAATACACTCACTTTGCCACGTAAGTATTTAAGAGGTAAATATTTCATTTTTAAACAGGGGTAATAGGACCCGTGTAGAAGAGGTGTATAGTTGTTAATCTGGTTATATGTTGGGGTGCATTTGACCATTTTCTCTGACTATAATATATACAAGTCTGGACTTCAGTATTCACAAAGACTGAAAGACGGATCTATGTCTAACTAACAGAATGTGTTTGGAATTTTAATAAATCAAATAAACAAATAATAGCAATTGTGCTTGCTATACAAAGAGCGATCGAGCCTGAAGGCTATAGTAAGTCATTGTGCCGTGCCCATATATTCCTAGCTAGTCAATCTGGCAATCATCTTAATTTTATTCTGCAATTTAACGTCCATCACTCGGTCCTTCAAAATGGAATTTAAAATTTTAGAATATATATTCCTTAAAAAGAATATGATTGCTTCTGAGAAAATAAACCGGAAAAAAAATACTGTTTGAAAAGACTCTCTGGGCATTTTCTTAAGAAAAAAGTAAGCTAGTTAGCAATAAAATCTTGACAAGAGGAATATCATTCATAGTGAATAAAGAAATGGAGAGAACTGAGGGGCGTAGAACAGAATAAAATATCTTCCCAGAATAAAGGTGGTTAAGGTAGAGATACCATTTTGTTATATTTGGTGTCGTATCGCCGCCATGGAATTAGTTGGTGCGAAATCCTTGGTTATCATGGCAATTGGCATGATTTCTCCTTTTGATTTTTGTGTATTCGGTTTGGTAAGATTGATTTGTTCGTCTTGGACGATAGAAATTGTAACCTTTTTTAAGAGGTAAAAGAAATATTGAATAAAACATTAAAAACAAATTCTTACGAAAGTGAGTTAGATGATAGGCTTGCATGATCATGTATGTATATTTCAGCTAGACTATTATCAGTTCTGAAATAAATATAGATGAAAAATTGAAAGGTATGTATGTAAATAAATATATATATAAAAGGCAAGTAGATAACCAAAAAGATTAAAAAAGAAGAAGGTATAAGTATTAATTTCGGTTCGATAATTCAATATATATCAAATTATGTACACCTAGTTGAATCCTCTAGTCTAATTTCCACCATAATTATTTTGGAAGAGGGCTGCGTCGTTCCTTTCTGCATATGTACGTACCTGGCCTTGTAAAGAAAAATGTAGATGTACTCAACATTGAACGTACCTGGACGTTCTTTATGTCTTAATTAGGGGTGGAAGGGGCTGTTTGGCTAGTTAAACTTACAAGTTGCCGTGTTTTTAGAAAAGACTAACTATAACTAACTGGTCACAGTGCATGACAGAGTCGCCAGGAATCTGTTCATACAAAGAATTTTCTTTTTATTTTGTTTCTTTAGGGCTAAATAATTAAACAAATGCAAAGTAGACAGTAAATCATAGAGAAAAGGACACCATATGCTACTATTGTATTGGCCTTTTTAAACAATTTTAAGGAATGAAATGAATTGACATTTCGTAAAGATGGAATTAAAGTTATTAGTATATGCAAAGACAAAACTAGGTACAGTACTAGAACAGTATAGTAAGAAAGAAAGTACACATAAAGTTGCATTTCAAGTTTGGGGTGCTGACCCCATGATTTAATTAGAATTCAGAGATAGTGGTAGTTAAGTTAGTTTATGATACTTGAATTACGTTATTATTAACGACAAAGATACGCTTACTAAATTAAATGCCTAGGTTAGTAGGTTGTCTGGCCCTAGATGCTGAATGTCTTTTTTTTTCCTTTTTCATTTTGAACATGGAGACAGAGGTTCGTGGGTTGATTAACAAAATCAGCAAGTTGAAGCATGCGCATTAGAATACGGCTTAGATTTCTGTTTGTCCTATAACATAATTTAATACTGATTCTTTTTCGATTAGGGCTAATAGTAGTGAAATTAATTAAGAGATCCATCTGGGACCCATCTACTAATTGGGAGGTTGAAAATGACAGCCCACTATTAGTGGAGATTTTTTATTTTGACAAAGCTTAAAAGGGGTAGTGAGTTGTGATCTTTTCTATAGTCAAAGGAAAATCTATATTGAATTAGTTAGTCTCTGTTTTTTTCAAGATTAGTCAAAAAGTAGTGTAGTGAAAATACCATGGCCAGCAGAGTTAAAGTGTATTTGCTTGTTTCTCTCTTGCTAACTATATTGATTTTTGGCACGGCTGTTTTTTCAGGTTATGATATTAAACAAGAGGTTAAGGGATCTTTAGCTGTAAAGCCCATTAAAGGAAGACGTATGACCAGACAGCACAGAAAGAATTTGCCTACTAATAGTACTGAAGATGAAGGTCATAGTCCAGGTGTGGGACATAAGCCTCAAAATTAGGATATATGCTCAAAATTCGAGGCGGGATTTAAGGAAACAGCCTCTCTATCTCACAAAGTTAGCGGTAAGGTCTGCATACATTCTACCCTCCTCAGATCCCACTTGTGAAACTACAATGGGCATGTTATTGTTCTTGTTTTCGTTTTTTCTCTGTTTTGTTCAGTTTTTTTGCGTGTTATTCCTGAACAAGCACAAGTTGTTCAGATTTGATCATATAGTAATTAAATTTTCATTTCATTTCGCATTTTAATTAAGCTGTATTAGAGGAAGATACTTCATATTTGCAAAATGTTGCATCTTTTGGATCTTTTACTCTGCTTGATATTCTTATATATGAAGAATGACACTTCATCCTTCAAACGGCTATGGGTTCCTAATATATACATTTAAACTATAAAAAAAATCTTATTTAGATTTGCTATTTATAGTTTTGCCACCTTCGTTAAAAGAGAGTATAGTAATATATAGAGGGGCAAGTTTTGGACTAAGGTATGGCCTAGCTCCTCTTGCTTGTACTTATTCCAGGATTTTTTTTAATAAATAACCGCTAGACATTCTGTCTAGTGGTTAAATTCGCAAAAAAAAACTAAACTAAACATGCCGCACAATAAACGGCCATTATCACTCAATTTTAGCAGTAATACAATGAGCTTCTAAAATTGTAGTGGAAAGCTAGAGACTTGCGGCCTTACTCTTAGTTAAGCCAACTCATAAATCCAAGAGAATATGCCTCAAATAATAGTAGTGTAATAATAAGTAACACTCCTTCCATCTCATTTTAAATGATACATTTGAATAGATAAGATATTGAGGTTAATCTAGTTTTTACTTTTATATAACAATATAAATTATATAATAAAATCAAACATTTCATAATACCGATTGCATATAGATATATTGAACTGGAGGAAGTAATATTAGTATCAATAACTCGAGTACTAAATAGCACCTAATTTGGAGATTTAGGGCCTTAAGGCCCATTGGAATTTCCAAACAATGGCTCATAGTCGTAACGTTGTTGAGTCCATACGCTCCTCTGTCTCGGCCCAATGAACAGGCAAGTACAAGGTTCATTTGTACCTCAAGAGAATAAAGAGGAAAGCACTTGTAATATATATTCTGAAAGTTACTTTTGTTTCATTAGTAGCCAAATAGACCCTTATTCCCTTTAAATGCCATCCTTCATTACATGTACAAGTCTATTAGTACAATTTTAGAAAATTGGCTAGGTTACAAAAAAAATCAAAATTAAAACTTGATGACACACTAGTTCTTGTCACACCAGGCCCAAAGTTCTGGTGGTAACATTGGCCCATATCCATTTCCCCAAAACCATACAAAAACGAGCAGCTCTAGAAGCTAAACTATTTTTGTGATTGTCAAGAATATGCACTATGCAATTATAGGAAGTTGAGGTTGTTACGCTGTGTGGCCTGCACAAAGGCGAGCATAAGTTATTACTTGTAGTACATGGTACATTTGGACAAAGCAAATAAAAGGTAAGTTCAAGAATTTATCAGTACGTGGTGGTAGTTGGATTGCAGTGACTTACATGTCACACGTTGTCCCTAGCTGTAGTTAGTTATTGATAATGAGAGGGTATATTAATACAACAGCAGAAGATAAGGCATATTGCCAACTCTTGATGGTTACGAGAGAGAAGAGTGCCGATGATGTTGTTTCGGAATAGCCGGCAATAAAGAAAACATAGAGAGTACTTGGTACACATTAAGCAACCAATATGGTAGTAATGGTGCTTCCCATACGGGCCTTCCTATGTATCTTTCTTCCCTCACAAACGCATAATGAATTTATCTTTTATCTGCCGATGGTGTAGATGTTTATATAATTACGGTGATTTTACTTGTTATAAAAGATTACTTATTTTATTTTTTAGGTTGCTAATCTCACAAATTATGTTCCATTACCTTTGATACCTTTAAAAGTGATATGATAATGTAAAAAGATTCTCATAAGTGTATATAAGTTAATGCAAAATAAATATGTTTTGTCGCCTAAGAGAAATAGCAGCTTGAAGATGACTAGACAAAGCAGGCGTGGGTGCATTTGCTCTCACTATCTTGGGGATCAGGTGAAGGACTTCATGCCTATCAGACGCAATCTTACCTTACATTTCTACAAGAGACTATTTTCAGGACTTGAACTCCTGACCTTGACAAGGAATTTATTGGTTTCCATACAATCGCCTTGTTGGTTCCACTACCAATTATCATATCACCCTGACAAATATGTGGAGATGTGCAGTGAGATTGGGCTCTAGCGACACATGGATTTTGACTGGATGGAGCAAAAGGCCTTTTCAGGGAGCAACCCCTTGGTGTAGTGGGTACCAAGCTAGCAATGGTTGAGAGAAATTAAAGTGGTCCAATTACAAAAGGGCTTACTTATTTTAATACTACAATCAATAATCCAGCCAAGTGAAGGCGACTAATCGGCTCCTGCTCACATTCTATCTCTATAGGGGACCGCTCAAGCCAGCCCACTGCAAAAAAGTGATGGCTGTTATCACTTATCAGGGATGAGGAACAGTAAATTTCATAGAGAAATAGCTAGAATATGCATCATCGGAAGAGTGGCCCTATAGTATTTCTTCCAGGAAGGATTTGGTTGAGACAAATGTTGATCCGTTAGAAGGGGGCAAAACTAGCCATAAAAATATGATTGCTCCACTTCCGTCCGTCTAAAAATGTTATTTTATTGATTCATAAAAAAATTTATCAACATATTATTTATTTTAAAAGATTATATGTTATATATAATTATAATAATAAGAAGTTATTAACTTTATTTGTTAATTAAATAAATTATAAAGAAAAGACAGAGAAATTAAAACTTGCTATGAATTGGGTGAGTTGATTCATTACGACTTACTATTTAATCTATCTTGACTTGCATCTCAACCTAAGTAATATTTGATGCTAATTGCCGGGTCATTGATCTTTTTATTTATTAACTCAATTCATTTTTACTTATCCAAATCTACCTAACCACCCATTTGACATCTTTACTTTAAAATTTGAATTGGCATACAAGAAATTCAATTGAGATAGAACAGAAAAATTGCTTATTGTTTAAGGGAAAAAAAGTTTAAATATGTCATTGAATTATCGGAAATGACTTATTTATGTCACTTGTTAATAGTTTGGCTCATTTATGACATTGTCGTTACCAAAATGATTCATCCATGCCAACTTTCATTAACGCTGACATTAATGAAAAATGATATTGTAAAATCAACATTAGTGAAAAATGGCATGGATGAATCATTTTGATAACAACAATGACATAAATGATCGAATCTATTGACGATTAACATAAATTAGTCATTTATAATAGTTCAATGTCATATTTTAGCTTTTCCCCTCGTTTAAAATTGGAGGGATAGTTCAATTTCTGTGCATAAGTTAAAGGGGTAAAATGACTTTTACCTAGGCATTACATGACACTCGTTCCTATCTTTTCTTTGGCAATCGACTCAGAAGAAATTACTAAGTATCATTATTCTCATTTCATTACTTTTCTTCAATCAAGAACATTCATAATGTACTACTCCTTTTGCAAGTGAGGGATGGAGCTAACCCATTGGCTTCTTATCCTTTGTACGAAAACATTCTTTCGTACTTAAATTTCAGTAACTCCTTACATTCAATAATTGAAGACTTTCCTTAATGTCGTCCTTCCTCAATTATTAGTGCGTACCTAATAACACCTACATGAGACAACTTGTAACTAAATTTCAGTGCTGCCAATTAGGCAATTATCTTTCAATAATTTATGAAGTTGGCGGACTACTTCTAATTTATTAATAATGATGTTAAATTCTATATTATAGGTTGTTAGCAAGTAGCTAGATAGACACAGAACAAATACTGGGCCCTGGGACAAGGCAGCTGTTTGTGAATTGTCATAGTTTAGCTGTATAGCTTGGACTTCTGGAAGTGGGCAATAGGCTTCTGAAGTTTGGTAAAATTAATCTGTAAGAGATGTCCATATGACTAGCTATGAAAAAGAGAATGATGTAGCTTATAAGAGGATGATGAATAATATTGTACTCCTTCGTCTCAAATTATCCAGTACTTTTATTATTTTACATGTCCCTTAAGAAATATTAATTATGAGAGGTATTTGACTATTTTTTTACTCATATTTATGTCCAAGTTATAATTCCTCTCTATTTAATGTTTACTCTATTTATGTATTCTCTCCATTAAAGATAAAATTCTACTAAAGGTATAAAAAAAATTGTCTCTTGAACTTATAAAACAATAAATAATTTGAGATAACTATTTTTAGTCACCACTAAATATAATTTGAGACGGGAGAGTAGCAAATTACCTAATGTAAAAAATCATATTTTGAGTTTTGAAGATAAGTGTGTATTGGTTGAATTAGGCAAATAGAGACCATAGACCGGCCATCATTAGTTATTTTTGTGCTGCTTTCATTTATAACCACCATAAATATGAAGCATTAACTATTACTAGTGCAGTCATTGTATGATAACGTGTTACAATATTATTGAATTGACCTCTAAAATTAAATTATTTGCTAGTTGCTTAGTTGGATTATGAAGTGGAATATTTCTAACAGGAAAATAAGAAGAAGAGTACTTGCATATACCTCAAACAATAGAATCAAACCAAATCTCTAATTGACAACTATAAAAATGAAAAAAAAAATGTATATTTAGCACAGACGTTCACACCAAAAAAAAGTGATGATACATTATTTTAGCATGGGATACCATAGGAATGAGTCATATGAACATGTTCAAAAGTAGTTTTGGCTTTCTCCATATCTTTTTGGAAGGTTGCTCGTTTAGAGGAAAAGTTCTGACAGCATTCTTTGTGTGTTCAACTGCTAATTAAAAGCACCAATGCATGCGTGAGTATGACAGAGAAGTGGGAGCAAACTGGCACTATTACAAATATTCATAGATCGATCAATACCAATTACTTTGTCACAAATATTCATAACAACAACAACAAACTCATTATGATTCCGTAAGTGGTGCCCAGAGATGATATGATGTACGCATACCTTATCCCTATCTTTATGGGATAGAGAAGTTGTTTTCGATAGACTCTCGGTTCAAATATTCATATAGATCAACTATGAATGGGGCAGAATATTGGTCAGTCAAGAAATTTCACGTCCAAAAGATGAATGTTGCGGAAATAAGGATGTTGCGATGGTTGTGTGGGCATACGAGGAAGGATATGATTAGAAATGAAGTTATCCGGATAAGGTGGGAGTAGCCTCGGTGGAGAACAAGATTCGGGAAGCGAGATTGAGATGATTTGGGCATGTGCAGAGGAGATGCACGGAGGCTCCAGTAAGGAGGTGTGAGAGGTTTGCTATGGATGGTTTCAGAAGAGGTAGATGTAGGTCGAAGAAGTATTGGGGAGAAGGGACATGACACAATTGCAGCTCTCCAAGGACATGACCTTAGATATGAGGATGTGGAGGACACAAATTATGGTAGAAGGTTAGTAGGTAGTAGAGTGTTGTCTCGCGGATTTCCCATACTAGTAGGCGTAGGATTATCCTATAGATTAGTGCCTTTAGATTTTTGCTACTATCTGTTGTTTCTTGTACTTCGATTATCGTATTAGTTGTTGTAGTTACTGTTTCCTTTCTACATAATGTGTTGTTATACTTTCTCTTATATTTTGCGATGACTTCTTTAAAATGTTTGTCTGACCTTATTTGAAATGTATTTTCTTGAGTCGGGGTCCATCGTAAACAACCTCTCTACCTCCCAAGGTAGATGTAAGGTCTGCGTACACTCTACCCTCCTTAGACTCCATTTGTGAGAATTATATACTGAGTATGTTGTTGTATTTTATTTCATAAAAAATTAAGATGACATTTTGAGATTTAATTATGTTTTTTTCATCTTATGAGATGGTTCATCAAATTATCTCATGTCAAAAAGCGATCAATAAAAGAAGATGAAGGATGACAAAGAGGCATGAATATATGATGGAACTGAGAAGGGCACATGTGCACACTTAATATGTTTCAAAGCTGAAAATGTTCTATGAACAAGCACGGGGATATGCTTCACGTGCTTTGCTCAATTAATAAAAAGGTGTTTTGAATTATTAATCTTAATTGTACTTATTATCTTGTTGAGAATTTTATTTTACTATTAATCTTATTGAGGATTGGTAGACACTGTGTCTATGGTATAAATTTACCAAAAAGAAAAAACTGACAATATAAATAGATTTTAGTCTATCATGTCACATTTACTTGTTATCTATCGTATGTATTCTTTTAATGACCTGATAATATAATTTTCTTTTTACGTTATTTATGTATATAAGTTAAATTCAACAGCTAATGAGTGTGGTCTCATATTGTTAGGATATCATCAATCATATCCTCCCAAATCATCTCATATCTCCCAAATCATTCTCACATCAATTGTAATTATTAATATCACATAATTTAGGATATGATGATGATATGATTATAAATTAGTATCACATAATTAGGATATGATTAAATAGGTCTTCCGTTATTATTATTATTATTATTATTCTTATTACACTTGTATATATAGGATAACATTGAAATGAACTACTTAAGGAATTCACTTCCTTCATGGTATCCAGATCCACAAAATAAACCCCAAAATTCTATTCATATCTTTGCCCTAAACGACTTCGGCCACCTTTTTCCCAAATCATACCACTAACTAGGTTTTTCTCCTAAACCTACCCCAAGCAGAGAAAAAAAAATTCCCTTCCAAACTCTTCTCGGCTTATTCATCAATTGGCTTAATCACCTATCTAAAGTATTCTTTTCTTTTCCATTTTTTGAACTTTCTTGAGTTTTAATGGCCTAAAAGCAAAAATTTCATCCAGCTCTTGCCGTGAACAACGTCAAAAAATTTTATTTTCATAACTCTTGAGATGAAAAAAGGGTAATACACCTTTTGGGCGGAATTATTCAAAATTCATTGTCGCGCTTATGAGGTCATAGACCATATCATCCCTTTTGAATCTTCTTCGGACACCACTACTGTTGACAAAAAAATTATAGTCTCGTTTAGATGTTATAGTCCTTCAATGAATTTATGACACAATTTCTAACGACCTTCTGCATACCATATTGGAACCAAACTCTACGGCCCAACAGGCGTGGGAACGTTTGCAAAATATTTTTCAAAATAATAAACTTTTTAGGACAATATATCTTGAAAACCAGTTCACCAACGTAAAATTGGATGGCTTCTCAAACGTTTCCTCTTATTGTCAAGAATTAAAAATGTTTGCTGACCAACTAACTAACGTTGGTGCGCCGGTGACAAATTAAATGTCGGTTCTTCAATTAATTGCAGGGTTGAATGAGCATTATGATGAGGTTGCTACGTTCATTCAACAGAGTAATTCGTTGCCTCTATTTTATGAGGCTCGTTCGAGAATGATTCTCGAAGAAACCCGCAAGGCAAAGCAGACAGCCTCCGGAGCAGTCATCGCCGAAACAACCCTTGTCTCCACATCTCTGGATTTTGCGACACCAAATTCTGGTTCGGGAGGAATTGGAAATCGCAACAACAATAATAAAAAAATGAGGGTCAAATCGCAACAACAACAAAGAAAAAAAATGGAGGAAAGGGATGTGGGAGGGGCGGCAGCCAACCCGCCGACTACAGCGGCAACCACCACCAGCAGGGACGACATAGCTAGTGGCAGCCAGCCCAGTCCGGCGTGGGCCAGTGGGGGCATTTCCCTCCGTGGGGTTGGGCCCCACAATGGGTTGTCCCTCCGTGCCCATACCCCACCACATTGTGGGCCAGGACACCATCTTCGACCCGCCGGGACATCTGGTTCGTCCCGCAATAAGCGCTGACCCATGCACCATCTTCATGCAAGTTATGCTCCAACCGATCGAGCAGGCCATGAACAACATGAATCTAAATGTTCCGGATGATTAGTGGTACATGGACGGTTAATCGTCTGCGGCGACATTTCAAGGTAATCTCTCGTCGTATTTTAATATGAGTAGTAATAAAAATATTATTGTCGGCAGTGGGTAGAAAATTCCAATTCGTGGTATTGGTCAGGTAAAATTACCCCACCCTCACCCACCGTTATATTTTAAAAATGTCTTACATGCATCAAAACGGATTAAAAACTTGATATTTGTACGACGTTTTACAACTGACAACAATATTTCTATGAATTTTGATCCGTTTGGATTTTCTGTGAAGGATTTTCAGACGGGTGATGCCACTAATGAGATGTAATAGCATGTGAGACTTGTATCCCATCACTACCATTTTCAACAACAACGTGACCAAACCATCAACCTTTGCAGCTATTTTCCCTATCGTATGGCACAATCGGTTGGGACACCCAGGAGCACCGATTTTCAATAATCTTAGGAAGAATAATTTTATTGCTTGTAACAAACTTTTGGATTCTTCTGTTTGCCAAACTTGTGTGTTTGGGGAGCATGTTAAACTGTCATTTTCTTCATCTACTTCACATACACTTATGCCATTTGATCTTATGCATTGTGATTTGTGGACATCACCAGTTTTAAGTTCTGTAGGTCATAAATATTATATCTTATTTTGGATGATTATTCGAATTTTATGTGGATGTTTTCCTTAGGACAGAAATCACAAGCCTTCACCATTTTTAAACAGTTTAGTGTTTTTATCAAAACTCAATTTGAAAAATCCATTAAACGTTTTCAATGTGACAATGGAAGGGAATTCATAAATGTTCAATTTAATGATTTTTGTCACCTAAATGGGATGTATTTGCGTCTTTCATATCCACACACATCACCTCAAAATGGGAAAGCTGAAAGAATAATTCGAACAATTAACAATATGATTCGCACACTTCTTGTGCATTCATCCACACCATCAATATTTTGGCATCATGCACTACAAATGACCACATATCTTTTAAATATTCTTCCTAGCAAACTACTTTTCAAAGTGTCACCTACACAAATGGTGTACCATCGTCTCCCATCTTTTACACATTTGAGGGTTTTTGGGTATTTGTGTTATCCCTTGTTTCCGTCCACTACCATTAATAAACTTCAGGCTCGTTCCACTCCTTGTGTATTTTTGGGATACCCATAAAATCATAGGGGATATAAATGTTATGATATGACGAATGGGAAAATCATAATTTCTTGTCACATAGTTTTTGATGAATCTACATTCCTGTTTGCTAAATCTCAAGTGGCATCCCCACTTTCATATGATTTTTTGGATGACGGAATACTCCCAATTTTACATCACCACCTACATACCCAAAATCATATGGGACCAACCCACTATAACCCTCATGTTGTACCGGCCCAACCATAAAATGAGGCTGGACCAGTCCGCGATTCGAAGGTCACTGCCTCCTTACCGCTGGTCTCAGCCCAATCCACCTCCAATGGCTGCCAGGCCCACACGAGGGAGCCCACTGCTCCCTCACCCGTAAACAGAACCCAACACCCGAGCCCACAATTCAGGCCCATACCCCTACTCCCTCTTGGCCCAATAACCCGGCAAAAAATCCAGTTAACCAACATTCTGCCTTGGCCCAAAATGCTACCTCATCTCGGCCCAATAACATACCCGGTAGCCCTAACCCCCCTCACTCGAATTTAGCCCAACCTCAGACCATTGAAACCCATGTCATGAATGAGATTTTAGGCTCAAACGTCAGTTTAACTTAACTACTTTGGTTCAACCATCCCCACTTCCCAAAAATCCAAAAGCAACCCTATCAGATCTGAATTGAAAAGCTGCCATGTTAGACGAAATTTATGCTTTTATTAAAAATAAGACGTGGGAGTTAGTGCCCCGTCCATCTAATGTAAATATTATCAAGTCTATGTGGTCATAAAAAGATTTTTAATGGATCATTTATGAGATACAAAGCTCGTCTTGTTGGTGATGGCAGGTCTCAGCTAGTTGGCGTGGATTGTGGTAAAACATTCAGTCTGGTGGTTAAGCCAGCAACTATCAGGACTGTTCTTAGCCTGGAGCTCAAAATCCTGGTCCATTCATCAGTTGGATGTCATAAAATGCATTTTACATGGTCATCTACAAGAGACAGTCTACATGCATCAGCCTTTGGGTTTCCGAGATCCTACACATCCGGATTATGTTTGCTTGTTGAAAAAATCTTTGTATGGTTTGAAACAGGCTCCCCCGGCATGGTATAACAGGTTTGCAGGTTTTGTATCCACACTGGGTTTCTCACACAACAAGTCCAATCAGTCCTTGTTCATTTATAATAAGGCCAATGACATGACATATATCCTTTTATATGTAGATGACATCATTCTCACGACATCATCTACATCACTTCGACAGTCTATTATATCCGTCCTTGCAGCAGAATTTGCAATGAAGGATCTGGATCCCTTGAATTATTTTTTAGGAATTGTTGTAACTCAATATGCAGGTGGTCTGTTTCTCAATCAAAAGAAATATGCTGAGGAGATCATTGACAAAGCTGGTATGTCATCCTGCAAACCGTCCTATACACCGGTTGATACAAAGGCAAAATTGAGTAACTCTACAGGTACTCCTTATAGTGATTCAACACATTACCGCAACTTAGCAGGGGCATTGCAGTACCTTACTTTCACGAGACCTGATATCTCGTATGCGGTTCAACAAGTATGTTTGCATATGCATGATCCAAAAAAGAGCATATGGAAACTCTCAAGCGAATTCTGCAGTATGTTAATGGTACTCTCCATTTTGGATTGCATATGTACAAGTCTTTCATTTCGAGTCTCTCATCTTATACAGATGCTGATTGGGGTGGTTGCCCGGACACCCGCCGGTCCACCTCTAGTTATTGTGTATTTTTGGGAGACAACCTCATTTCATGATCGTCAAAACGACAGCCGATGATGTCTCGATCAAGCGCTGAAGTAGACTACTGAGGGGTCGCCAATGTGGTTGCTAAATCATGTTGGCTCCGTAATCTTCTTTTAGAGCTTCATTGTCCAATTTAAAAAGCAATCATGGTCTATTGTGTTAATGTGAGGATATACTTATCCGGTAATCCAATCCATCATCAACGCACAAAACACATAGAAATGAATATATTTTTTGTCCGAGACAAGTCCGTGTTCTCCATGTACCGTCCCGATATCAGATTGCCAATATTTTCACCAAAGGTCTTCCGGGCGTACTATTTGATGATTTCATGGACAGTCTCAGCATGCGAGAACCTCCCGCTAAGACTGCGGGGAACTGTTAGGATATCATCAATCATATTCTCCCAAATCATCTCATATCTCCTAAATCATCTGACATCAATTATAATTATTAGTATCACATAATTTAGAATATAATAATGATATGATTATAAATTAGTATTACATAATTAGAATATGATTAGATAGATCTTCCATTATTATTAGTCTTATTACACCTATATATATAGAATACATTGGAATGAAACACTTATGGAATTCACTTCCCTCACATACCATTATTAGTATATTACTACTTAAACTACAACAAGAAACTACTTCCACTCTAATAAAATAGTGATATTAAGTTGATCATCAATAGGACAATACTCCTATACATCATTTACAGACAAACAAAGATGCTTCCTACTATGCTTTAGTTCCACAATCCCACTACTCCTCTCTCTCTCTCTTTCACTTTTCCCGCTCTCTCTCTTCCTCCATACCCTTTCTCTCCATTTTCTTTCTTTTTCCTGTCTCTCTGGTGCTTATGCTTTTTAACGTATGTTGTTCTTCTACCTGTTTCAATTTCTTCCATCTTTTAATTATTTCTTCAAAATTCTCTGAATGGGTCTTTGGTTGTAATTTACTTTAAATTTTTTATACAATTTTGAAGAAAATAAGAAGAGATGAATAATAGATTCCGACAACCTCCACAAGCCAAAAAAATTCATTTGAATCCTCAAAAGGTGAGTTGTTCTACTTTTGAAAAGATCAATTATTTTCCATGCTTCATCTCTGCTTAGCAACAAAAAAAAGAGAGACAACCGGTGCAACTAAGCTCCCGCTATGCGCGGAGTCCGAGATCGATCGTTTATTATACGCAGCCTTCCGCTGCATTTGCATTAGCAACAACGTTGATATTGCATTAGCTAATTATACAAAATTATTGAAAGTTTCCTTCTTTTCTGTCCCCTTCCTCCCTTTTCTTTTTCTTTCTTTTTTGGCCATTGTCTTGAGATTGTACACTATGAACTGTCATTTGTACTGACAAAAGTTGTCATCTTTGGATCCAATATCTGAATTGGATGCTTTACTTGTATTCTCACTACCCTTTTTAATTAGAAATCCAATTATCAATTTAAATTGACTCTGAAAGAATTGTTGAATCTAATTATTCTTGATAGGAGAAGAAGATGGAAATACAGCAAACCAAATTCTTGTCTATAGAAAAGCCTAGAGTCAATCGACGTCTAGCAGCAAAAGAGAGAAAATTAGCCTTGCTTCAAGATGTATTCTTATCTCTCTTTTTTAAATTCCTAACATAAAAAAAAAATCATTTTAATTCTGAACTAAAAATATTCCTGTGTGTTCGCCTTCAAATTGGCAGGTTGATAAGCTAAAGAAGAGGCTGAGGCATGAAGAAAATGTTCACAGAGCTTTGGAAAGGGCTTTTTACAGACCTTTAGGAACTCTACCTCGCCTTCCTCCTTATCTTCCCAAATATGTTAGTATCTGACAAACATTTCTCCTATATTATTGATAAAGGAAAAAAGAAAAACTAATAACAAAATTATCAACAAAAGTTGAACTTTCAACTGCTTAAGAGCAGGCGCGGATCTTGTATTTAAATTTACTACAAAATATAACTTAATAAGCAACAAACTTTGTCGCTAAATTGCTCGTAGCTAACATAATTTTTTGATAATTCATGGTTAAATAGGATTAGCTACGGATTTTGCTCTTTAGCTACATAATTTGCCCGTCGCTAATTCTTTTTTTTTAGTAGTGATTGATGGATTCAACATTTAAGTTCTTAGCACTAAACATATTGTAGTTCTCAAATAATGGATTCAAGAATTTAATATATGTTGAAACTTAATTATTTCTTACATATATATCTATCTTTCTTATAGAAATTACTGGTTTCAGTTGAAGCCATTGAGTATAAGCTGGATTCGCCTCTGCTAAAGAGAACAAGCGTAATTAAATTCTGGTCTATGAATTGACCTTCACTTTTGTGTGATGACAATAATGCAGACATTAGAGCTTCTAGCTGAGGTAGCTGTTTTGGAAGAAGAAGTTGTCCGGCTTGAGGTACAGGTTGTTAATTATAGAAAAGGTCTCTATCGAGAAGCAGTTTCCACATGCTCAAGGATAAATACGGACGATAACCATTTACCCGATTCATGCCCTCTTTTACCGGGTAAAGGTCCTAAGCAAAGGCATTCAAGATCATTTTCCATGAGGGAAGTCAATCTCGGATCATCTGTGCCGCACTCTTCTCCTTCTCTTGATAGGAGTGCTTCAAGTAGAAAGTTATTTATAAAAGAATCCATCTTCGATAGCTCGAGAATTAGCTATGATGTTGTAACATCAAATAGCAGACAAGCTGTTATGAAGAATTGCAATGACTCATTGAAAGATGGCCTAATGGGAAAAGAGAATCACTCGGCTGATCATACTTCTACTAAGGATAAGCCATCTCCACAGAAGCAAGTCAACACGATAAAGACCCCGTCGAAAAGGCCTCCAGTCAAGCCAGAATCAATCAGCAAAATAGCAGATGTTAGGCTGCAGGTATATACTCTTACTCGAGATGATATACCTGATCCATGTATAATATCATGAACAATGGATACAAATTTTTGACTACTTAGTATTGCCAATAGGTATGAAAAAGTATCTAAAAATATCAAATTTAGATATTTGTACTATGTCGAAGTCAGGAACCATGGTATATATGTTCGGAATAGATTCCATTTTGAGAGAGCTGAAAAAACACTTTCGTAACTAGTGTGTCTGGAAATATACGTACCCATATTTTTCCACCACGACGTGTATTTTGTGTCATTGCTCGTCGGCCTGCTTCTATTTATCTAGATGTAATCCAAGCAGGTTCAAGTGACTGAAGAGCATATTTACCAATTAGGCAACCAGCAAGAAAGTTGGCATTTGAAGCTTCACATGCGAATTGATCTTTATTATAATTGTATCTGTTCAGTGCAGAGTTGTAGAACAGGCACAACAGAGCTGTTTAGCTTCTTCAGATGATAGAGCATTGGAAGCTGAAAGCACAGAAAACAAAATTTCAGAAGACATTATAAAGTGCTTGTGTAGCATCTTAATAAGGTTGAGCACATCTAAAGAGAAGATAGCAAATCCAGAATCTTTTCGCTCTTTAGGAGCAAAAGTCTTCAATGAAAGCAATGGGGAAAAGGAGTTGCAAGATCCGTATTGCATCTGTTCAGAACTCAGGAAGCAAGATATTAGGGAATACAGATATTTACTCGATATAGATGCTAACTCTGTTAATCTAAACCAGAAAATGAACGCTTCGTTTCTGATTCACAGACTTAAGTAAGTTCCAGGCTATCTTTCATTTTCTAGTAATTACGATTAAGTAATCGATATATTTGCATGTCCTTATTGTGTTCTTCCGTTTTAAACATAAGGATTCTCCTTGGCAAGCTATCATCTGTGAAATTAAAGGGTTTGACTCATCAGCAGAAGCTAGCATTCTGGATAAACACATACAATTCCTGCGTGATGAATGTAAGAGGCCTAATTTTTCACCCAAAAATTCAAGTAATATTGTACTCTATTTAGAAAATAATTCCTTTTGTCATGAATTGTCAGGCATTTATAGAGCATGGTATCCCAGAGACTGCTGAACAAGTTGTCTCACTAATGCAAAAGGCAAGTTACTCAGCCATTCTAGTCCATGCTTCGAATATTGCTGATGCTACAACAATTGATCAGTTATACATGTTTCTCTTGTCTGTAGAGGTTTTCTGATACAGTGGCAAAGAACTCCAGAATCTAATAACTTTCTGAATAATCATCAGGCAACAATTAATGTGGGAGGGCATTTGCTAAATGCAATCATGATTGAGCACTTTATCTTGAGGCTACCGTACCACTTAAAATATGTAAGTTACCTTTTCCATGTTCCTTAATCTTGTTTTCCAATTATGCGAGCTTAGAGAAATTGTTTTTAAATTTTCTTTCATTTTAGAAGTTATTAAGCTATTTTTCATCACTTGAAGACCTGTTCAAAGTCAACAAAAGACAATGAGCTGAAGGTTCGGAGTGTTTTTGGCTTGGAGTGGTCTGAACCTCTCGTCACATTTGCACTCTCCTGTGGAAGTTGGTCCTCCCCTGCAGTAAGTTCATCGACCATTTACATAACATTCTCAGTTTTAGCAAAAATCATAGGCTTGATTATTCATTTTCCTGAGCTGGAAAACTTCAATCTATACTGAAGGTGAGGGTGTACACTGCATCTCAAGTTGAGACTCAGTTGGAAACAGCAAAAAGAGACTATTTACAAGCAGCAGTTGGTATCTCAGCAACAAATAAGCTCATTATTCCCAAGTTGTTGGATTGGTATCTTCTTGATTTTGCAAAGGACTTGGATGCATTGCTAGATTGGGTATGCCTCCAGCTACCAGATGAACTTAGAAATGAAACTATGAAATGCCTCGAGAGACGAGGACGAGGACCCCTTTCACAATTAGTACAAGTAATGCCTTATAATTTCAGCTTCAGGTACCTCATACACCAATAAAACATTCTCATACGTCTGAGTTATCACAAGTTCCAGAGTTGTGGACAAATCTATACTAGCACAGAAGACAGAGTACAAGTACAGGAACTGTATGAGAAAGCATACAGTTTCAGAGGAAAGCTTTTTAATGGATCAAGTGATGGTCATTGGATTTCCAGATACCAGTATAGGATGTAGCAAATTCAATCTATGAAAATTCTTTGTATCCCCTAGACACCTAGAGTTAATAAACTCGACGAGACCATTATCTCTCGAGTCTAAACAAAATGTTGCTTGCTGAAACAGGTGGTGAAATCAGAGTATATGTAATGTGACTACTTGTAGAGTTGTTGTATGCCATTCGACTACACTATTTTGGGCACTACCATTGTATATTACTTTCTGTTTCAATTTGTTTGACAGTATCACTGTTTGGAGAATCAACTTTTTCTTTGTACAATTTTTCAAATACTTTACTACAGAAATTGTGCTCTAGGGTACATTTTTTACAGTCTTGGAATATGTAATTTTATATTTTATAAAATAAAATAAAAATAGAGAAATTAGTTACACGGATGCTATCATTGATATCTAATGCCAGCTCTAGCTTGAGAAATTACTAGTTGATTATATCATACAAAGTCAGGGATCTCATCTTGAAGTTCACTATTGTTGGGAAACAAGCCAGGTATTTGACAGTATTAGATAATATAAAATCATGCTACTTAGACCCTTTTTAGTCTCCGATTTTTTCGCTTCACCTGCTTTCTCTTTCTCCTGTATTGCTTTGGTTTATTCAAATATGCTACAGATTATCTTAAACTTCACCTTAAATATAGACTATAAAATAGTTTTTGTTTGAGTGAACAACGAAACAAAACAGGTACAATGAAAGAGGTCACAAACAGGTAAGATCGAAATTGAACTGGATAACATAAAAGACACAGGAGTAGGGTTGTCTACGAATAAATAATTTTGCTGTCTATAGTGACACGTTCAACTAGGACAGTGTACGTCATTTTAAACTTTTTGGACCATGTTCTAAGGAAAGATGTGCTGATGGTGGTCCAGATTCGCTAGAAAATACATTTACGGATCGAAAAACAATATCAGGGCAAAATTGCTGACGATATACCAGGAAACAGAACTAAGCAAAAATAAAAAATGAATTCTGAGCTCAAAACATCTTCCATCAGAAAAAACACTATTGATACAATTAGTTGCAGCGGCTACTTTAGATATGTGCAAAGAGTTTTTTTCATTTTTTGTTTATGATCTATGTGCAGGGGTATTTCAGCATCCAAGACTCAAATTGTTGCTACACTAGAAGGAACAAGTTTGGCGATAGAGGAAACTTACGAGGTCATCTTCTGCAACTTATAACAAAACTAATCACCAGAGTGACATCTCTGTTTCTCTTTTACACGGTAGGTATAAGGTCCATAGGAATCAGTGTTTACAATGAGTAACATCCGTGGGGAAAATAAGCATATTATGTATATCAAGATTTTAAGGAAAGACAATACAAAAGAACACCCGCTAAGGCGCTAACAGCAAAATTTTCGGAGAGAACTAAAAGAATACTGATTGCTCGAATTAGTCACACACGCACAAACTAGATAAGGGAAAACACGAGAGGGTAAAGGAGGAAAAGAAAATGTGGAGGGAACAAAAGAACACCAGATACAAAATGGATGATTACAGTATGTACAAACAATTGCACTATGCTAACACCACCACCACCACCAATCGCAGAATTTCTAGAGGAAATTTTGTTTCGAATGTTTTTGTAGCAGCTGATACCAAGTGTGAACCAGTAATTTCAGCCAAATGGAGAGGGAACAGGAACCACAAGTGCATCCGATCTTTTAATGCTTCCCATACCACAAATAATGCAACCAGGTGATGACAGGGCAGAGAATTTGGCCCCACATAGATCGCAGACATCATAACCAATGGTTGATAGACGGCTAAGCGTAGCAGCACAGAACTGGGATGGATCTTCTTGTGGATCAATGGACTTGTTGGACAAGCCCCTTTGAACACATATGTCAACCAAGCTCCTCAATTCGTCTTGCTTGCCTGGAGGTGCCTTAGATAATAGAAGTTCAAGCATCTGCTTGGAATAACCATAATTTTGTACATCCATGTTCCTCTTGATAGCAGTTCGAATACAATTTATCCTGTGCTTAGCGAGAAGAGGCAGTGAACCCAAGTGTCGAGACAATCGTGCCATTTCGTCCTTCGCACTGATTGCACTTGGGCCCTGGACTCTCTGCAGTCGGGTGATTTCCTGCAGTGAAGTGACAAAGAACATAAAGCCACCATCCAAACAAAACAATAACTTAAATGGAAACCAAGTGTTATTTGCTCAATGTTGCTGTGGGCTAGTAAACAGAAATGTTCTCTTCTGCAATGAAGCTTAAATTTATACTTAATCACTCAAACACCAGTAAATACATATCCCTTCCCCCTCTCTGTAATCATCCTATCAGTTTACAAAGGCTATCTGAAACTACCTCCTACATATGCTGTAGGGACAAAACAAAACTAGCCAGCGGGTTTGCTGCATTAAATTCTAATGCGGTAAATTCTCTTGAAAAGTTGAAACCAACAGCATTTCGGAACGAAACACGAGAACAGAGGGGAAGGGTTAGCTAGACTCCTACTTTTCTTATAGGGCTAATTGCACTTTTTTCCCCTTAGCAAATTCCAAATTTTGATTCTTGTGTTACCTGCATAAACATATTTAACCTTCTAAGACTAAGAGTACAGTCGTGCACTTTTGGTACTTCCACTAATAAATCTCTGTAAATTCATTGAATCTTTAAATATAAAAAGATGTGAAGATGTGCTTTATGTCAAAAGAAAGGAAGCTAGCAACTTGTATTAGAAGCTGTGTAGATTCGCTTGATAACTGCTAATGCAGTATATAACAAAGAAAATATGTGACATCATCTAATAGGGACAAAAACAGGAGGATGGTAAAACAAGAAGTAGAGAACTGTTACTCTCCCAGCTGTGAGCCAAGTCACCCAAGATACACGCAGTCAAATATTCCATTAATGTAGAAGACTGTAACTATTAGGTAAACGCTCAAGTACCTGAAGCAGAGTGACTGCAATTTTGTATTGTGCACATATTGTGGCTTGAGATTTTATGTCAGCTCCACGAGATTGATCCTTAGCCAGTGCTAAGAAGGCTTCATCGAAACAGGACAATGCATCTGGCAGTTGATTTTGCTCAAGATGGGCAAGACCAGTCTTGAAGCAAAGTGGAGCAGCAGCCCCACGAGGAACCTATGAGAAAGAAAATTGCAAATTGTAAGAAAATGATGAGGATTCTGACTTGGACATATTTTACCACAAGACTTTCAAGTTTCAACTGACACTAGTGCTTAAGGACCTCACTGGTTCTCAGTAAATCCTTGTTGTATTTAGTTTCTTGAACCCCCCATGGAAGGAGAAGGTTTAACTGCTGGCAAGTTTCTGAGAAATTGTTGATTCAAAAGCTCAAAAATATTTATTTATACAGAAATTCCTCATCACCAGATGCGGGTTTGGCCTATCTGTCTCTTGTTCTTTGTCAGATAGTGTAGTAGAATCACTTGTTAAGAAGGTTGACCCTAAAAATATACACCTTAACAGAACCACCATGTTCTTTGCAGTTAAACTTATTTCTCTATCTACCTTTGACTTCGAATTTTCCCTAAAAAATTGCATCCATCACTTGTTTAATCCTGATTTACAATGGTAAAATCTAAAAATGAAGGTTTTCTTGTAGTACCCAACTTTCTCAGCATCCTTGTATGTTCTAGTACAAGTGTTTTCCCTTCCCTAGATCATATCAATCATATCCAAAATTGGTCAAATTAGATGAATAAGGTAAGCTAATTGATTTTGCAAAAGCACACAAATCCATATCCAAGGTGAGCAGCATTAAATTTCTCTTAGTACAACGCTTGATATTCAACCATGAACTAATGACAACAGATCACTGAACATGAGCAACTGAGTAAGGATCCTATCCTGAGGCCTCACTGTACCTCCTACACCCCAATGAATCAACAATATCAACTAAGCATTACATAACGGCGTCACCAACTTAGAAGAATCTGATGACAAAACCCAACTCTTAGATATGTAAATAAGCCAGCTGTCTGTGCTTTAATTTTACAGTTACCGCGAACCCAAAGCAGTCCTAGAAAATTCTTCATGCTACTATCAACATGTATAGCATTCAAAAGGCCAATTTTTCGTTCTTATGTGCCAGCATTTGGACATAGAAAAATAATGTTAATGCTTACCATCAATCTGCTTGTTATTACTAATGATCCAGACAAGTTCAATATGAAGCAGGATTTGGTCATAGTTTGGTACCATCAAATTCCTAACTATTTAAAAGAGTGGAAAAGCACACTTACTTGTCCAGGACGCACAGCTTTTGGAGGAGAAGCTGGACGTGCAGAAGGATGTCCTGAACCTGGAGCTTCAAGAGAACTGAGATCAAGAGGTTGGTTGGACATGGGAGGTTTTGACATCTGAACATTAGGTTGCAGGCCAGAAGGTTGAGTGAAGGGCTGCGGAGGAACACCGCCATCAGGAAGACCCACCACCTCAACTGAAGCGGGTTGTTGAGTAGCTTGAGGGGGGACACCACCACCAGGTAGGCCAACATCAGCTACAAATGCACTACCCTGGTTAGGTTGCATTTTAGTGGCTTCAGCAACTTGAGAATTTTGATCCAGCTTAGAAAGGAAAGTTCCAGGAGGAGGCAATGATGCCGCAACCTGGACGGATGATATAGTATTCTGGAAGAAGTCCTCTGGAATGGGCCCTGCAGTGACTCCAGCACCCACTGCCTTGGGAGCAAGACTCGGCATAGATGCAGATTGTGTCAATGAATTTGTTCCAAACGGATCAGCAGATGTAGAAACCACTGGAGCTGTGACTGCTACATTGGTTGCAGAAGAAGGTTGAGGTACAAGGAGGCCAAGATCTAGGGATGCACCAGTTAATGACTTTGTTCTACTGATCGGCAGGCCCAACTGTTTTGTGGCTTCTTTTATCTTGTTCACGTCCACTGTAGCAGATGTAACAGGTTTGTCTCGAATTCTTATGTGTAATTTTTTCATTTTTGATGTTTCTTCTTCATCACTGCTGGTACCGTCAGCAGCAGACCCATACAGTGATTTCTTGAATTCTTCTTCTGCTTTTGTTTGCTCATCTACCCCACTGGAACTGACAACTTTCTTGCCAAGGATTTCTAGTCCCATTAGCATTTCACCCTCGGGCAACCCTTTGGACTGGTTAGCTGTGGATGCAACTATAGATTTTTGAGGTCCATTTGCCTTGTCTTCACCATTTTCAGCTTTAAATGCCTTCACCAAACTATCTTCTCTCACTTCCACGACGTTACCTCTTCCTTTTATCAAACCTAGGTAAACACCTATGTGATCCGTGATAATTGATGGAATTGTACCATCATCAGTTCTCATGTATGGCATAACCTCAGCAGCAAGCTCCCACTGAGGAATGCTCTTCAGATTGGTTGGTGTCTTGATCTCCCAATTACCACCACCCCATTCTGGTCCTTTAGGGACCATACTTTCAGCTGCAAAATTTGCAAAGACACCTTGTGTCCACCCAGTTGAGCGCACCCTAAGGATCCTTTCACAATATCGTCGTAATTCTGAATCTGCACTTTCATCTTCTAGTTTCTGTGCTAGTCGACGCATTGCACTTGGGTTAAGGTGGCATATAAATAGGTCAAGCATGCTTTCATAGTCTGATATGACTTCAAAAGTTTCTTTAGCATTGTCAAACTGAGCATATCTGCAATCTCATATCATAATCCCATATAAGAATGAATATTAAAAGATGCTGAAACGAGATATGTGCATATAAACTTTGCATGAGTCTCCCTGAGAGTTATCTAAACGTTGGACATGTGAAAGTTTTGCAAATATTTAACTTAATCGACGACGTAGATGAAAACAAACTGCAAACATCACCAAAATATAAATTGAGTCTTATAAATTCACAATAGACCACTTTCCAACCATATTTTAAAGCGGCACAATCTCCACCATGGTCGATGATAAAACAGTTATAATTGAGCAACACTCGAAAGTAGCCATCATTTTTAAAAACCAACAAGTAGATGCTGCTGTTGTCACATGGGCACATTAGTTACACCTTGAACCTAGTCACACATTTCTGTCATATTACCTATCCTACTGAATCAAAAACATGTTACACTATAGGTCTGTCTCAAAGATTTGGAGCAAGCTACCTCATGTAGTTCAAGACATAACAGAGAGCATAGAGGGCTGACATCACAAAAGTAATGGGCAAGTGCCCTAACAAACATTTTTTATTTTTTGATTAATCAAGTGCCCAAAATTAAACCAGAGGAATTGTTGACCGGCTAAAACAAAAAAGACACGAAAGAGTAAGATATCAATTTTCGTGACAGAAACAAGTATATCGAGCACGTCACAAGAACAAAAACAAATAGATGTCCATCTGGGGAAAAATATAGAGAAGAAAGAGGGAAGGCTAGTAATGAAACATTAAAGATCCACATGATTCTCTACCGTTTATATAAAACTTATATGCGCGGTCTTGCCACCACATTAATAGATTTTTAATTTCATAAGAAAAGAAGAAGCAAATATCACTAATTAATAAGAAGTGATGAAAAAAAAATCTACTCCATGCGCAAAACAGTTATATTAGCTTAGAAGAAATTTACTACATGCAAAATAGTTATATTGCTGAGATAAACAATGATAGGAATAACTTGGTGAAAAGCAAGTAGAAAAATCTTCAAGTATGTATCTTCTAATTGGAACCACGATCACGTAGTCAAAGTGATATTTGATTATGGCTTGTTAACAAAAAACGTAAAGCTGCAAGTTGTAGGAAAAGTCTAAGGAGGTCAAACACCAAAGCCAAAAAAGGAAAGAAAGAATAACAAATAGCAAAGACAGGATGAAATGAGCTCAAGGACAGAGCATAAAATTTTAGATATTTTAAATAGAATTATAAAATATTGCCATGATTACATACTTTATACAAGCATATCCCAACTGGCGAAAGCGCTGGAACAAATGTGAAGTTGGAGGGCATCTTGGATAATCTCTTGAACGCAAAAATTCATCCTTTAAGACAGACAATGCAGTAGAAAATCGGAGCGCCTTGATTGCATAGGTCCCTCTCAATACCTACTCAGGTTAACAAATATTAACACAATGACCTTGCAAACTTAACAGTTAACACTACATACGGTTCTGCATACAATTTGGTGGAGGGGGGGAGGTAAAGTACTGATGAGTTATTTCAAGTTTTGTAGTACATCTGGAGAAAGCAAAAGTGATGCACGCAACCTTCCCATCCACTTCCAGAGGGAGTCAAATGCTAGCTAACATGGTGGGGTATAACACTCCACATTAACTCCAACTCCTCTTTTACGTCCTAACCAAACAAGCTAAGTAACTCTTATCCATAAATAACTTTTATCCACTTTTACTTCCCTCCTCCAGTCTCTCCTCCTCACACCAAGCAAGCAAAAGATGAAAAACAAACAAAGTTGGTAAGTAATTTCTACCTGAGTGAACTGTGGGCCTGACTGGGATAATGACACAGCAAGATCACCACAAACTGGTGGACCTCTAGCAAGTATGTCAAGAGATCTTGGAGTTATTCGTAAACTGTCAAACCTTCATATACAAAAAGCCACAAAACCGTCAAATATCACAACTTTCTCATATTATCCCATACCAACAAGCTTTTGTGCAAGCATTTCATAGTCAAATTACAACCAAAAACCTACAAGAAAACTGTGATCATGTCGAACAAGTACCTTCCTCTCCCATTTGTATTCAACTACTAAAGAAATCTGAAATACAAACACCAAGATATCCGAAATATATACATCTTTAATATCTCTTTATAGAATTTGCAATATCCAAATTCCAAGAATGGAATGAAATGGGCCAAGGTAGAGAACTGACTAGTTTGGGGTTGGGCATAATTGATTGATTTTTTGATGGATTCCAAGTTCCAAGAAGATTTATGACCTTTTTAGCAAAAACATGTGGAATCGTGTTAAAATTGGGTTCTTCTGAATTGTCGTGTTCATCCAACAGATTTTCTCTTATCTTATTTATCGGATCTTACACATTCACAATCCATTCAAAATTTTCTAAATATACTTGTCTATCCTACTATTCAATTGTTGCATCTTTTGGCAGTTGACCAGAAACGCCATATAAATTAGACCTCATAAAAGGGGGAGAGTAAAAGGTTATATTTTTAGTAGAAATGATGAAGAAACAAAAGTAAATCATCAAAAGCTCATCATAGTACAAATTTATTTGCTATACCAGTTATAATATAGAGGCATCTTGAATTCATGATACTAGGACAGAAAGCAGAAAGAAAAAATTTAAATACTAGGTGTACTTCATAGCAAACTAAATACTAGGTATACTTCATTGCAAACTAAATTTTATCTCAATAAGAAAACAACCAAATGTTTCCTTAGAGAATTAGCATTTTTGAGAGCTCTGGAGACTGAAAAGACACCAGTAAAACTTAATTAGGATTTCTACCCCACAGATTTAAAGCGTTAAACTCGGGATTAGTGGTTATTTTTTTTTCATTTTGATAAGGGATTAGTGGTTATTCTTTAAATCTACATACCTTCTCTATTTACAGCAGATGATTTTTTAATCAAGTAAATACATTCTTAAAATAGATGATAATTACAACAAATAAGTGATGGTCTCTTTGATATTTGATAAGAAATGGACCTTAAATCTAACTCAACTCAAACTCCAGCTCAAGAGGTGAGTATTTCTCAAAGACCATATAAAGAGATAACAACTCATTTCCACATTGAACAATATTCTAATAGCAGGAGTGATCCACCAAAATCTTAGTAGTTGGTCTTTGTTCAAACCTTGCTGATTAAGGCAGAAAAATGAGCAAAAAGTAATGTTTGAGGGTCTGATATAAAAAGGAACTTGAGATATGTCACAAATTACTTCTAGCTGTCTCTACATATTTACAGCATATTACTAACTAAATTTATCAAATATTCTAGAATCAATTTTGTTAGCCAAACAAGGTGATTCATTCGACAAAGCATTCCAGAAACAAAATTAAAACTACTTGAGTCAATAACTACATTTCATGGTTGGCAATAGATATAATACTAGAACCAAGAAAAAACTGAATAGCGCAATCAGAACAAACATTTAAGCTGCATGAAAAAAATAAAGAGGCCACACTAAAAGCATCAACATTTTGTAGAAGGAAAACCTTGAGGTTATCTGATATAGGATCTCTGAGAGGTCAAGCTTCTGTTCAAAATGTTGTTGCATTGTGGAAAACCCAACAAGGAGAGGTTCAAGAAGTCCAACAAGACAGTTTTTAATTTCAACCCCTTTCTTTTGCCTAGGATTTATATCTGTAGGGTTAGCAAGCAGCAGCCGATCATTCAAAGCTCCGAGCAGTACTGCACAAGGAAGTCATGTAGGCAAAGACGTTAAGCACCCAAGATTGAACGAAAAAAGATGTAACCAACAGAAAACAAATAGACCAGGATAGCCCCAAGCATGGAAGCATGTACATGCAGTTTGGTGCAAGACTTAAATATCCACCTGCATTAGGCATGCTAATTGAAAGTATAGTCCTCACTTTGCCATCCCACCCAAGCATACTAACAGCAGTGGCAGTTGAAAAAAGAAGTGCAGGCCCAAGCCATATAATAGATCTATAGTATCCAAAAAGTTAAGAATCCCAGCAAATATAGAATAGCCTACAGAAAGATAAGTAAAGAGGCAATAAGAATAACAGGAACGATAAAAGTGATGCATCCAAGGATATTGAAGGAAGTCCTTTGTCAAACTTTGTAGAACTGCATGCCAGTATATCTAGGTCTGCTGAAACAATAAGCACCCTATGTGTGGTCAATACACCAGCAACGTAGCCCCTGAGAGTTTCTTGCCATTGCACCTGGAATATATCATACTTAAGGAAGCAGTTCTTGGGAGAAAAAACATAACAAACAGGAACGGATTTAATATCTGCAGCTGCTAGTTCTTGTATTGGGATTTCGTTAAACAAGACTTGTTAGAGAGAAACATAACCTAGACCGTTTACCTGGAGGACAATCTCATTTACTTTCAGTTTGATAAATTTTCTTCCTTCCGCTTTTGTTGAGATGTAATGGCCATCAGCATTTGAGAGGCGGTAATTTTGAACCAGTTTTGCCAAGCCAATCTGGTCACCATGGGAAGCAAATACCAATGTTGATTCTACAGAACCAAATATTTGGATCAGGATTGCCACAGCAGATTACGTTATACATTTCATGAAACCCCTTCCTCACATACCTATTGGAGTTGAGAAGATGCGATGAACTTCAGTTTCAAACATAAACTGCATCGGACCCTTAGTGGTACCATCAGTGTCAGTAGACTGGTTTTGATCAATATTCTTTTCATCTAACACTTGTAGAGCAGTAGAAGGCAAAATATACAAGGACAGCCCGGTTTTATCCTCATCAAGAATTGCATAATGATTCTCATTAGGGCCAATAAAGGCAGCGTCTAGACCTGGAACATGGCAAAGGAGATTAAACTCATTATTTTGATACTTAATGAGTTATGGCAGAACTTGTTTACATGTTAAGAAGCCAAAACTAGAAGCTCTGAATAGACGGTGAAAACCTTTAATCGTAGATCCTTTACTATTAGCAAGTCGGGAATCTGTATTTTCCCAATAAAGAACCACTTCATTTGTGGAGCCACTGAACTCATAAACAATGAGGAATAGGTGCTGCTTTTTACCATAAATAATGTACTTCGGATGAAATTCTACATTTCCAGGAATCTGGAAGAAGAACTAATTTGTCAGTTTCAAAAGTGCAATGGTACTGCTAAGCTATACTGCTTCAACATACTAACTGAAAACAACAATTAAGTATTACCGATGCGTAAAGCTTCTTGTAAACATTTTCTACTCCAGAAGACAGATTGTATGCCATAAGGTTTGAGCCTTCTACATAGAAAGCCCTGACAGGATAGTGAAGAACTCTGTTCTCTTTATTGAAAAAATTTAGATCCAGATGAAATGGCTGCACAAGATAGCTAATTAGAGGCTATGTCAAGCAAAACCATGTGAACAGGGTAGAAACTTAAATAGTTGATAATGATTACCTGACAAACTGGGACATCTTTTAAATAATGTTTAGTATCCAGTATTGTGATGAGAGGTAACCGAGAAATTGGAGCAGTTTTGGCACGACCTTCCATAAAATGCTGCCAAAATAAGTTCACACGGTGACTTCTTCTTATATATGTTGACTTCTTTCCTCAAAAGGAAAGTTAGTGTCAATTTGACACCAGATCTAATAATCTCTCTATTTCGAAATCGATATCTAATTTTTTCCCTTATTGTTTGCATAATGGTTTAAATTAAACTTAAGATCTTTTCCAGAAGCTCTTTAAATTGTTCTTCAGTATTTTATGCAAACCATTTTAACAATTTTTAAATGAGAAGGTACATAGTATACACAATTCAGTAGAACTCATTTTTTCCTTGGAAACCTCATGAGAAATGTTTAAAGGTGCAGAGGTCATTCTTATAACTTTCTACTTTTTACAAAGATTCAATAATGAAAATATAAAAGATATGGTGATACTTGGAATCCTTCTACTTTAACAAAATTAAGTGGACAAGCCTCCTATTAGAATATCCCACGTCGATTGAGGAAATTGTTCTCTTTATACAATTTATGAGCTAATTTTTTGTATTGAATTATACTCAAGGTCCATTGTATGTCATGGACCATGCCAAACTCCATTACAGAAATGTTGAAGAGCTGGACCAGGGAGGGTGTGCAGGAAAGCTCAAAAGACCTGGAACACGGTCCCTCAAGTTATCTTCTGGTCTGTTTGGCTAGAAAGAAATAGCAGAAAAAAATTTAAGGCAAAAGAAGAAACATACAGTGCCTTAGATGTTTTTTGGTGCAAACTAGATTTTGATCCAGATGTAGATGTTACTTTAGACACAATAGCTTAGTGCAAATTTTTTATACTATATATTAATTACCCATTAAAAAGAAATATACTCAAGGTACAATTTCTTGACATGGCATCAAAGCCAAACACATCTTTTTTCTTGATTTACCCAATGTTGGACTCCCAAATTATATTGTCCAACGCTCCAGATGTAAAGCCTTTGGGCATGTGCGGTGTTAGCATGTCCCAAATTGGTTGAGGGAATGAATTAGTGTATCCTTATAAGATAGATCTTCGGTAATCATCACCTCATGAGCTAACTTTTGGAGTAGAGTTACATCTGACGTCCATTTTCTTAACAACTCCAATTCATAAATATGAAGAACCCACCCCCCCCCCTTACTTTAATATGTCATTACAAATGCCTCCTGTTGTAATGATTTACCATTAACATACGCAAGCTGCCCAGACACCATAGTTATCAACAAAAATAATAATAATTTACCATTAACATACCCTCCCCAGACCCCACTTGTGGGATCACTGGGTATGTTGTTTGTTATGATCCCCCCCCCCCGACACACAAAAAAAGTGCCCCTGTTATTACTCTCCGCCGCCCTATATATCACTAACCCACTATCAGCTAACAATGCAACTCCTCGTACATGGTGAAGAAAGTTTGTTGGTTCCATTCATTTCTATCGTAAAGAAGGCAGGTATTATTTTTCAAATGAGCAATTAGTTTTCCTCAGTCTTTTCTTTGGTCATTATGGTGTGCACCTTTATTATTCCACAAGGTACGTGCTAGGTCCCACCAGTACATAGGTAACTTTATCCACCAAAGTTTAGGCGGATGGAAGGAAATCACCTAGAGTTTTTGTAGCATTTATATAAGATAGGACATACTTCCCAAAGGAAGAGAACTTAAAACAAAGAGAAATGGCTTACGCTATAAAGAAAAGCCTTTCTTGCAATATCCGAAATTGTGAGCTGACTTTGTCTGACACAAGAGAATTAACCAAACATTAGTTTTAAAAAACTTGTGGCAACTCAAATAAGTAAAATTTGAGAATTAAACAAGAAGTAGACTATATGAAAAAATAGTGAACCAACAAAAAATCTCAAAAAGAAGTAATACAACCTCGTATTACAATTGCTATTTACTACCAAGATCAAGTATGCTATTCAAAGTATTAGAGTTGCAAAAATGGATAAACATGACAAAAGGACAGGCTACACCCTACAATGATGAGTGATAAGTAGGTACTAATAGATGGCTGATAAACTGATTTGCAATATATAATTAATAAATGGACATTTATTAAATGTATAATATGACTACAAAGAGGAGGATCAAGTATCCTTAGGTTACAAGAAATAAATTAAGCATACCAAGCTCTTCAACTTCGCCAAAAATCAGTCAAGCAAATATGACGGAAGATGCCTATAGCCTTACACCACCAAGAAGACAAGAAAACATTCTACCAGATATGGTATCATCTCTTCTACAATGTAGTTATTTTTTTGGAACTCAAGATATAGTTTCTACCAGTGTTATCAAAAGCGAAAAGCGCAAAAAAGCTCTAAGGTCTGCTGGGGCTTTAAGCGTAAAGCGCAAACAAAAAGTGGGTTTTAATGAAAAAAGGCGCAAATGGAGAAAATTACAAATATGTATGTTTAGTCCAAGACTAATAATTATAAGCACGATTAACAAATATATGGACACCAAAATTGAAAATAAATTACGATAAAGTGAAATATCAACTGTTTAGTGTAGCCTCTTTAGGAACCGCTCATTGGCAAGGAAAAATGTCTTAGAGCCTTGATGACGACACTAAAGCGCACATTAAGCGACGCGAAGCGCTCAACATATTTTAAGCCTCGCTTCAGGGCTTAAACGCGCTTTAAGCATGCCTTTGACAACGCTGGTTTCTGCTTTCTACTGTGACACTCATGTGTATCTTCCATTGCGCTTATCTAACAGTAACTTAAGTTTTTAAGTGACACGAAATACAATTTCACCCTTTCAGCACCACTTAAACATAATTGAAGGTATTCCTTTACCGCAGTTTTGAAATCTTTTGAATTGAAAACATTAGCGGTGACAAGCATAATTAAGTCGAACTGAATGAAAGAAAAAAATACTGTAAGCAGGGACGAAGTTTGAACTTTGAATAGCTCTGTGACATTCTTTGGCGGAACACACCAAAATACTAATTCAAACCCACCCTCCTTGGGAAAAACAAACCATGTCCCAGTTACAAAGATTAATACCTATTTCCACCCATCCAAAAAAGATCATGATTAGCAATGCAATCTAATTCACGACCCCCTTTGGGATTTTGAAATAAAGACGAGGTGGACTGCCTGAAAGACAAGGAATAAGAGGATAACCCCACCCCCCAAGGGAGAAGAATAAGCTACCGAACATCTAACTTTTTAGCAACTCTCTCAACAACACGGTAACATAAGTAGTAGGTTAGAATAAAGACCAAGAGGCCATCCTAAAATAAGTAAAGAGGATAACTTAGTATGATGCCTCTGCTTTATATGCAAGATGGATGTGGAACTCTCATCTAAATTAATACCATTAAACCAACTTTTAAACATATCAATCGATCAAAAACTAACTCATAGAGGTTTAGCATTGACAGTGCGTTATGAAAAGATTATTCATTCCTATGCAGAAAAAAGGATTTGCATCATCAGCATACACATCTTCAGTACTGCCAGAAACAAATGCTAGTAGTTTCCTTTGCCACATGACAACTCTCAGTCAGATCATTCATTTCTTCTTCAATATAATCCTACTCAAGACATCTAAAGCAAGACTAAGAGGAAGGGAGAAATAGAGTTTTTAATAGCACTCTAAACTAAGATTTAGATTCTACATCAAAACTTGGCTGGAAAAGAGAAGGAGAGATAAATGTAACCTCTACTCCACTCTCCAAGTCTCCAAGACCTTTATCCTTTAGTACTTGGTCAAGGAAATGCTTAAATTGCTTTACAAACTTTCTTTGGATCCCTTATCAAAAACTTTCTTTAGATCCAACTGAATCAGGCTCCTTTTCCTTTATCGTCTACTAATTCATGATTTCTAAATCGACTAATAGAAAAATCAATGATTCATAAATTACAAGAAAAACATCATCTACCTATTCATTGGCAGTCAAAAGTTCCTATGAGTAATAATGCTTAATCCCTACAAAAGCACTTCAAGCATAAAAATTGCAGAGTCTAAAACTTCACATGGCCTAAAAGAGTGTGTGAATGTTGGACATCTCAGGAGTGGGGTCTTTATTTTAGAAGATTGCTAAATGATTGGGAAGTGGAGAGGGTGGCATCATTACTTGAAAAGGTAGGTGGTACCAGTGTTATCACAGCAGAACCAGACAGGGTTATATGGAAGCATGGCAAGGACGGTTGTTTTACAGTTAACAGTGCATACAAGATAGAGATGCAGGTGTAGTTGGAAGGCCACAATACCAATGGAATTCCATTTGGAAAAGCTTGGTACCTACCAGGGTGAAATATTTCACATGGTTAGTGGTAACGAGAGTGTCTCACTCAAGAAGTTTTACAAAAGAAAGGGATGCAGTTAGTGCCCAGATGTTTTCTCTGTGACAAAACAGGGGAAACTAACAAACATCTGTTTCTTCATGGTGAGTTCACTGCTCATCTTGGGGAAATCTTCCCCAAACAAACTAATACTATATGGATCATGCCAGAGCACACCTCAGATTTGCTCAGTAGCTGGATAAGAAGGGGAGGGAGCAAAAGTCAGAAAAGGTGGTGGAGGATAATGCCGGCCTGCCTCTGGTGGACTGTGTGGAGAGAAAGAAATGGGAGATGTTTTGAAGATAGATCCAATTCTATTCAGAAAGTTAAATGAAATTGTATTGTATCTTTACTTTTTGGTGTAAACAACTTGTATAGAGGAAACAGATCAGATTGTAGATTTACTAGACTTTCTGCAAGTCTTTTTCCTTTTTTTTGGTTACTCACTTTTTGGAGGTTGCCAGCATTATATGCTGAAGAATACAACTTTACCAGTTTCAATAAAAAAGACTTTTATACTGCAGATGAGGATAATTAGCCTAAAATTTGTGCTTGAGGGAATGCGCTATTTTAGGAACCGAGGTGATGAAAATGGGGTTACTGCTTTGAGATGTAACTTTGTTAGCATAGAATTATTTAAACCTTCACTACTACAACAACAACAACATACCCAATGTAGTCTCACAAGTGGGGTCTGGGGAGGGTAAGATGTATACAGACCTTACCCCTACCTTTGTGAGGTAGAGACGCTGTTTCTGGTAGACCCTCGACTCGAAAGAAAAGACAGGGGTATGACAATAAATAGCATGACAAAAGACATGGTATCAAGAAAAAACTATGACAACAAATAGCAAGATAAAAAGCAAATGTGGCAACATATAGTAAAACACATTGAGGAAAAGAACGATTCCTACCTAATACTACTAATAGGGAAACCATTCAGCTACCTATTAACCTTCTAGCCTAATCCTCGACCTCCACACCTTTCTATCTAGGGTCATATCCTCATGTCTTGTCTAATTACCTCCCCCAGTTCTTTTCCAGCCTACCTTTACCTCTCCTAACTCCTGTTATAGCCAACCTCTCACACCTCCTTACAAGCGCATCCGCACACCTCCTCTCCACATGTCCGAACTATCTTAGTCGTGCTACCCTCGTCTTGTCCGCCATGGGTCCACTTCCACCTTGCTCCATATAACTTCATTCCAAATCAAATCCCTCTTAGTATGCCCACACATCCATCTGAGCATCTTCATCTCTGCTATTCATCTTCTAAACATGTGCGTTCTTGACTAGCCAACACTCTACCCCGTACAACAAGATCGGTTTAACCACCACTCAGTAGAATTTACCTTTAAGCCTTGGCGACACATTTTTATTGCACGGTACCCCGGATGCGAGCCTTCATTTCAACCACCCCACCGCAATACGATATATCATCATCGATCTCCCACTCTTCTTGTAATATAAACCCAAGATACTTGAAACTACCCTTCTTTGGTAGGACTTGTGCATCGATCGTCACCTCCGCCTCCTGCGTCACGTCACTGAACTTGCACTCTAGATACTCCGTCTTAGTTCTGCTTAACCTTAGTTCTGCTTCGCCTGAACCCTTTAGACTCTAGGGTCTGTCGCCAAACTTCCAGCCTATCGTTAACTCCATTGCACGTCTCACCGATCAATACTATATCATCTGCGAATAACATACACTACGACACCTCTCCTTGAATATGTCGTGTCAATTCATCAATCACTAAGGCGAATCGGAACGAGCTAAGGGCTAATCCCCGGTGCAACCCTATCATGACCGAGAAGTGGTCTGAGTCACCACCACTGTTCTAATCCGGATCGTGGCTCCATCACATGTCCTTAATTGCCCTAATGTAAGTCATAGGTAAAGGACCTCCCTAGGGACTTTATCGTATGCCATTTCCAGGTCAATGAACACCATGTGTAAGTTTCTCTTCCTATCCCTATACAGCTCCAACAATATCCCGTTACAAGATGAATGGCTTATGTAATGGATCGCCCCGACATGAATCCAAATTGGTTCTTGGTGATAGACACACCCCTCCTCATCCTCATCTCGACCACTCTCTCCCAAACTTTCATATATCACCGGTGTTCTTGTACAACGAAACCGTAGTAGTACTCCACCTCCGTTCTTCTGGCATTAGCAGTCCAAAAAATGACATTGAACTATTTAAACCTTCACTAGATTCCCTTTAACTATATCCCTGCAAGTACGAAGGAAAGTCATGGTGAACCCATCAAGACCACAGGTTTTATCTTTTGAGTGTGGTATGTATTTGCCGATCAACTCAAGGTGCACCTTTATTTGTTCTGGTAGTTTTCCATACCCCAATTTAGCTATAGCAAATTGGTCATAGTCGAAATTTATCAAAGAGATAAAACAAAATAAAGAAGAGGAGAACATGGAAGTTTTTCTTTCTTCAATCCAAGTAGTTTTTATTTAGCTAACGACACATTGATCATTGTTGAAAAATCACGAAAGAGATAAGCTTTTTTAAGTACAGTTAGATAGTAACATTTTTTTGGTTCACTTAAAATACCAAATCCAAAAGAGAAGAGAATTAAAATGCAACAGTAAAATCAGTAAAGCTTACAAGTCACAACTTGGGTATCCCGAATGTTACTAGCTCTGATAGAAAGTGAACAATGCTAAGGCCCAACTCACCCTTTCAAATAATGTTCTTGCAGCTGCGCTTTAAGTTGGTGATCAGCTAATATTCCGGATGAACCAAGGGCTGAGAGTTTTTCCTTCAAGACAGATGCTGCTCAGGATCATAAAGTAAGAACAACATGGTGAAGATACAGATCATTTAATACCACAGTTATATCAACGTGATCACAAGACCACCTATAACCACATTTAAAGTACATTTATCCCAAAATACCATATTTGAATTACAGATAAGTTTTTTTCTTTTTGATAAAGTATTGATGTCCTCCAGCTCCCCTTGAACACATGCTATACAAAAGTAGAAAGATTACAGAAAAGTATAGTCCTCTGAGAAAAACACACCATCATCTACACTAATAAGGACCTTGTGTGGACGCACTAAATGTTAACCAAACTCAAAAAGCAACATACTGATTGCATATTCTAAGGGGAAAAGAAAATAACAGCAATTAGCAAATGCCGCTGCCAGCATCCAATTGAAGACCAGACAGGGGATAAAAGTAAAAAACAATAGAGAACACAAGGTGCACGTAAGCCTCAGCACACTCCTTTAACCCTCATAAAAAACCCAAGATATGTTAAGCACATAAAACAGAACCAATTACATGTATCGAAAGATCGTTGCAAATTCTATTATTTTCCAAGATCATGCACATAGCAACCACAATAGTACAACTACGTAAAAGAATTAGATATGTTGATGGGATCAGAACTAGAGTAACTAAATGTATCAAAAGATTGTTGCCAATTCCGCAACTAATTTTCTCTGCAAGATCACGCACATAGCAACAAAACAGTAGAGTCACATAAACAGCCACCACCATTTTTGGAAACTGTACTTTTCATGATTAGATAACTCTGTTAAATCATACTAAAAATTGAAGCCCAGGTCCCAGAGAGATCAAATGAAGAGCCGACCAACACTCAAATAAAAGAAGACCTGACTTGATAAGAAAGTCTGACAAACCTTCATTCACTATATAAACGCTCTCAGTTTAAAAGGAAGGACTAATAGAACTTGAGTCTTAAAAAGGGTAGCCCGGTGCACTAAGCTCCTGCTATGCGCGGGGTCCGGGGAAGGGCCGGACCACAAGGTTCTATTGTACGCAGCCTTACCCTACATTTCTGCAAGAGGCTGTTTCCACGACCTGAACTCGTGACCTCCTGGTCACATGGCAGCACTTTACCAGTTACGCCAAGGCTCCCCTTCAACTTGAGCCTTGCAGGATAAAATTAAATTCATGATAGCTCCAATATAAGATATGGTGTTGAAATCTAATAACCTTAGGACATAAAGCACACAACAGAATTCTTAGTTCAGAAGTACCTGATGATCCCCTTGCACCTTGCAGAACTGCAAATAATTGTTTCCTTCCATCCCTAGTAAAAGCAGCTCTATTTTTTCTGTTATCAGCACCAGTCAAACTCTGTAAACAAACACAGAAATGTCCTCAGTGTCAACACAAATCCAGGTACATGACATAAATCAATATACTCACCATAAAAAGCAATGCAGACAGATTTAATTTCGGGTGAACTTCTAAAGCCCTGATCCGAGGAAGTGGATAAACTGCTTCTCCTCCTTGCTGAGATAGAATTCTAGGGATGTCAATTGATTCAATTGCTGCACCATAGTAGTTAACTTATCAACATATAGCATCAACAGAAAGAATCATAAAGAAACAAGTGAAAAAAGAGATATGTGCTCCTTCTGTCTTTACTGACATGAGATTAAAGTTCTAATGTGAAATACATGTTGGTAAAAAAGTATATACTCTCCCCGTTTCAATTTATGCGAATTTATTTGACTGGGCAGTGTTTACGAAAGAAAAAAGACTTTTGAAACTTGTGCCGTTAAAAATGCCATGACATTTTGTAGCATTAAACTTTTGAAACTTGTGGTCTTAAACATGCCATATCATTTTTGTGGCTATAAAAGCTTCTCATAAAGGGTAAAATGGAAAGTTTGAGCTAAATTGTTTCTAAATTAGATGGGGTCATTCTTTTTGGAACAAAGAAATAAGGAAATAGGGTCACATACACCGGAGGGAATAGTAGTTATTGTTAGCTGGCTTGATCCAGAAAACACAACATAATGTACTAAATATGACTACACAAATGAATTTTATATCTTCAAAGTAGTTGAAGTTATGTAAAATATTTGCAATTTATAAGTGGATAATGCTTTTTCTCTTTTGGATGTTCTCAAAATAGAAATTATCATATAATCAAAGAAAAAAGAGTACTATTTGAGAACAAGATCCAAGATGGGCAATATCAGTTCTAAATTTTGTGATCAAAATTTGGACTATTTCACGATTTGGCATGTCATCCTTGAGTGGGGTCTTGCAATCTTCTCTCTATCATTTCAATTTTATTGGATGTCCTGGAAGGAATGGTAAAGGGAAGCTTGATGCATGAAGCATCCCGCGTTCACGTAATGTTCGGAAAGGACCGGGCTGGACCGCACCTTGGGGGGTGATGTAGGCAGCCTACCCTAACATAAGCATCAATGGTTGATTTCACAGCTCAAACATGTGACCTATAGCTCACATGGAGACAACTATTAGAATAGATTTGCTTATAACTGCATGAAACACCCAAAAAGAGCCTAAACTTTCAAATATGAGCTCTTTGTTTTTTATCAAGCCAAATGAGTTTGCTCTTTGTCCTGTTACAAAAGCAATCCTTTCATCCAGCTTGAGCACCATAAAGGAACTTTCTCAACAAGTAAAAACGCCACAAAGGAAAACTAAAAATTGAGATCAACCTATGTTTTTACGACCAAATCTGAACAGTTCATTTAAAAATCTTTACTACCTCTCAAGCCTCTTAAAACAATTGACGTAAATTAGAAGCTCCTCATTCATGTCAAACAACTTCACCAAGGTGATCTCATGACAATTTCATCAGGGGATTTAAAGAATTGAGTGTACCAGCAGGCTCGAAAAAGTTTGCTTGCATGGGTGGCTTGTTGGGATTCAATACCACCCTTGTTTTCCACACTTGAATATTTCCATCCTTGGACAAAGTGATCAGCAACCGCAGCATTGGCAGCCAAGAAACTGATGTGATAGGTTGAGAACCTACTTGTGTACTGTTATTGAAAGCAAAACATCAAAAATTACAACCCACATATGCAAAAGAAATGTAAAAATTTCAATATTTAACATCAGAAATTGGAAATTCTACAATTGGAATTATAATTGTCAGAGTTGGTTTTCCCAACTTTAATCAGCAAAATACATGATTCCAGAAACCATTCAGGTGTTGATTTTTATTAAACATTTCCTTTCCGAACTCAGCGGTTATTTGTCATGCACACATTATTTTTTAAGAAAACACACTTCAAAAGGAAAAGGAGATATTAGTGAAAGCAATATAACTATTGAATAAGACTGAGCAGTCGATTAGTTTTGAGAGAAGGAACCGCAACACTAGTCAGAAAATTCAGGGAGACAAAACTGGCATATTGGTTGCAAAGGTCCTACATTGAGCTAGATATGAGAAGACATCAGAAAAAAATTAAGATTGCGGAAATTGCAGAGTATGAAATGTAAAGTCAGCCACAGCTGAACTGTACATCACTTACATTCCAATCATCATAGGCCTTTCAGTTGATACATCCCACGCAAGAAGAGTACCACGTCTATCTCCAATAAAAAGCCATTCCAATGTTGGATGAAATGCAAATGCACCAGCACCAACCAGCTTGATGGTATTATCCACTATATATGGCAAACACAAGGGCTTTCATGCAAGTCCCACCAAGTTCAAACTATACAACTAAAGAGAGAATATATTAAGGGACTCTTTCAAATCTCACATTGTAAAGTGTAATGTACAGCATATGTATGGATGTTATAAGCTCGAATCAAGCCTTCTGCATAAGCTACATACTGAAATCAAAAGGGAGGGAGAAAAGTTCAGATCAAATTGGCAGTCACAAACTTTTCCGGTCAATCATGAAATGGGAGGCTTTAATTGCACTAAACCTGTTACCAGAACAGGGAGTCGAGGATGGCAAGCAAGATTGACTATAGGTTTCTTCAGGTCAGTCTTTATCTTTGTTGGCGCCTTCCCACCTTCCACAGTTCCAACAACTTCACAAGGAGGGAAATAAATCAGGAACACTTGCAATAAAATAGCTATTCAAGCATGAAAGTTGCTCTAATACTAGCATTTGACTATAGAAACGCAGCAAATGATGAGATTTTTTTAACAATGGTGGTGCCTGGCCAGCTTGCGCGCACCGAGACTACTCCACCAGCTACCTGCTCACCACCACAGGTACCTTGTAACTTTGTCCCACCAAGGCATAGATAAATGGGAAGAAATCACCTAGTGCCTTTTATCTCTGTTGGGGTTAAACCCTAGTCTCCAAAGTTTGCAAACGACAAGACATCTTCACAAACTACCAAGTTCTGACTAAGTTTACCTGTTTCTTTTCTTTCTTTTTGATGGGATATGGGCATACAAAGAAAAGAATGAAGTGGAAGGAAAGGAGGCTGCTGAATTGCTCTTTCTGGGATAAAATGCTTGAAAGTGTGAGAGTGGAATCCAAAAGAGCAAAAGACCTCATCCCGAGAAAACCAGAACAGCAGGAGAAAGAGAGAGAAAGGCGGAAGTAATAAAATGTTGCAGGCACTAGGTTAAACCGCGTAAAACAAGATACTAACGCTTCTAAGGAAATATGGAGACAATGTGATAGCCCTGAAAGGAAACAAGTATTGACTCGGCCATAATTGAATAACTGATGAATGACAAAGCACTCTTTTGAAATGCACATCAGCATAACAAGTAGCAGAAAAGCACAGGATAGTTAATGCAGCTCTCAGGACTAAAATTGCCAAGACTGCAACCCAACAACCACATTACAAAGAAACAACACCACCACACAACTCCGGCTCGCGTCTGGAACTCCCAATAGCTGGATTACATCTCTCACGTCCATATAAACTGTCACTCGGGTGGTGAAATCTATGATTGAAAATTTAACAACGCTGGTGCTTTTAGATAATGAGTAAATTTTGTACCAAGGACACATCCTAGGAGCAGTTATCAGCTAGCATTTTCTGTTTAACTCTTAACAATGCAAAAAAACTACTTATATATGAAAGAGATGTGTGTATAGGCATGAGCTCCAACTAAAATTTTGACAGACCTGTTACACTCATCCTACGGTGGAAACCAAAAAATACAACAGGTTGAAGAGGAGTCAATGCAAGATGAACTTCAGTATCAGAAGAAATGTGTTCTGTCCTCTTCTCTGGTGAATGTAAAACACATGTTTGCTCTGCATCAAAATCGCACGAGCGTATTGTACAATCCTGCAATAAGCAGCAAGCAAAATGACAAAAAAAATTTCTAGGTGCAAGTTTATAGCAGAACGAGTACTGACGACAGCAATATCGGAGTTGAAATACCCCAAATGCAGTACGAAGGAACAGGTAACATATTGGAGCTTTAAACTCAACAGTAAGAAACCACTGACTTCATACTGGAATGATGTGACTATTAAATTTTTACTAGCAAAAATTTATACCACAGACAAAAGAGGATAATAAAAATGCATGCTAGCTTTATCAAGGGGTTTAAGAACTCTTATGGGAAAATAAGAACTCCTACATGGGGAGAAGAAGGCCGGGAAGCAAGAGGAGGGAATCACAAATCAAGCATATGAATACATGCAAAGAATATATTTATACTAATATGTACCCTGTCGTGCATAGTGTACAACAACATAACCAGTGTAATCCCACAAGTGGGGTCTGGGGAGGGTGTTGTGTACGCAGCCTTACCCCTCCCTTGTGAAGGTAGAGGTTGTTTCTGATAGACCCTCGGCTCAAGTAAAGCATAACAAAATCAAGTATGTAAAGGATGATAGTGCATAGCGTATATGGTTTAATTCCAGTAAAGAGCATTTTGCATGTAACCTATACAACCAGCAAAAGCCATGCCTAACATTCTTTTTAGTATGCAAACAAACAATTTATTTCAACAACAAAAACTTTAAAGAAAGAAACAACAAAAGAAAAATAACCAACAACAACAACAATAATGATATGTTATCGTACTTCTTAAAAAATTGTAGTAATTTTTTTATATAGGAAAAGTTTTCTATTAGGTATAATCTGAGAAGCTTTTTCCTTGATTCGAAGGTATCTAATTATAAAGAGAAAAGAAACCTAGAACATCATGTCGATGTGAACACTGTCTGCTATGTCCAGAAGGATAATAAGTTGGTTTGTTACTACAAAATTATATGATTAACAAAAAACAAAGAAGATTCAAATGCACAATAACAGCCGATCACACAAAGTTGAAATTCAAAGACATGATTTCAAAAGATAGAATAAATAACGAATGGAAATTATCAAAAAAAAAACATAGAGACAAAACACTGAATACATAGAGATTCAATATGCTGAAGAGAGAAGACAGCCAATATATAACGCCTCAGCTCTAGTATCCATCCCTATCAAATTTTTGTCCTCGTGATTCTTGTAGCATGTCTTTAGTAGTTTCTTACTATGCCATACAAGTCTATAGTACATGCAGTTCTTTTGTTGGTTGGTTGATGCCAGTAAAAAAGGGTTGTATGGAAGTCGTCACACTAAGTCTTGTCACATCTCCAAATTGGCATCCTAAATGTAGCCAAGAAGATAATCCTTCTATGTGTAGCAAACAACAACACAACAACAACAACATCATACTCATTGACCTTAACCCTACCTTTGTGAGAGGTAGAAAGGTTGTTTCTGATAGACCCTCGGCTCAAGAAAAGCATTTTCAAAAACAGGTTTCACAAATACAAGAGTAAAGCTATGGTGAAAAAACTATAGAAAGGAAAGTACATACAGCAAAATAATAAAGATATGTCAAGTAAAAGAACAGTAGCAATACAGCTGAAGAATAAGCTAATAATAGAATGATAACAATGATACTGGTAAATGGAAGACAAGGTGGTTTAAGCTAGGACGATGCTCCTCTACAGGAGAGAGAGAAATCGATCGACTACCTATTAGCTCTCTACCCTAATCCTCGACCTCCATACTTTCCTATCTAAGGTCATGTCCTCGGTCAGCTGAAGATGTGTCATGTCATGTCTAGTCACCTCTCCTCAATTCTTTGCCGATCTACTCCTACCGCTCCTTAGACCAACCACTACCAACTTCTCGCACCTCCTCAATGGGAAATCTTTGCTCCTCCTCTTAACACGTCCTCACTTCCCGGATCATGTCCACCACTGAAGCCATTCCTAATCTTATATCTCCTAGTATGCCCACACATCCATCACCTCGGTGGCACCTTCTTATCACTCTATGTGTAACAAACATCTTTTAGAATTAACTTTCGCAACTTATCGGAGCCAATGCACAGAAAAGAAAGAGGTTTTTTATAAGGTGAGAGAAAAAAGAGGTAAATGTATAAAATCTGATATTTTTAGTGGAATGCTAGATGGCAGCATCCAACCCTTGTCTCAAACAAAGAAAAGTAAAGGTAATCAATTGCTCAGTGCAAATGAAAGTCTTTTGTGTTGTTGGATTTAATGATCACCCTTGCTAGACAAACAAATTACTGATAAAACTTAGGCACTAAAACATTGCCAGTTTATCACCATGTAAAGCATTTTCTCATGGTTTCTCAAGAAATCAGAACTGAAAACCCATTAAACTATTCCATTCTGGAAAGATGAAGATGTACAGTTAATTGCCATGATATTTTACCACACATAAAGTTCATCGCAATGCAACAAGTGTTATCACTTGCAGGTTTTAATAGAAAATATTGAAATCATTGAAGATACTTAATGAACTAACCTCAAGAATAGCAATTACACAAGGTCCACTTGTTGGACTATAAGCCATACGAACAACAGGAGAACCAATGTCTATCGAAGCAATCTTGCTTCCCGTATATGCATCGAATTCTGCCCAATTAAAACATACTCAGCATCATCATACAGTTTATTAACACAACATAAAGCATATGTAATTCTGTTTCAATTGAGAAAGGTGTACCGATTATATAGCTTCCGACGGCGACAGCGAGAAGCGCCTGAGTGGGATGAAATGCGACGGCGTGAGGCTGTAATGACTTTGAACTGCGACCAACATGCCGGAGATCTAAATGCTGTAGCGTCGCCCACTCCATTGATCCTCCCTAATTTAACTAACCGTGACCAATGTCAACGAATTAAGATTTATACAAACCTTTTAACACATAAAGAATCAAACGCCGAACACAAATGATTGGTGGAGATGAACGGTCCTTGATTGAGTCAGATCCAGATCCTCAAAATGAACGGATCAAATTTCAGATCAGATCCTCAAAATGACCTACTGGCCTAATTTCTCGATATTTTAATCTATAGAACAAATGTTGAACAGCGAATGAAGAATCTGATGCGAGATACTTGCAGGATTGTAAGTATCAGAAGAATAAAAATAGAAAATCTTGCAGACACAGTTTGCTGCCTTGCTGGAAAAAGAAGAACTAGTAGTATTTCTTCATTTTTTTAACAGCTTGTTTGGATGGTTGTTACCTGCTGTATTGTATTGGGTTCTTAGTTTTAACTTTTAAATACAACTAGTGTGCGGAAAGTATTAGAAAAAAAATTATAAAATTTTATTTTCTTATTTGCTTGATCAAATTAAATTTTTTGTTTTATAAATTATAAATTTAAATCATTCGATCTATGGCCGTTGATTAGACGGCAGAGAAGGAAAATCATGCTCTCCTTTTAAATTGCTGTAAGATACTATGTTATGTGCAATTAGGATTCAAAGAATTTATAAATGGAATAAAATTATAAACGATGAAAACTCGTGAAGAGTTTTCCCAAGTTAGAGCATTAAATAAAAGGATGTTCATACTAAAAAGGATAAAACACCTGATATTACAAAGATGTAACCACACCGAAACTCTAGTAAAATACTATAGTGATTTAGTAGAATTAAAGAAACTAGGATTAGCAATAAATAAGCTAAAAGATTATGAGAAAATAAAAGAAGAGGCTGACTTAGCAGTGATAAGTTCTAATTTAGACAATGTTATAAGAAACTATAGGATATTGATAGATCTCAATACCGGATTAGAAGGAATAAACCAAGAAATAACACATCGAAAAGAAGAACTACGGGTGACAATAGAACACTATGGATGAAAATAGACTGATAGAACAACAAAATAAATTAGAAGAACTTAGAATGATAGCAGAAAAATCCCTTGCATATAATAGAGATATAAACCAACATATAATAAGTTGCATATAATAGAGATATAAACCAACATATAATAAGTTGCAGAATAAGTGTAGAATTAATAAATAAGAAAGATAAAATGTTACAAGAAAATGCTAAAGAAGCTTATGAACAGGAAAGTGCTATTAAAAAATTAAAAAATAAAATAGCACTAAAAGACGAAGAGTTAAGACAAAAGGAAGAAGAAAATATGAAACTTCTAGAAAATGAGAAATAATCAGAAAGGATAATGAATTAAAATATCTAAATGATATAATAGAAGAATAATATAAGTACATCAACTTATTAAAATATGGATAAAGGAAAGTAAATAGTAGAAGACTCTAAAGAAATATATTACCAGATGAATACATATGAAGTAGGATCAACACAAACACTAAGCTTTAAACCAGAAATATATCAGAAAATACAAGATGAAAAAGAAGAATTATCCATAAAGAAAATATTAAAAACAAAATGGTTTGAAAGAAATAAAGAGATAAGATACATAGCACACAAGCATGAAAATATAATAGATACAATGAGTGTAAATGGGAGAACGAAAATAAACTTGATAACAGATGAAGTAATAAAAAAAGAGTTATCAAAACTATCTACTAGGGAAGCAAAAAAATATAGAAATATATACTTTGGAGGAGTAAAATTTACTATAAAAGCTTACTTTCAGAAAAACATAGATACACCTATACAAATATACATATTAGATGATAGGATATTAGGAAATCTACAAGATGCTTTAATATCAATAATAAAAGGAAATTTAATATATCAGAAATTAAAATTTACGGTACAACCAGACTTTAGTATATCATTAAAAGATAAACACAAAGACTTAGCTTTAACAATATATTATAAACTAGATGGAATAACAATGCCACCAGGAAGTAAAGTCATAAGTATTGAAACAAAAATGATATATGCCCTAACCGGAAACCACCATGTAAAGAAACAACATGAAATGAATATATTAGTACCAATGATATACCAGAAAATATTAGAACGGATAGAACATAAAGAAAATTTCAAAATAACTATACCAGAAGAAATATATATGGATTTTAACCCTTACACCATCCAAAAGACTAATACCAAAAATAGAAGGATCTAGATTAAGTATTACGAGAGAACCAACAATGCCACGACAAACTAGTGTTATACAACCTAGAATATTAGACTTACTAAATATAAACACAAATAAATTAAAAATTAAAGTAATAATATTTAAAGGGATGATAGCAACAAACTGTATAGCTGAAGTAAATATCGGAGCTATAAATTTTTTTATACATATAAGTAAAACTGATGAAAATGATTGTGATTTAATAGACCCACAAACCTATAATTGTCCTAAAAATGAAACAGAAATAATAATTACCAAAAGTATTAATTTAAAATTCAAAACCCAAGATTTAGAGTATAAGATAAATATAGGAGTAATAGAATATGATAGTTTTAATGAACTACTTCTAGGAAGTGGTTTTTTAACCATGATAAATTATAAGATAAATAATAATGGATTTGAAATAAATGATCAAGGAAAAACAAGATTCGTGAATAAAGTATGAACATACAGAAAGAAATAATAGAGAAAAAACAAAAATTAAAATCAATAAGAAGAATTTTATCAGAAGAAATATTCTCACATCTCAAATACTTAAAATATAAGGCAAAAGAAATAAAGCTAGAAGAAAAGATAAGAAAGTTAGAACAACAATGTGAAAAGTTTGATAAAATATGGATAGATATGGGACACGGATAGAGAAAAAGAATTAATAATCCTGACGAGCCCTAACGAAAAAATTAGTGCATTATGGAAGAAATAGTAGTAAAAGAACACATGAAGAATACATTAGTATTGATGGATGAACTAAAAGAGAACCAAACAAAAATGCAAGAAATAATAAGAGAAGAATTAACAAAATTATGGAATGTATCTGAGATACCAACATTTAAAATAATATTGGAAAAACTAAACATATTAGTAGAAGAAAAATGTAAAGATAAAGGTAAACAAATAGAAGAAGATGAACCTAGTACGAACAAGGAAAATACTATAATTAGCACTACAACCCAACAACCAGAAATAGTACCAATAGATGCTTGGAGAAGGAGTAAAGAACCAATAATGGTAGATATTAGTAAAATAAAACCAAGACTACCAAAGAAAGTAGAGAAAATATTAGATAGCCTAGCAATATTGAGTAAGAAAAGACAATTTTAAATGGAAAATCAAGAACCTAGTGTACTTACGTTTTTAAGAAACCATGGAAAAAATATATTGTAAAGAGAACGATACAAGTATGAACCGATGAAAAGAAAGAAAAAACCACACCAGACAATAACTTAAAAAGTGGAAACATGTACTTAAAAGACGTAAAGAAAACAACCAACGAGTATTTAAATCTAAAATTAGATAAACAAGAACGAAAATTATGTGAATTAGAAACAGAAAACACACAAAATGAGGAATGGTACAACAAATATAAAAAATACAAACACAAATTTAAAGATACAAAGAAAGAATTAAAAGAAACCAAAGTAGAACTAAAACAAACAAAAGAGGATTTGAAAGATGTAAAACAAGAATTAACTGATGTAAAACAAGAATTAGGAGAATTAAAAGATGAAATAAAAATCCTAAGAGAAGAGATAAAAAGGTTAAAGGGAAAAAAGAAAGTAAGAAGTGATAGAACAAGTGAAGAAACTACAACTAGTACTGAAAAGACTGAGAGCGATACTAACGGAGACAACAACATTGAATTAGTAAACAAAGAGGTAAAAATAGCAGAATTCATAGAAGAAGAAGAAGACTCAGAGATAGTAAAAGAAAATAATAAGATAATAATAGTCTTACAAAAAATGAAAAGTGTAAATGCAAACATAGAAGATGAACCCGAAAGTGATAGAAGATGAATTTAACAATCCTATAGAAACAGAAATAGAAACTGATGATATAATAAATGAAGATGTAAATGATTATCCATAAGAAGAATTAGTAGATCCCAACCTGGAAATAATAAATAGAAGACAAACTAGATTACCAAATCATATACCAATAGGACAACAAGCTGAATTTAAAGAATGTGTAGGATCAATGGCGCAAGGCGTAAACTACAATGGATATTTCTTAGACTTAGATAACGTTTATGATGAACAAGAAATAGGAAGAAGAATAAATGATTGGAATCTTGGAATGTATATAGCATTAATGAACTCAACACAAACAGAAAACATAGAATATATGTATGACTTGATATCTAAAACATTAATTGAAAAAGTAGTTTATTTGATAGAATCCATATCATACCAATTAAGAGGAGAAGTATTTAGCCATGCAGGAGATTGGAAATCTATGCTAATAATATTTGATATCATACTAAAAAGAGAATTTTTAGGAGAAAAATGGTTGGTAGCACTAGAAAATGTACTTGCAGAAAGAAAAACTGAGATAATAATGAATTTAAATAACATGAAATGTTGTAAAGTTAATAAATTACCAGAATACACAATCGGTTTTAGTAAGTTCTTTTATGAAGCAAGATTCTTGCCAGAAGAAGGTTTAATATATCAACAACTTTATTATGACCACCTACATATACCTTATAACACAAAAATATCAAAAGAATACACCCAACTAGAACCAAGAGAAAATACGTTAGGAGAAAGAATAAGAGTACTAAGAGCATATCTAATGCGAAAATGTGAAGAATATAGGATGCAACAAAAGATTAAAAAAGATAAGAAAATAGGATTAAGAGGGGTATGTGGATTTACGAAAAAAAGATTAGTATTCGGATGTGATGTTGTTAAACGAGAAAAGAAATATAAGAAAGGCCATAAAAAGAAATACCAACACAAAAGATATAAAAGATATAATAATTACAGCAGACAAACCCAACAACCTTATTACAAACATTATAGGAAAAAGAGATTTAAAAGGTATAGAAATACCCCTGAAACCAGGAAAAAATTCAAGCATAAGAAAAATTTTAGAAAAAGAAAATATGCAAAACCAATTGAAGAAGAAAAACTTAAAGAATGTAAATGTTGGAATTGCAATGAAAAAGGACATTATGCTAATAAATGCCAAAAGCTAAAGAAAAAAGGTGTAAAATATATAGACACTACACAATTTATAACGAGTCTACAACAAATAAAAGAAGAAAATAATAATTGGTACGAATATGAAGATTTTTATGTCAGTCAAACTGATGAAGAAACTGAATCAGAAAACATTAGCTTTGTTAACCAAGACTCAGAAAGTGAAAACAGTTCTATATAAATGAAGTCGCAAGAAGAAAGAGATTACTGGATGCAATATGATAGGTATGTTCGCAATAAGCTTATTACGACGGCTAGTGAAACAGGAAATATATACTATAGTGATAGGTACAAAAAGATTACAAAAAGCCTTAGCAGAATAAGAGAAAGGTTAAGTGAGATAAGATGGAAGAAATTACTAGAAGAAGTAAAAGAAATGGAACAAGATGAAGAGCTTCAACAAAGATTAAAAGAAATGGATTTAGAACGAAATAATAATTAGATGGTAGCAATCTACATAGAAGCTCATATAGAATACAAATCTAATAAAATGATAAAACAAAAGATTTTTATTGACAATGGAGCAGACTTATGTCTAGCAAAGAAAGAAATATTAGAACCACACAGATGGAAAAGATCTAAAACACATAGAACAAAAGTATCAGGCTTTAACGAACAAACAAAAGAATTAGATATAGTAGCAGAAAATATGAGAATAGTAGTAGGGAAGACAATATTCAGACTACCAGTTATATACCAACTGAATGATATGAAACAACAAGTATTATTAGGGAACAATTTCCTAGACTACTTCAAAACACAAGTGATAAATAATAATACTTTCAGCCTACAAACACCTTGTAATAAATGGATAATACTAAAGAGAATATTACCAATACATACACTAAGAATATGTAACATAAGGTCATATAGGAATAATAATCTACAGTTATTAAGAGAAAAATACCTCAATATACAAAAAATAAATTTTTGGAAAAAATCCGATGCAACTATGGGAAAAAGAAAAAATATATGTTGAAATCAAACTAATAAATCTTAGCGATATAGTTAGTTATAAGCCTATTAGATATAGCCAAACAGAGCAGAAGGAATTTGAAACCCAACTAAAAGAGTTATTAGAATTAAAATTAATACAAGAAAGTAAAAACTCACATAGTAGCCCAGCCTTTTTAGTTAGAAAACATAGTGAACAAAAAAAAGGAAAGGGTGGAATGGTGATTGACTATAGAGAGCTAAACAAGAAAATTGTATTTAATGGATATTTTTTACCATACAAAAGAAACCTTATTAATAGATTAGGGAATAAAAAATGATTCAATAAATTTGATTGTAAGAATGGATTTTGGCAAATAAAACTAAAAAATGAATCAAAAGCTTTAACAGCGTTTAGTGCCCCTCAAGGACACTACGAATGGAATGTACTACCATTTGGATTAAAGAATGCACCACAAATATTTCAAAGAAGAATGGACCAAGTGTTCAGAAAATTAACAGAATATTGTACGGTATATGTTGATGACATATTAATATATAGTGATGATTTGGAAAATCATATAAAGAATCTAGAAGAATTTATAAAAACTGTGAAACAACATGGAATATTATTATCTGAAAAGAAATCTGAAATCTTTAAAAATAGTATAGAATATTTGGGATACATAATAGATAACGAAGGATTACAATTACAGGAACACATTGTAACAAAAATAAAAAAATTTAAAGATAAATTAGAGAGCAACAAAGAAGTACAACAATTTCTAGGTGTAGTAAACTATGCCTCAGACCATATAAATGATTTACCACTTTTGAGAAAACCATTACAGGAACTAACTAGAAAAATATAACTTTTGAATGGAAGGAAGAACATACTAAGGCCATAAATAAAATCAAAGAAAAAGTGAAAGCCTTGCCGAAACATAGAATACTAACAGAACTAGATCAACTAGAACTTTTTACTAATGACAGTGATATAGGATGGGGAGCAGTCCTCATAGCATATGATAAAGAGGATATAGATAAAGAAAAGCCACTAATTTGTGGACATGGAGGCGGAACATGGAAGCTTAATGAGAAAAATTACCATAATAACGAGAAAGAACTATTAGCAGTAAAATTTGGAATAAAAAGATTCCATTATCACCTATTACCAGTAAAATTCGTAGTTAGAACAGATAACACCCAAGTAAGAGCTTTTATTACAAATAAAATAGACCATTTGCCAGAACTAAATAAGAGAAGAAAATGACAATCATTTTTTTATTGTTATGATTTTATTGTCAAAAATATATATGGGACTAAGAATATTCTAGCTGATTTTCTTAGCAGGTACAACGATGTCAACTAGCAGTGACAAATTCAAAGAATATATTACCAATGTTACAGGAATCATCAAACAAAAGCAAAAAATTATTACAACCAAAATGGAAGAAAATACACACTTGCTAGAACAGCTGACAGAAGCCTTTAAAGACTTCAAAACCCTACAAACCTGTCTTGAATAGCTTTTATCTTCGAAGGGTCCAATTCAATGCCCCTTCTACTCACGATGAAACCTAACAACTTTCCAGCAGGGACACCAAATGCACATTTTACAGGATTCAGCTTCAGATTGTACTGCCTCAGTCGGTCAAAGAATTTCTTCAAATCTGACAAATGGTCTAAAGTCCTTCGTGACTTGATAATGACGGCATCCACGTATACTTCGATTTCTTTATGGATCATATCATGAAAAATGGTAGTCATGGCTCTCATGTAAGTGGCCCCTGCGTTCTTGAGTCTGAATGGCATTACTCGGTAATAGTATACTCCCCAAGGTGTGGTGAACGCTGTCTTTTTCGCATCTTCCTTGTCCATTAGGATTTGGTGGTAACCAGCAAAGCAATCAACAAATGACTATAACTCATGCTTCACACAATTATCAATAAGTATGTGAATATTTGGGAGAGGGAAATCATCTTTCGGGCTAGCCTTGTTGAGATCCCGATAATCCACGCACACCCGTATTTTTCCATCTTTCTTCGGCACAGGTACAATGTTGGCCAACCAAGTGGGGTATCTTGTGACTCGAATGACCTTTGCATCGAATTGTTTGGACACCTCCTCCTTGACCTTTAAACTCAAATCAGGCTTGATCTTCCTCGGCTTTTGTTTCACCGGAGGGCAGGATGGATCAATAGATAATTTATGCGAAACAATATATGTGCTCAGACCTGACATATCGTCATAAGACCAAGCAAATATGTCTATATATTGTCTCAAAAGATCCGTCAGTTCTTTCTTTTGTGCGGTGCTCAGATGGACGCTGATCCTTATTTCTTTCACATATTTTGCATCTCCCAAATTTACTGCCTCTGTTTCATCTAGATCTAGCTTTGGCTTATTCTCAAAATGGTCCAATCCCTCTGTCAAATCTTCCGGCTGCAAGCCTTCCTCATATTCTTCGAAGCCTTGTTTGTTGTTTGGTTTGCTTGTTTAATTATATGTCACATATTATCGACAAAATTATTAGTTTGCATGATGAAAGATAATAGAAAATTATTTAAGCAATTTGTTTTTTTAATAGCAAAAGCAATGCGGGTTTGTCATTTTGAGCTTTCAAAATGTGGAGGCAAAACATATTAAATGCGTAGATGTGATTCAGGCCTCAATCTGAATCGCATTGTTTCATTAAATATTAATGCAATTTGGGTAGACATGATTGAGAAATACAAGATGCGGTGCCTCGCCAATTTTAGTCAATACGAATCAACCTTTGGGGAAAATAAATTAGACAAAATAAACCTCCTGAAAAATGAAGAGAACCAAGTTAGTATACGTCAAGTAATTATTGCTTCAAATAATATGCACAAAGTGGAAAGTAGCAAAAAATAACAAGCAGATTGTATGAAAATTAAATACGCGTCCTAATATGCATGGGGCCTCTCTTATGCCATAGGTGGGCCTAAACGCCAGATATGCGAGATTACGACAGATTGATCCAAGTTGTTAAACTGTAAGGCTTTTGTCGGAAATGAGACAAAATGAATGTACATTTTCCAATTTCGGCATGTCATGATTAGGCTTGGATTTGTCTATCATTATCACGCTACACGTAATATGCTGATTGGTCGTTAGGTTGCGAGACCCGTTGACAATTTTTGGTAGATTTCTTAATTGTGGAGTCGATACCAAGGATCGACCCACCTAAGGTATATGCATGCATGACTTAAGATAAAAGGTGATATAGCTCTATCCTAAATTTTTTAAGATTTGGCTGACTAGACTCAAGGTTCCCGAGAGGACTGCTCGAGTGAGAAGGCTACGCGGCCAACCGGATGGTCCGGACGCTCCGCGCATATACCAACTCTCCTAAAAATTTGAAAATTTTAAAGAAGTTTGCGGGTGCGCAAAACACACCTCGCGTGTAATGTGTGATAGTGTCAATTTTCCAGAATGGAAGAAATATGAGCGAAATGCCAATTTAAGGAAAGCAATAAGAGAATATAGCAATTAAAGCAGTTATGCATACAAAATATAAAAAGGAAACAATTAAAAATAATAGATCAAATAAGGAGCAATATAAAGCACAATAATAATTAACCTGAATTTGCTATGGTTAAGAACCTAAAGTCCCCAGCGGGGTCGCCATGCTATCGCGCCCGTTTTTAACCGACCCGCGAGAGGTCAGAGCGGAGCACAGACGTATTCGGTGATTCCTGGGTAAATGGTTAAGGAGTCGCCACCTAATTATTCTAAGGTGAATTAGCGCACCTAAATGTTGACTTGTAAATGCTGCAATAAAACTCCAATTTTAAGGTCTGCGAAACTAATGAGATTCTAGGTAAGAGTTCTTTATTATCCTAAAGGGAAGGGGTTAGGCATCCTTTAAGATCCGCTAACTTGCGGTTATCCGGTCAAACTCAGGTTAATTATTGCTAGGAAAAATGCATGTTTTAAAAGTATACTAAATTAAAAAAGATGTTTGCAAATATTTAGTAAATGATGCATTTTATACAAGTATGCATTCGGATGACATAAAAGAAAGATACGTGTAAAGTTTGAAAAATATGCATTTGTAACGATTGATAGTAAAAACAAATTATTTGTAATGCCGAAGAAGTAAATTTTTTGGAAATCATTGAGTTGCAAATTAAAAAAGATAAACTTATTTGTAAGGTTAATAAAGCGAATAAAAGATGACACAAAGTTGTTTTGAAAATTTTGAATATGCACGACGAGTCTAAAAATAGATAACTAGCGGAGAGTTTCTAAGTTTGAATTAACCGAGACTACAAATAAATAAGCTAGCGACGGGTTTCCAGTTTTAGACTACCTTGTTAATTAATTATAAGTCTACATATTCTAAGCATTTCAATAATTACATAAGTACAATAAATATACAGAGCGAGATAAAGCTGAATTAAAGAAAGTAAAAACAATAAAATAAATAAACTCCGAGAAGTATCTGCCTTCATTGACTTTTTCCTTGCAAGCTGTCAAGAACAAACAGTTAGAAACAGTTAAATACAAATAACTTCGGATCCGTATCCAAAACAGTGAATGTTTTGATCACGGAGGGCTCAGACTTAAATTTTGAAAAGACCATTCCAATCACGTCGTGGCTACAAACGTGTGACTCGGTAGTTATTTTGATTGCCTCACCTACTAAACGTGTTAGTCTCTCAGATGGAAAAGAAAAGATCATTATAATCACATCGTGGCTGCGAACATATAACTTGTTGGTTATTTTAGTCGCCTCGCCTACTATACATGTTGATCTCTCGGATGAAGTAAGGTTTAAGTCTCATCCTTGCCCAGAAGTTATATTCTCCGTCTTTACAACTGTGGAGGCCTCAAAATCGACGGATATTTTTCATCGGCCAGTGTAATATCGTGTTCAAATTAGCAAAATTAAATCCAAAGCAGTAAGCAAAAAAAAAAGAGGCAAATTCCGAAAAGACGCGGTGTTTAGTTTAAAACAGTAAAAATAGTAAAACAGTAATCTGAAACCGAGCAGCAAACCGAAACAGAAAAACAGTGCCCGAACAGACGCGATATTTGTTCAAAACATTAAAATAGTAAGATATCCGTTGTACGAATGTTTAAATGCTGAAACAGAAAAGCAATGCCCGAAAGGCGTGGTATTTTATTTAAAACAGTAAAACAAACCAAAACAACAAACTGAAACCAAGCAGTAATTCCCGAAGAGAATGCAGTATCAGTTCAATCAACAAAATAACAAAGAGAATGCATCATTAGTTCAATCAACGAAATAACAACATAGCCGAATGACGGATGCTCAAGTGCCAAAGTTACAAACAATAAACAATTAAAATATGACCCGGATTCTGAAATTTCAGAACCTAAACAAGATTAAGAAATATTTATGAAAAACAGTCCCAAGTTCTAGACAGTGACCTGGATGGGTGATCCAATTCTGAAACAGACCCGGATAAACGTCCCGAGAAATGCAACCCGAAATAGTGACAGGAATCGGAATCAAAATTCAGATTTTTCAGACAACCAACATACAAGATATAAAATGCAAGAATCTGGAAAATATCCAAACCGGGTCGACCCGACCCGGGTCAGTGACCCGACCCGAATCAGAGATTCAAACCCGAAATCAAATTCTTCTCAGATTTTCAGATAACCAATATACAAGATATAAAATGCAAGAATCCGACAGAGTATCCAAACCGGGTCGACCCGACCCGAATCATGTGTCAAACCCGAATCAAATTTCTTCTCAGCAATTTCAAATAACCAATATACAAGATATAAAATGCAAGAATCCGGCAGAGTATCCAAACCGGGTCGACCCGACCCGGGCCAGTGACCCGACCCGAATCATGTGTCAAACACGAATCAAATTTCTTCTTAGCAATTTCAAATAACCAATATACAAGATGTGAAATGCAATTATTCTGGAAAATACCCAAATCGGGTCAGTGACCCGACACGAATCATGTGTCAAACTCGATTCAAATTTCTTCTCATCAATTTCAAATAACCAACATACAAAATGTGAAATGCAAGAATTATGGAAAATACCCAAACCGGGTCGACCCGACCCGGGTCAGTGACCCGACCCGAATAAGAAATCCAACCCGAATCGATTTTCACCAATCTCAGATAACCAGCAAATAAGATGTAAAATGCAAAATTCTGGAAAGTATCCAAACCGGGTCGACCCGACCCGAATCAGGTGTCAAACCCGAATCAGATTTTCACCACTTTCAGATAACCAACAAGATATGTAAAAATGCAAAAATCTGGAATATGTCCAAACCGGGTCGACCCGACCCGGAATCAGTGAAGAACAACAACAAAAACACAAGCAAATTTTCGGATTCGGCTTTCAAGGCCAAATAGAAGTATTTAAAAAACCAAGTTCAAGAACAAAACTCACCCCTTTTCTTTCGAATCTTAGACTTATTTTCGGACTTGTTTCTTGAACAACAAAGAAGACAAATGCTTAAAATCAAACTCCAGAACACAATAAGTACTATTTTTTTTGTCTCGGTCTCGTCCCGGTCCCAATTTTCTCTCTCTATTTAACAGTGAACAAAAGGGGTATTTATAGATGGATTTGCACCCTTCAACGTTCAAGGATGAGTTCGAATTTCAAATAAAAAGTGCCAAAAAATCACGGATTTGAGGGGCATGGGTCGCAGATTTTGTGGGGATAAGGGTATGGGTCGAAGGGTTAGTGGTGTCGGCGTAACAGAGGGGAGTTGGTGGTGTCAGGGGTCGGTGGTGGCAGGGGCGAGGTGACCAGCGACGTGGGGTCGGGGGCATGAGGTGTGCGGCGCCGATTTTGGGGGGTAGGGTGTTAGGGTTTTGTTTGATTTTTGTTTTAGGTTTATGTTTTGGTCTAAAGGGTAAGGGAAATAAGGGGTGTTTGGTCGAGTGGGCCTGGGTCTTGGGCCGACCGGTTGGGTTTGGGTATGGGGTTTGAAATTGTTTTGGGTAGAAATTATTTTTGGGTTGGGGAATAAATGGGTGATGGGTTGGGCTTGGACGAAATGAGTTTTAGTATGGGTAGAAATTGTTTTGGGTTGGGAAATGAATGAGTTATGAGTTTAGTATAAAAAAATGCATTGAAGAAAAAATGTAAATTATTTTAATAAAAACATAACGATGTGATAAAAATATAATATTTGTGAAATTTTTAATGTTTAATAAAAAATGGAAATGCGATGCTATTTTGCGAAAATTAAATAACATAGAATTTTCGGATAAAACTTATGATTATGATAAAAAATGCAAATGACAGTAAAAAATGGATATATATATATATATATATATATATATATATATATGCATGTATGTATATAGATTAAAATTGTTTTGAGGTGTTAAAAATATTTAAAATTACAAATAAATTGGAAAGGGCGGGGCAAAATTGGGTGTCAACAACAACAAAGCCCATCTCGGAAGTCAGCCCAACACGGAAGAGGGCAGCAAAGCCCATCTCGGAAGTCAGCCCAACACGGAAGAGGGCAGCAAAGCCCATCTCGGGTTGGGGTTTTATATTAGTGTATATTTGGTATATATTGTTGTAAGATTGTTACCTTAATTAGTCTTGTACACTTACTATAAATGTATAATTAGAATTATGGTAGAATAAGATTTTAGGAATAAAATATGAATATGATTTTATACCTATTATGGAAATATGTAACGTGTATATATAGTCTTTCAATTAATGAAAATAATCAAGGGGATTATTTCTTTCAAAAAGATTAAACAAAATTGAAATGCAGCAGTAAAAAACAACAACAACAACGTACCCAATGTAATTCCACAAGTGGGTCTGAGGAGGGTAGTAGGCTACGCAGACCTTACCTCTACCTTTGTGGATTAGAGAGGTTGTTTCCGATAGCCCCATGACTTAAAAGAAACATAATCAACGCATCAATACAAAGCAAATGCGAGTTTTATGGTTTATCTGATTGTCGAATGTAGAGCTAGGAGCAGTGTAGGGAGAGCTAGGAGCAGATGGAGCAGTGTCAGCTGGGCGAGCGCGATCATAATAAGAACTTGAACTCTGCTGAAAATGTGGAGCTGCATCTGCAGGGCTTCCATAACCGTAATAAGGGCTTGGAGGCTGCTGAAAACTCGTTGCACGTGAGGGCTTTGAATAACCGGCAGAAGTTGCCCCATACATGGGAGGGGAAAGAGCTACCCTACTGGGAGATTTTCCACTTTGTCCACTGCAATTAAGAAATTAGATGATGTCATCACCTTTAACTTGACATATAGCAGAATGAAAACAAACAAATAGATCAATAAATAGGCAGAGTGAGATCTGACCCTAATAAGTTAAGTTCCATGGTCGCTTTATATTGTGAAGGGATTTCCATCAACGCTGAGCGAGCAAACTCCGTCTCCTTTCGAGATTGAGGCACATTTTCGGCCATGATTTCCGTGAAATTAGCAATTAATTAAACCACATAAAAGGAAAATGTTCTAGATAAGCAATAAGAGATGCCACAATCTAGACCACCACCACCAACCTGGAAATTATCAAAGTCCCTAGCAGGAATATTATCATCGAATTCCTTCATCATATCCCAGGGTCCATCACCAACCCCAACCAGTGTAATTGACAAGGGGAACTTGCTGCACGAAATAAGACAATGCACTCAGGAGATTGAGCATAAGAATGAAAAAACAGCATGTAACAGAACCAAAAGATTTTACTAATACAAACGACAGTATCAGCACAAGGAAACTAGAGACAAGTACCTTGCTTGTACGATTGCATCCACCGTTTTTTGCTTCTGCGGACTTAATTGTCCAACACTTCTTGTCACCTGAGCAGACATAGAACTACAAGTTGTAATGTACAGTTCCAATACACTAAAATATGACAACCAACAAAGAAATCCAATTAACTCATTAAAGTTAATCTGTCAATGTGCTACTTTCTGGACTAACCATCAAGCTTATACCCGTCTTGTCATCCTTCCTCCTCTATCTATTCAATCAAATTCTTCTAAAACAACAATCATTATGTTTCAATCTCAAATTAGTTGAAAAAAAAATCCAAGGATTAGGCGGGAAAGTGCCCGTCGGAACTTGGAAACCCATATTTTATACTCCACAGAACAAAAGAGAATTACTATTATTTTTAAATGAAAAAAAATGATAACCTGATGATGAAAAATTGATCCAGTCATTTGTACTTTCTAAGAAATTTATACATAATCCATTACTTTAATGTAACAAAAAATACTTTTGTAAGTTTATGTTGCAGTAAATTTCAATCATTTGACGTAACAAAAAATAATTTTGTAACTTTGATGTTATAATGAATAAAACCAGTGCCCTGCAGGTGAATTTAAACCCTACTTTTTATTCAGGTGAACAATCTTAGTTTTCAAAATATTACTCCCTACGCCTCAAATTACCCGATATCATTTGACTAGACACGAAATTTAAGAAAGAAAACAAAAATAGATTTTTAAAATTTGTAGTCTAAAATAACTTTCGATACTTGTGTACCTGTAAATCATTTCATTAAAAATAAAATAAAAATTTTAAAATTAAATTATTTTTTAATATAAAAAAATAATATTTTTAAAAAAATAAACTAGAAAATAAAATGTGTCAAATAAATTATGACACACACAATACGACATAGATAGAAAAAGTGACTACAAAAATACAAACAGAATTCACTGTAGTCTTTTCGGCATATATATTCGAAAAAGAAAAAGCATTTATTTTGGCGACCAACACTTTATTAATTCCGAAAAGAGAAAAAAACGGAGTCTTTATCTAAAGAAATGCGTTGAAAAAAAAAGGTTCATTCCACAAAATAAAAAGCTTTTTTTACGCGGTACAAATAGAAATTCCTTAATTCATACTAGTTGACAGCAGCGCAATCATTAGGATGGAAGTGAGAGCGTACTTAGTCCATATACTAGTACTTTCTAATTTCTATACGCACTACCAAATTTTGGAAAGAAAAAAAAAGGAAGTTCGTCCAATTAAAATAGTATATTGCCTCTTCCATAGGAGGCAGCATAATTCAGAAAGCGACACGACATCTGTACTATATATAAGGGTTACCTTCATCACTAGGAATCTTTTTCAGCTCAAGCACATATTAGCTGCTAGCTGCATTTGATTTCATTAATATACTCAGAAGATATTAAAGGGAAGCGATTAATTAGAAGATGATGAACATGGCGAGTAATACCGCCTCATCTAGAGGCATCGCCGCCATTGTAGGCGTTGGGCCTAACCTCGGCCGCTACATCGCTCGTAAGTTCGCCCACGAAGGCTATACAATTGCTATACTCGCTCGTGACTTGGGTTTGTATTTTTTCTCTACTTCTATTTTAATATCCAGGATTTAATTTGTGCAGCTACATGAGGCTAGCTTATATAGATATGTAGTTGGATATTTATGTATTTTGTGTTATTAATTATTGAAACAGGGAGATTATCTAGATTTGCAGACGAGATAGCCAGAGAAGAAAAGGCCCAGGTGTTTGCTATCCGGATCGATTGCTCTGATTTACGAAGCGTAAGAGAGGCATTTGAAGGAGTTCTATCACTCGGTTTTGTGGAAGTCTTGGTTTACAATGCATACCAGCCAGTATCTTGGAACCCAACAAGTTTTACAGACATTAGTGTTGAACAATTCGAAAAATCTATTGCTGTCTCATCTGTCGGCGCCTTCCACTGCGCTCAACAGGTCCCAAAATTACATACACTAACTGCGTAAATTTACTAGTTATAACAGATTAAATTATACGCATGGTATAAAAAGCTTATATATTGTTTGGGAAATTTTTTCAGGTACTACCAGGAATGGTGGAAAGAGGAAGAGGGACGATTCTCTTCAGTGGTTGCTCAGCTTCTCTTAATGGCATTGCCGGCTTCTCTGAATTATGTAAATTATTAACTATTTTTTGCTTTTGATTTATGTAAATTTTCAGTAAATTACTAAGGAGCAAATAAGAATTGAAAATTAACAGGCTGTGGGAAGTTTGCAATGAGAGCCTTATCGCAATGTCTGGGAAGAGAGTTCCAGCCACTTGGAATACACGTGGCGCATGTCATCATCCACGGCATCGTCGGCGCACCTCGGTAACGTCATTATCGTCTTTTTTTTTCTTTTTTTTTTTCGTACAAGTACTACTCCACTTGTCCACTCATATATTCCCTTGCCCATTTTGGTTGTAATACTATTCTGCTTACTCAAACTTCTCAATCTCTCCGCCTTTCCTTTTTTTTTTTTATCTTTAAAATATTCTTTATCCCAGAAGATGCATGAATCTTCAAGTTGTATTTGCCTTTGGAACAATGACAACTCAGTTCTAAATGATTTTGGATTCTCTTTTTTTGTTGAACTTATTCCATGAGAGTGAACTAATCTGTGGCAAGAAATTACTCATAAATGAATCAATCAAGTGGTGAAAAAGGTCAGCCTTGTTAAAGATTGTGGACCAGAAAGATCTAGTGAAATTCTTTAACATTAATGGATAGAATGCTGTTCCTACCTACTAAGGCTCATTGATGCCACAAAAAGCATTTTTACTTCTTATGTCCTAGTGGGGCATGGATAAAGGAACAGTACAGATAGGATTACTATAAAATTTGCATAGCCATGTAGTGTCCATGAAATTGCTCTATCGGGTATTTTTGGATTTGGACTCATTGCCTCGATATGTATGTAAGGGATCATCTAAAGTGAATTCAGGATTTAAAGTTAGCAGATTTAAAATGAATGTGATCTTATTACATGTATATATCTTAAATTATTAGCCCATGTGTGCATTTTTTGAGCCGAAACATGGTTTCAACGGAACCCGCAGAATCCTTCCCTAAATCCGCTTTTGGGATCAACTTTTTTTCGTGGTGTCCGGGACAACTTGTGCGCATTGTCTTTGCTGGGGTTTGAACTTGCGTGTTAGTATTTACGTCCCAAATCCTACCTAATCAGAAAAACAGTAAATAAATGAAGAACAAATAACATACAGATTTAGAGTGGTTCACCCTCAATGCGAGAGCTATGTCCACTTTGCCGCTGCAGATTTTACTATAATGGAGTTTTGAGTTTACAATTCTCTCTTTCTCTCTTTTTCGACACTCTTCTGAAAGAAAAACGGCGCCCTAGTTTTATATATAGTGAAAACTAGGGCGAACATAATACAAGCCTAAAATTCCCAAAATACCCTCCACTAAATAATCAGCGTTTCATACTCTGTGTAGGGTCTTCATAGTGTCGGCGGTGAATTAAGCTTCACAACTCAACACTGAGACCTCATGGTCTTCAACCCACTTCATTAAGCACTGGGCCACACCTTTTGGTGCTCGCTTCTGGGATTAACCTTATCGTTGAGTTCTTCCCAAAAGCATGAATAAACAATAATGTTAATGTATGTGAAGGTGCTACTTGTTGCAGATTAGCTTATTGTCTTGAGTTGTGTATGCAGGGGGCCAATGGCATCGACTTCACAAAATAGATTGTTAGTTGGGGAACAACAAGAAGAAAGCGGAGGAAGGGACGGTTTGATGGACCCGGAAGCGCTGGCGCAGACCTACTGGCACTTGCACATTCAAGATAGATCTGCTTGGACCCAAGAGATTGATCTTCATCCCTCCAACCCAAGATACACGTAGAAAGAAGACTCATACCTGCCCCTTTTCTTGAATCATTTAGTCAAATGCCAATATGTTCTTTTCCTTTCATGTTATGTGATTCTTGTTAGAAACCAAATGGCAAGGTCATTCCTGATCGAGTAACTGCCAATGTCGACCGACCCATATGTACTAGAAATGGCCTGCTAAGTTAGACATTTTCAATTTAGTGTGGTATTGTGTGATTGATTGGGATTCTGTCTAAATTTGATTTGGTTTGGAATTGTAACAAGTGAATGAGATCTTCTCATGAGTTTTAAGCTTTAATGAAAAGGAAAGGAGTATGGAGTACTAACGAGTTATATTTTGGTACAAATTATATCTAGTATGTCAATATTGTTTAACTATAATCTATATATCTACTTCGATTTAATAGATGTGCCCGCTCTTTCATTCAATGTAGACCCATGAAATGAGTGGAAAGGATATTGTGAGCTTTTTAGGTACCAATTTTTTCTAATTCTAGAAGGGCGAAATGATAAATTAAGGAAAGGACTCACTGCAAAGAAGGGTAGGAAATATTACTTCCATTAATGAAAACATTTTCATTTCAAACATACTGAACTTTGAATTTCATATTTTTCAATACATAATCACGCGAATATGTTATTTAAACTCTATTTTCCAATTAGGTGCAGGCTCTCTCAATGCGCTAGAAGTGGCCACCGTGTTCCAATTCTGAACACACAGAACAGAGGCACTTCAGGTACAATGGATTACGTATTCTGCAGGTATCCACTCCCTGTGGATATAGTATTGTAGACATTAAAATTATGTAGGACTCAAGATGAGTCCATTCCATCTTGGATTCTAGCTAAGTCTGTTACGGTTTCTTGAAGGCTACTCTACCGTAAACCCTAACTCACATCTATATAAAAGGATATATATTTTGAAATGTTATTTCGAATATCTCATATACTCATGGGTATTTACAAAGAGATCAATACATCAAATCTCAAAAATTTCGTAAATCTCAGGGATATTCACGACGAGATCAATACATCAAATACTACATTTATCAAAGTGCATGACGTTCCTGAAAATCAAATGTATTACAAGGAGGTCATCCAACATTCGAGAAATATGCTACTAACGGCCCTCGAATTAAGGAGAAATTCTAGGAGAGAAGAATCAAGGGATTAAACAGATTTTGTACCCGCAATATTATTAATAAAATCTCTGTTTCAACGTATTTTGTTTGTGATTTGCATTCAATTTCCATCACTATCAAAATTTGTTGCAAACAAATTGGCACGCCCAGTGGAACCAAGTTTGTCCTTCATCTCTTCTCTCACAAATCAAATCCGCGATGAAAGATGGAAGCTCCATTTTTATGAATACTTCAAGTCTCGTCTTCGAGTTTTGCAGGTCTACACCTTGAAAAGCTTTGAAGTAGGAGGCATTTGTAGACATCAAATTTTTATGATACTAGATAAGACGAGTTCAATCCATCTTCAAATTCTAAGATCTGTTAGAATTTCTTGGATGCTACTCTATTTTAAACCCCAGCTTACGCCTATATAAAGAGACCCGTATTCCCTTGAAGAGTCATCTCGAATATCTCATAAACTCATGGGTATTCACAAAGAGATCAATACATCAAATCTCAAAAATTTCGTAAATCCCATGGATATTCACGAAGAGATCAAGACATCAAATACTACCTTTATCAAACTGCCTGACGCTCCTAGAAATCAAATGCATTACAAGGAGGTCATCCTACATTCGAGAAATACGCTACTAACGACCCTCGAATTACAGAGAAATTCTAGAAGAGAAGAATCAAGGGATTAAACAAATCTTGTACCTGCAATATCATCAATAAAATCTCTGTTTCAACGTATTTTGTCTGTGATTTGCATTCGATTTCCATCACTATCAAAGTTTGTTGCAAATAAATTGGCATGCCCATTAGGACCAATTATGTCCTTCATCTCTTCTGTCACAAATCAAATCCGCATTGAAAAATAGAAGCTCTATTTTTATGGATACTTCAAGTCTCATCTTTGAGTTTTGTCAAACCTACAAGACGAGTCCATTCCATCTTCAAACTCTAAGTCTGTTAAATTTTCTTGGAGGCTACTCTACCGTAAACTCTAACTCACGCCTATATAAAGGGGCATATATTCCCCTAAAAATACATCTCCAAAATCTCACAAATTTATGGGATATTCACAATGAGATCAAGGCATCAAATATTGTCTTTATTAAACTGCCCGATGTTCTTGAGATCAAATACATCAAGGAGGTCATCCTACGTTCGAGAAATAAGCTACTAATGGCCCTCAAATCATGGAGAAAACTTAGGAGAGAAGAATCAAGAGAATAAACAGATTTGTACCCCAAGAGTTTATTAATAAAATCTCCGTTTCTTCATATTTTATTTGTGATTGCAGTTTATTTTCCACATATCAAAATTTGTTGCAAACAAATTGTTAAAGCTAGTTAATGAATAAAATTAGCCAAGTTGGTGTGAATGAGAAATGGAAGGCAACCTTTCCGAACAGTCACCAACCTATTCCGAAGAGGCACCTTCAAGGCTATATAAACTAAGGCAATGCCTCATTTTAAAGATACCAAAACCAAAAATTTCTGCATCTGAAATTCTGCATTCTTTTTTCACAAATAAAACTATCGAGTCTTACTGTGTTTCGTTGCCAACTTTGAGTTCGTCGAAGTCGAAGGCGTTTGACGATCTTGCTACTCTGCGACAGGTATATCCGTTTTATCCTGGGAGGAAGTAATCCATAACCCTGCACAGTGAGGGGATTAAATTCCTTAAGGACACACAGTGAATTCTGTGGTCTCGGATATTTTCTTACTTCTGTATTATTTTTCCAGTTTCTGTTTTTTCTGATTTTTGTCTTTCCGTTTGGTTTCTGTTTTTTCCTGATTTTTGAACACAGGCACAACAACACAAATTAGCACGCCCAGTTGGACCAAGTCTGCCCTTCATCTCTTCTCTCACAAATCAAATCTGCAGTGAAAGATAAAAGCTCTATTTTTATGGATCTTAAATCTCGTCTTCGAGTTTCACAAGCCTACACCCCGACAAGCTTTGAAGTAGGGGGCATTTGTAGACATCGGAATTTTGTGGGACTCTACAAGACGAGTTCAATCCATCTTCATATTCTAAGACCTGTTAGAATTTCTTGAAGGCTACTCTGCCCTAAACCCTAGTTCACGCATATATAAAGGGGCACATATTTCCTTGAAAATGCATCTCGAAACCCCACAAATTATGGAATATTCACAAAGAGATCAAGGCATGATAGGCATCAAATATTGTCTTTTTTAAAGCCGAAGTGATCAAGTAGAGTGTTCTTCATCAAGATCAACTCGAAGTGCTGCTTCGACGATCTTGGCGATCAAACACATGCAAAGAGATCCAAATCATCATACGTTCGAGAAATACTCTACTAACAGCCCTTGAATCATGGAGAAATAAAGAAGAATCAAGAGAATACACAGATTTGTACTCATAATCTTGATATATAAAATCATTATTTGTGGTTGCAATTTCTTTTCAGAACTTGAAATTTTGTTGCAAACAAATTCAATTTGTTTGCAATAAATTTTGATAGTGATGGAAATTAAACGCAAATCACAAACAAAATACGTTGAAACAAAGATTTTATTGATGATATTGCGGGTACAAGATCTATTTAATCCCTTGATTCTTCTCTCCTAGAATTTCTCCGTAATTCGAGGGCCGTTAATAGCGTATTTCTCAAATGTAGGATGACCTCCTTGTAATACATTTGATTTCTAGGAACGTCGGGCAATTTGATAAAGACAGTATTTGATGCCTTGATCTCTTCGTGAATATCCGTGAGATTTACGAAATTTTGAGATTTGATGTATTAATCTCTTTGTATTCACCCATGAATTTATGGGATATTCAAGATGACTTTTCAAGGAAATATGTGTCCCTTTACATAGGCGTAAGCTAGGCTTTAGAATAGAGTAACCTCCAAGAAACCCTAATGGACCTTAGAGTTTGAAGATGGATTGGACTCGTCTTGTAGAGTCTAAAATTCTAAATCCAGAAAAATTTTGGTGCCTTGTCGGGGTGTAGGTTCACCCAAATCGAAGACGAGATTTGAAGTAACAGTGTAGATGACAACAGTCCCTCGCCATACTTTTTAAATTTTCCTTCTCCAAATTGGAATGTGAAGGCCAATTCTCCAATTCACTTTTTTTGAATCTTCCTGTTGTGATGATTTCTTTTTTGTAGTCTTTTGGGCTTTGCTTCGTAAGACTGAACACACTCTTTAAACAGGATTGAAATCATCTTCTCTTTCATTAGAAGTGTAGCAATAAATCCACGTAGGACAAGCTTGATTGGATTTTAATTTGCGCATAAGCTTTAGTGAAATCCAATTCCCACATAGATCTAGGTTGAATAGACTTCAATTGTATCAAAATCAGACTTCTTAGATTTCACCGGACAGAGTTGCCGCGATCGCGTGTGTCCATCCTTGCTTTTTTGCAATTTTCATTTGAGAGAAGAGACGAAAGGCAGACTTAATCCCACCAGGCATATTAATTTGTTTGCAACAAATTTTGATAGTGATGGACATTGAATGCAAATCACAAACAAAATAAGTTAGAAATCGAGATTTTATTGATGATATCGCGGGTACAAGATCTATTTAATTCCTTGATTCTTTTCTCCTAGAATTTCTTCGTAATTCGAGAGTTGTTAGTAGTGTATTTTTCGAACGTAAAATGATTTGAAGTTGGATGTGTGTGGACTTTCTTTGGATGTATTTGATCTCCATGAAAGGATATTGTGAATTTTCTTGAAGTATTTGGTTGTCCACATATTGATTAGGAGATTTGATGTATTGATCTCTTTGTGAATACCCATGAGTTTATGGGATATTCGAGATAACATTTCAAAAGAATATACAGTAAAACCTCTATAAATTAATACTCTATAAATTAATAAACTCTCTAAAATAATAAAATCTTCCGGTCCCGACTTGGGCCTTTGTAAAAAATCATCAAATTCGATAAGATAATAAGATAATAATTTTTCGGAAAATCCCTTTATAAATATTAGGTCCCATTAAAACTCTAAATTAATAATTCATAAATATTACAATTATAATTATTATGGTAATTTGCTAAAATATGAATCTATTGTTACTTGATTTTTCTTAAAATTTAAATCTAATTGGATTTCATCCCTAACTTTTTTAATTGCAGCCAAGAGTTCCGGTGTCGAGTTCTCTAGCTGCAACAAAATTTTTTGAAGAGTTGTTGTCGCGCCCAAAGCCTCCTTTCTCGTGACTGGTTCCAACGGTATTGAATCATCTTCAGCTTCATCATTAGTAGGATCTTCAATAATATCAGCAACAATTTCCTCTAAACTTTGAACCATTGAACATTCATCATTTTCACCCCGGATAGTCCACCAATTTGTTGACGTCCATTTCATTGAGATGACCAACATCCTTGACCATATTCTCAAGCTCATGTAGGCTTTCAATACATATGTATGTACTAAATTTGCTGAATTTAAAAAGTCTCTCTGTTAATTAATAAAATATTAATTTATCGATATATTAATATCTCTCTAAATTAATAAAATTTCATGGTCCCAAGGTTATTAATTTATAGAGGTTTTACTGTATGTCATTTTATATAGGTGTGAGTTAGGATTTAGGGTAGAGTAGCCTCCAAGAAATCCTAACAGACTTAGCTAGTGTCGAAGATGGAATGGACTTATCTTGTAGAGTCCTACAAATTTTTGATGTCTACAAATGCCCCTTACTTCAAGGCTTGTCAAGGCGTAGACTTGCGAAACTCGAAGACAAGATTTGAAGTATCCATAAAAATGGAGCTTCCATCTTTCACTGCGGATTTGATTTGTGAGAGAAGAGATGAAGGACATACTTGGTCCCACTGGACGTGCCAATTTGTTTGCAATAAATTTTGATAGTGATGGATATTGAATGCAAATCACAAACAAAATACGTTGAAACAGAAATTTTATTGATGATACTGCGGCTATAAGATCTGTTTAATCCCTTGATTCTTCTCTTTTAAAATTTCTCCGTAATTCGAGGGTCGTTAGTAGCGTACTTCTCGAATGTAGGATGACCTCCTTGTAATACATTTGATTTTCATAAACGCCAGGCAGTTTGATAAAGTCAGTATTTGATGTCCTGATCTCTTCGTGAATATCTCTGAAATTTATAGAATTTTTAAGATTTGATGTCTTGATCTCTTTGTGAATATCCATGAGTTTATGGGATATTCGAGATAACATTTCAAAAGAATATATGTCATTTTATATAGGTGTGAGTTATAATTTAGGGTAAAGTAGCCTTCAAAAAATCCTAACAAACTTAGCTAGAGTCGAAGATGGAATCGACTCATCTTGTAGAGTCCAACAAAATTTTAATGTCTACGCTATACGACACTTTTATCCAATCATATGTAGGGGGTGTTGAGAATATAATCAAATATTAAAAGTGTGTTCTCTCTAACAACTTAAGCTCTTAGATGAGATGGTCACACACTTCAATATGGTATCAGAACAGTCAAAGGTTTTGAGATCGAATCTCACCATCACTCATTATCAAAAAGAATTTTTACGTGTTTGGACCATGAAAAAACCCAGGTCAACACGTAAGGGACCATTTTGATAATATAATCAAATATTAAAAGTGTGTTTTCTCTGACAGTTTAAGTTCTTAAATGAGATGGTGACGGAAAGTTAGGTCATGCGAGAACAAAAGACTTTATGACGTGTTGCCTACGATATGTGGACCAAAGAAAAAGATAAGTCGTTATCAAGTTGGCCCCTACTAATTTATAGCTGACGCAAACCCAAAAATGATTAGTCTCAGATGTGTCGTCTAATCTCAAAAAGCAACGATGCCAACACCAACCTTTCATTTTTCTTGTTAATGTTGACTGATGCTACCATTGCTGGGGTGTTCACGGGTCCACGGTGCTTTTTCAGAGTAAAAAATCATCCTAATACAACACATAGCTAATTTTTTTTTTTTTTTTGATAATCCAGGTTTCCAGGCTGCTTGCGCATGACTACTTCACTGGTATTACCCAGACGTCCTGGAGATGATGGGACCGGTCCTTCAGCACCCCACCACCAGGCAAATCACGGGATGTGCACACATGGTCAGTGTCTGCTTGCGTCCAACGGATCAATCTTCTGAGTTGACCCCACAAGCCCCATCCACAAGGCTTGGCGGAGACCGAACCCACATCGCAACATGCGGCGGCTTTTAGCGCCCAGGCTTTACCACATGTATGTGCCCCGGAGGACGATATCCGGAGGGGAGAATCGAACTTGCGACCCTAAGGCCGCAAAGTTGACTCCCTGCCAGCAAGCTGACCCCTCTAGATACACATAGCTAATTTCTTAAACGGTTATGGAGTAGTAGTTTTTTCTTGTATACGACTCCCTCCGTCCTGTGTTTAGTTTGACTGAGCAAAAAAATTTAAAAAGAAAGACAATTGAAATCTTCTCAATTTAGATAAAATGAGAAGAAATTATTTTTAAATATAAGAAGTTTTTTTAATGACAAAAAAAAATGTATCACATAAATTGTGATGAAAGTAATATTATTTAGGTCTCATTTATTTGCGTTTAATGAGAATCTGAATTTGAATGATTAAGATTTTAGCTATTTATTCTTTTTCTAAAAAAAAAAATTTAATAGGTCTGGAAAATACACGCTTTTATTTCTCTCTCAAACTTACGATCCGTCTTTTTTTTTTCTTTCTCAAAACATCTTCATGCTTCCTTATCTCTTTCAACTGTCAATCAAACAGCTCAGTAATTTTCTCTTGAACTGGTAAAGTATCAAAATTCTGGTTGGGTATTCTTTAATCCAATTCTCGATCTTTATTCACTATTTTTAATGGTAGTTTCCAGTTGCGACATCAGGGTTTAAAAAGAAGTCTTTTGAAATATGCTTTGAGGAGACCAAATGTTAAACTAGGACGCACCAATAAAAATGGCTGGTGTGACAAAAATTTTGCTCTCTTCAGCAGTAGCAGCGAAGCAATTCTCCAATCTACTGATCTATAATTGTTAATTTTTCCTTTATTGTTTTGTATCTTCCGAGTTCCGATTATGTTGCAATTGTAATTGGTTTACTTTTTTTAATTGATCATTGACTGAGCGAGCAATTTTTGTTGCCTAAATTTTATTGGTTCTTCATTTCTCATAGTAATTGATATTTACGAATCAGATCTGGGTTACTGCATTTCTCAAGCAGTCGTTGTATTTCATTGATCAATTAAACACAAATAACAATTTTAATAAGATTTTCTTCTAATATTTGTTGATATAATATTTAGTTTTTATTTAAATTATATTTATTATGCTTAAATATAAATATTATGCATTTAGATGCTCAAAAACAAATAGTCATAATTATTTAGTGTTCAGATTTAAATACAACATCTTAATATTCATGTGTATCCAGATTCAGACGTCCCTCAGTCATGGAAGTAAAACTCATACATAACAGAGGAATTTGATAATAAAAAAAAAAGGCAAATTAGTCTTTATTTATAGTATAAACCTATCAGGTAAAACTCATGCATAACAGAGGAATTTGATAATAAATAAATAAAAAGAAGTAAATTAGTCTTTATCTATAGTATAAATCTATCAGATTTCATAGGTGGAGTAGAGTGTACGCAGACCTTACCCTACCCGTTAACTCATGGAGGATGTCAGTCAACCATAAACCAATAATAATAGGAAGAAAATTTCTCTAGTTGATTTTACACGAAATTGAACGGGAACATGATTTTCACCTCTAAGCTAATAAGAGAAGCTCATCTTTGTTGAACTCTTCTTTGTTTTTCTTTTTTGGACACGTCTGGAAGAGGAGCTAGACGTACAAGATTGAAGGCCTTTGGACAAGAACAACTCAACTAAAAGAAAAAAGAGGAATAGATGAACATGACTCAACAGTAAACTCTGAAGTTGACACTCTCTTGGATACACAAGTAAGAACTAAAGCTAAAAAAGAGACCAGAACTTTAATATACCAATTAATGACAATACACTTCTGCAAATTGCTGTACAGATATTTGGAATTCGACACCTACTACAAGGCAATGTTCCAAATGTCAGTTTAAGACCCCTTGCTGTTCCTATGTGCAGAGCACAGGCCAGAGCAAGAGAGAGGCAAAAAGCTAAGAGTTCCATATACGTTCATAGTTTACAAATGGAGTTGAACCAGATGATCTGTGAGCACCCACCATGCCAGGGGAATGCGGAAAATTACTAGACTGAGATACATACCTAGGGTGTGAAGAATGTGGATAGCTTCCATAACCATATTGTTGATGTTCGGGAGCAGGCAGAGCATAAGAGTAAGAGCTTAAATGTGATCTTGGTGCTGAACCCCAGTTAGATGAATACGAATATGGTACTCTTTGGATGTAAGAATCTGATTCAGAATGGCGAAAATTATTTGCTGAAGGATAATTGAACTGCAATGAGGTGTCCCCAATGTCAAGCACAAAGTTTGGATTCCTCATACAGGGTCTACTGTTTCTGGACTCTGCCAAATTCAATCTGCCAGGTGGATGAGGCTTTCGCTGGTGGTGTTTCGTTCTGTTGCTTCCTGCCATTGCTTTCCCACATTCATTAATAGAATACTTATGTTTCTTTACATTGCTTGTCTGCATCATTTCGCTTGGCCTCCTATGATGATCAAGTTTCTGACGCTTGTTACCTACATGTACCAAAAACTACATTAAAGTAAACATAAAGTTTTTGTGTGTAACGAGTGAAAAACTTGTGATGCATCAGTTTAATTTTCATAGAAGGCACCTCTGTTTTTAGAGGATGCTTCTGTCGGCTTTATTGATTTTGATTTTCTTGTTGCTCTAATAGATCTTGCTGCTTCTCCACGTTTGTGCTTCTCTGCAAGCACTTCTAGTCTTTCCTCTTCATCCTTCCATCTCTGATAAACCAGCAGCAAATACCGTTACAATGATAGAATATCTGACAAGAACTTTAGATACTCCAGAATAGCTGCAGGTTCACCTGTCTGAAAGTCCTCAGTTTATAAAGGTTTCGTCCCTTCACAAGTAACGGAAAAAGTGGAGGTAATTGTTTAACCCCTTGGCTCCATAACACCTCAACCTTGTTAATCACAAAAAGTAGAGGATGGAGACATATTTAGCAAAACTTTGCACTTGAAATTTCACAAAAGGATTATTAGAAGGATGATTGTTCTAGGTGTTCAAGTACTAAAATTGGATTTAGTCCAAGTTGCAAGCTTATATCCACATAATTCTTGGTCTCACCCAGAATAAGATTTCTACCTTTATAATCAGACATATCTATAAGCACTCAAAACTTTATCTTGAGCCTTACCGTAAAGGTATGCTGCTGTTTGGCAGCACCATAACTCTCCTTGACAATCCTCCCAGCGATAGTTCTCTTCCCCAACGGTTCTCCACCCCTTGTCATCTTGTCAAACCTTAGAAACACGACATGGTTAATACAAGAAGCAAAGACCACTCCACACTGACAAAATGTGAAACAAACAGGAGAATCGATAAGGTAAATACTTCTTGTACACTTTCTGTTTGAATAATACAACATCTCCTTTACATACATCACCTGCACATAGAATCACCAGGCTCAATATCAAAGATAGAAAAAATAAACAGAAAATACAAGAAGCATAGGCGAAAAAGAGGGGGATGATGAGGTGTCGTGATGCCAAATATTAACTACCTGTGCAGTTTATGGTAAATGATGATCTGGGATATTGTCTTTGACCATTTCCATCTTTCATCCTGTGTACAAATCAAGCAATAGGACTTTCCATAAGCAAAGAAGGACAAGAATAAAAGACTACTGGGAAAGGAGCAATACAGTTCAAAATGTGGAGTGACAAGATCATATTTACAATTAATTCAAAACTAGGTGAAAATTGTAATTACATTTATCCTCAGACCATGAAAAATTAATGAAGCTTGGTGGAACTTCAACCACTTATGCTGCCTTCGGTTACTTGTTTGTATTGAGTGGAAGGACCAAGCTCGCAGGACAACGAGCTATTGGAAGTAACAAAAATGAATGAATATCTATCTCTATGCATTTTGTTAGCACATTGATTGAGGTGTCAATAAAAGAATGAAGTTTCTGATTTCCAGATTCACTGTGGAAATGTGCCCGGAACTAAAAGAACATAAAGTCAAAACAAAGAAACCTAAAGATTCCAGATGTATTGGCATGCTCAGCGTCATAGCTGACAATAAAGTGCATGACATTTAAAAGAGAAAAGCCATTTATACCCACATATCAGTCATGTGAGATTAATGTTCAGTTTGGATAAGGGGACCAAGGAGATGAAATAACAACCGTGAAGATAAGTGTCAACTTCAGCTTTTAGAAAGTACGAAAATAAGTGTAGCATATCCTCCAAGACAATATCTTAACAAAACTATAGTGCAAGTATCTGAAAAGGTTAAACTGCTCGAGGGGAGAAACTAGGTATTCAGAATGATTCAGAAATTAACTGTAGCACATAGAATGAAACTTTTGCTGTCAGTTGCAAATTTAGAATGATGAAGTAGGAACAAAATCATAGAGTACTTCTAGGTCTCTCTAACAAGTTTTAATTTGCTTAAGTATATGCACCACAAATTTGCAATTTTTTCTCCCTTTTTCTTAAATATTTGTCTGCGCTCTTAAGCTGCTCATAATCAGCAACCTGAATTCTTGAAACTCTAGATATTAATGAGACCCTTCCTTACACCACAAAAAAAAACATAACAAGACACAAGAATAGAAAACAACAATGAAAAAGAAAATAATATAGAAATGGTTGATGGAATGCCACGAGAGCAACACTTTTCATGGACATCTGCAAAAATTCTGGTGCTGCATTGGAATACATGAGGTTTACATCTTACACTACAACATACCTCCAGTGCTCTATGATCCTCTGTATACATTCTTCCTTTGTACCTGATAACCTCAACCCATTCGACCGCAAATATGTTTTACAGTCGGTCAACGTCAGCTTCCCCAATTCTGTCCTTAGCTTCCTCAATTCTCCACAACCTATATAACACACAAAAGGTTATATATTGATATATTCATATATTAGAGAAACCATAACTAGCCGATATTAGAGTAGAAATATGACATAATTTGCTAATAGTTGGAAAATCGTTATGCATTTGCCTACTCCTCCACCTTGAAAAGAGAACAAGTTAAGAGCCCCTTTGAAAAATATAGAAGTGCATTTTATATAAATGCCAGGATCCGCGGTTTACATTATAAAGAGAATATCCCAAATTGTCCATTGAATAGTGGGTAAATTTTCTTCACATCTCATTTTAACTAATTCTATCCGCGCCAATGGCAGGACGTAGGATCCATATCACTTTGCACCCTTCCTTTCTGTGTCCACAAAAGCTCGTGTGGAGAAGTTGTACCAACTCGACTTCCGTATAAAAATTTCTCCCCGCTCACCTGGCTCTAATAACGCAGGTTGCTCACCAGTATAACCCTATCCAGGTCATGCTGATAAAACACCTAACAAGAAGAAAGCACGATCATGCATTTGTACCAAACTCATGGACAGAAAGGTCCCCTTTATAACTGGGTGATCATCTACGATAGTTGTTGCTGCCAATGCCAACAAACCTTTTTATTAGCTCTCAAAGTCCCAGCCCCTTCTTTGTCTTCTCTACTTGCTGATTAGTAACTCACGCGCTACGTGCAAAGGCTAGTCCATGGTGTGTCCGTGTCACCAATGCCATACTCTAACCTGTACTTCTGTAGGTTTATCTAACAAAATTGATAGCTCAGGTTGGTCTTGGGCAAATCAAAATGTACTTCAACATTTAAAACTTGCCACAACATCACAGGTACTTGTCTCGACACTCTCCTTGATGAGGAAAAAAGAACAACTGACCTTAAATTCATTACATTCAACCAAGGGAAATAGAACACTGAACATTTTACTGTAGGAACAGTGCAACTTAGTATTCTTTAGTTTATCTATACATTTCCAGAAGCGTAAGAGCAGAAAATCCCCATACCGCGAAGGACTCTGTCGCATCCGGACTCCTCACCTTCCTCTTGGATATTATCATCATCATCATCTTCGTAATCGCCGTCGCTCTCGCTGGTCAAATAACCCAAAATTGTTGGTCATCATTAAATTCACAATAGATAAGAACATAATCATTCATATAGCGCGTAAATTGATTGATACATTGAAAAGAATACCTTGACGCGGAGGAGTCAAAACCATCTCTACTGGCGGCATCATAATCGTCATCCCATTCTGATAATGGTTCTGATTCTTCATATCCATTTTCTTGTTCGGAAGAAGAGGAAATCTCAATGACATTACCTACTGCTCTACTCCTCTTTGCCATCTCAACAAGATGAACGCACTTTTTTTTTTTTTAATTTTCTTGTATCTACTATTAATATAATCAAGATAGATTTATTTTTTTAAAAAAATCGACATGGGTGTGAATTTATTTTAACTTTCGTGCTAATTTCTCGTGAAATAATTCAAATGGTTAGAAATCAAATTAAACGAAGGATAATCTTATCAATTTAATGGTCAATAGTTTTTTAAAAAATAGAAGTTGAAATTTGATTTATCTTTTAGCAAAATCAAGGCTTTAGTTTCAGATAAGCATTAATTATTCGTGGAGGTGGTAGTCTGGACGTCAACGGATCGGATCTGGATCGGATCTTATTAGATTCAGATCTATTTTTCATACCTGAATACAGATTCGGATCCAGATTCAGCGGGTCATAAAAATCAGATCCAAATCTGGATCCATCGGATCCACGGATCGGATCTAGATCTACATGTAAAAAAATTTGCCTTGCTAAGATTTTTTTTTTGAACTGACAAATGATTTTTACTTAGCTAACAATTTACTGTTTGGTCCCAAATCTTTGGGATTTTGTTCGTTGTCTCGTTTTGATTGTGAGCTATTAATTAAAAATGTTGAACAATGACAATAATTGTGAAAAATGCTGACTAGTATTTCCACAATGCAGAACTTGCATGTGCTTGGAATCTTCACAAATGAAGTGAATATAATTTTAACTACTTGTCTATGAATATGTTAGTCTTCACTAATATAACATTGATTTTATTATCGAAGTTACCTCTTTTTTTTTTTGAGTTAACGCGGGGATAAATTAAACTTGCAAGAATGTGCTTAGCAATTTTAAGAAAATACTTATAAAATTACATTCTAGGTTGTGAATATATTTAATAAAAAACGGATCCACGGATCGGATCTGGACCGGATACGGATCTCAAATACAAGATCCAGATCCAAATCCAATCCGTCAGAAATGGATCCGGATCTGTCGGGTCCAAATTTTGAAGATCCATATCTTATAAAACGGATCTGGATCCACCGCATCCGAACCAAGTACAGGATCCACTGCCATCTCTAGCTAAGACCTTATGAGAAGAAGTTGTAGGTTCAAACTTTCGTTAGTGTATTTGCTACTTAACAAAGTTGAGGAGAAGACTCTTTTAGGTAAACAATGGGACAGGTAGAATTGTTTTTCTAACTTTTGGTTGGTCGACCACCATTTAGATTGTCTGATCACAGTGAAAACGGTTAAAGAAAAATAAGTAACTTTAGCAATAGCATAGCTAATAAGATCATTCAAGCTATTGCTGCATTTCTAGTCAATGGTTATCTTCTAATTAACAAAAAATTCACTCCTTTGAGCAGGAACTGGACAATTTGGTACATCCTTCTAATCACTACTTAATCATCCTTCACTAATCTTTTTCAATAAAGGTGGTACAGAGGGCAAATTGCATGCACTTCCACCATTCCACAGGGTACTTACTACCCCGTAGCACCTGTATAAGGTAACTACCTACTAAAACTTTAGACATGGGAAAAAACACCTAACATTCCATCGCCTTCAACTTTAGCCTTGGCAAGGCTATCGGCTTTTTGTTTGGTGAAAGCTTGACGACTGTTACTAGGATGTGGCTTGGTCATTTCAGTCCTATACATTCCAATCTCTATTGCTCGGACTCTTAAAAAATATAGTCATACTCGTGTCGGATCCTTAAAGAATACACTACTTTTGGAGGATCCAACACGCACCTATCAGCATTGTTTAAGAGTCCAAGCAACATAGACTCCAATTCAGCTGAGAAGCAAGAAAAGAAAGTGGTGGATTTTTAAACTAGAAAGGCATGTAGTCAACATTATACAAGGCAATAGTAGACATCAGCGCATGTCCCAACAGGTTAAAACATCTAGTGTGCGACCAAAAACCAGCTGAGAAGTACTCACCTGCAATCAAACATAAACTAACTACATCTTTACAGTAAAAACTCTTTATGCAGGACGCCAATGCTCTGACAAACACACGGCCAAACCTCATCCTCTCCATGAAAATTGTTCCCTGGAATCTCATACTGGTCCGTGAGAAAATAATGAGATCTATAAAGCTCCAGATCAAGGGACATAAGTTGATCTTCATCATTTCTTCACTGCTAGCTCATTTGTTTCCCAACAATGGATTCAGAACAAAAACGTGGATGCACCAAAAGAATCATTGAAGTTTTCTGATTTAGTGGCTTGAATTATTGAACTTTTGTAATTGAACGGCTTGACACCCCATGCAACAACTTTGCAAAACCAAGAAAACTGAGTTTTCCGTCAGTGTGCCTAAGCCAGTCATGTAGAACAGCATGGACTGGAACCGAAGGACTAAGACCAAGTTCCTGGACCATCAAGTTGAAATTATCTCCAATTAGATTCCTTCCCAATTACTTACACACTCCCCTCTCCGGAAAAAGAAAAAAGAGACAGATGTGGCGATCAGTATTCATAATAGAAAATGAACAATCATGATTACCGAAGCTAATTCCTCTATCATAATGGCCCTATTGCCTTCCTTCTCAAAGATTTCATAGGCACAGCGTGCATGTTGTTCCCACCGGTCAAGAGCCTCAAGCTGATGAACACTTAATGCAGCAGCACAGAATTCCTCAAAATCCATCCTCCTGTACTGCAGCGCATTAAGCTGCATGACAAGGACAAGGAGAATTTATTAAACCCTTAACAATGTCAAAAACAGTTAGATATTTGACGTCAATGGTTCTCATAATCTACCGATGCAAGAAAATCATGGATGCGAGCTTCCTTCATTGCATCTGTTGCATGTTTCATCAAAGCCTGGTAAATTCATGAAGGTCAGCAAAGTTTTGCAAATATTACTAGAAACTATTATATCGTTCTTTTTTTGTTTGCGAAAGACGAACCGTTTTAACATTTTCGAAGCTTATGGTACCATTCTTGCTTGGTTCCAGCAGTGCAAACTGCTCCTTCAAATAGAATAGCTCATCTACCGTCAATGTCTTTGACAAAGCCTGAAGTGACAATTGGAGGTCATGAAGCCCAATGCAAAAGATAAGAAATATAAGCAAATACTATGAGCTCTCTAAGCGAAGCTTTTATTACTCGACATGTAGTACTGGACTCGGAAGATAAGATGGGAACAGAAAAATTTTTCACAGTAGCATCATACTCACCCGTAGTGCAGCTTTCCTAAGAGCAGAGGACCTCATGTAAGCCTTCATTAGTTTGAATATCAATATATCCAAAGGCATCTCTATGTTGTGACTATTCTTTATCCATGGATGACCTGAGACAGTAAGTTGTTCAGCAGTTTGCAGAAATTTTAAAAACAAAAAAGATCTTCTTTTCCAACATAACACAAGAAACTCACCCAGAGCCTGAGCTGCAGTCATTCTTTTCCGGGGATCTTTATTCAACAGATGTTTCACAAAGTCTTTTGCCTCCGAAGATAATGTAGGCCAAGGCTGTTCTTCAAAACTTGGATCAGCTTTGAGGACAGACCTAAATATCCCAGATTCTGTTCGAGCCCAAAAAGGACGGCTTCCACACAATAGGATATATGCTATGACACCTATACTCCAAACATCAGCCTCTGTACTATAAGATCTATGTAGAACCTCGGGCGCGACATAATATGCACTACCAACAATATCATTAAGTCTTTCATCTGCAAAGCACGTAAACGAGTTGGCGAGCTTCTTATTATGAAGGATAGTTTTTTTTCTACCTTCCCTTTTTTTGGGCGGAGGGGGTGGGTAGGTGGTTCCAGGGATGCAGTAATGGACTAACCTGGCTTCACAAAATCAGACAATCCAAAGTCTATTGCTTTAAGTTGTGCACTTTCCTCCTTAGAAGTGAATAAGAAGTTCTGGTCAATCAGAAAGTTAGAATTAGACAAGGAAGAGTCTGATAGAAAGGAAGGCCTACTGAAACAGATAGCATAGAAAGGAAGGCCTACTGAAACAGATAGCATAGCGTCTCTAACAAGTTATAGTTTCAGCCACAGCAAAATGCCATGGCTGATTTCTGAGCTTCTCTGTCACTTGTTAGCTTAAAGAAGACCCAAAACTCTAATACTAGATGAAACAAACATTAACTCTGCCTGATGAATAATGAATCTAAGCAACTTGAAACTGATTGAAAAATCATTGCATTTAGCATATTAACATAATCCAAGATCCAGAAAAGAATTTTTGTTTTAAAAAAAAATTATCCTCTTCTACAGAGGGTGAAATAATGCTGAAATGCTGTTTGGTCTAAGCAATCGTAGAGTGAGAATTTTGGTTCTCCCACCTCTGGCTTAAGATCCCGGTGCACCACACCTTGAAGGTGGCAAAATGCAACGACTTTCAGTATTTGTATCATTACATCCTTTGCATCATCTTCTGTGTACTTTCCACCTCTGCAGGACAAGAACACTACTATTTAGCATTCCCTTGTCACGAGTATTAGTTATTCCATAAAAAAGTTATGCTATCAATCAAAACACAAGGTTCAAATTCAAAAGAAAAATAGCAAAGACCAAGAAATACCTAGAGAGTATTCTATCCAAAAGCTCACCTCCTTCGCACAACCTGAAATTTAATTAGATTAATCAGCAGCATTTCAAAAGAGCGGAGTGATAAGGAAAATTAGGTCAAGATCCTGATAAGAGTAACATATAATGATCAAAATCATATGTTGACTCGAGAAAATAAACAAACTGTTACTGTGGTTCATAACTAACAAAGTAGTCTCTCAAACTAAGTTTGAGACTGAACCCCATTGCAAATGTAAATGTGATGGGAGTGGAGTGACGAAGCTTACTCCATGACTATGTAGACATTGGTGTGGTCTTCATATGAATCATAAAATTTTACTAAATGGTTATGTCCCGTCAAAGCTCTTAATATCTTCACCTCCCTTCTCACGTCCTCAATGGCTATTGCAGTAGTCATCTGGAAAAGAAAAAAAAAACAGGATCATATATTTTAGATAAAACACCAGAAGAGAATTAAAAACCCCACTGATACACATTCAGAACAACAATAGGCATACATCAACTTACATTAGGCAATACTCAAGCAAAATAGAAAGATCAAGCTAGAAACACCAAAAAGTAGCTCACTGAACAGCTATAAAATCCACAAAAGTTTGGAGGGGGGAGGGGAGAGAAACACATGCCAAATACATTGCAAGCTCCCATAAGCACACCTATTAAAGAAGACAGACTTCCCGACTACAGATATGATAAAGATGTCCATCCACAAACTGTCAGCTGCCTTGATTAGACAGACTGAGCAACTGTAAACATTATTCAAGAAGATTTTGCTGCAGTCATCAAAGAAATTCACGGTGCAAATGTTTCAGCAATAAGAGCCCTTGAACTCAACAAAAGCTATGATTTTGGAAAGGAAGGAGGGGTGGGAGGGAATGTTGTTGCTTAACTTATTGAAGTAAATCCTTCTCCCTCTCATGTTACTTCTACAATTAGAAGGCAAAGAGAACACATTTAACTCCATCCCTCCATCTCTAGTCTAGATTTGGTTCCCCTTCTTTTTTTACTTGTAAATACCAAATAAGGGACATAAACATTACCCTCCTCCTTGACTCCCCTTAGGCTGCTGCTCTTCCACTTTATGTTCCACCCAATTATAATGTTCGATACCCTATTTACTCATAGTTAACCCCACTTTAGTGCACTCTTATGGACAATTGAACAGATAATTTTCAGACTCTTAAAACAGTTAAATAAAGAATCAGACTTTTAGTACACTGCAAAGATTGAATGGCTTCCTTGAAACAGTCACCAGCAGAACAAACATAATCACAAACACCATAAAATATGCTACTACAACAGAAGCTGCAATCAGCTTGCTCCTTCCATCAATTCACAACCTTTAAAGTTAATTACCAAGAAAATTAAGCTTTGAGCTTAAATCATCAACTATACCACCTAAAGAAACAGTAAATGATGGATCCATTTGAAAAAGAAAAACTATAAGTGGTAAAGAAAAGACATTTGAAAATAGAATGATACGAAGTCAAAGACTACAATCTGTAGAGTAGATCTGACCACTATTACTCAAGTACTAAAAAGGAGAAAAATCCAACCAACATTGACCACATAGATGATAGATCATAGCAGTTGAATCAAAGTTGAATGAGAATAAGAGTAACACAAAATGCCAAACCTTTGATTTGGGAATGACTTTGACAGCAACTTCTTGTCCTTTGACTTCACCTTTCTTGAACTTAGCTTTACAAGTATACCCAAAATGCCCTCTTCCAACTTCCTCTCCCAGCTCATATTTGTTCCCAAAATTCTTTGAAAACCCAAAACTCTTATCAAGCCCCGACCTGACTCCCCCAACCTCCGGGTCATTTTCGGGTATTGCTGACTCATTAGGTTTCACAGTGCCGTGTCGCCGTGCCAACAAAGAACGGATGTGTTTCGACGGAGATGGCGGAGGAAACGGCCGTTTGAAGAATCTACGGGGAGTAGAATTCGCCGGAGATCTCGCCGGAGATTTCTTGGAGAACAAATAATGTGCCGGACTTGGACTGTAGAAGGGGAAAAAAGGTGACTTTTTTGTCCTTTCTTGCTGATGGCTGCTATCTTTTTCATTATTGTTTGGTGTAGATTTCACCGGCAGTGGAACAACGTTTCCGGTGACGGTGATGTTATCGCCGGAATAATTTGAGGGTTTGGAAGTGCAAGCACCCATAGGCTTTGTTTGTTTCCTTCAGAAATACAATGTACTTGAAGAACAAAGGCAAATTAAAAAGACTAGCTCAAAGTTCAAAGAATTGCACGAATATGAAATTAGTATAAATTAGTGGAAATTTGTGTGTGTATTTAATGGAGGGTTTAGTTTGAAGTTTGAGTTTGAGTTTGAGCTTGAGTTTGAGTTTGAGTTTGAGTTTGAGTTTGAGTTTGAGTTTGTGTTTGTGTGAAGGGTTGAAGAAAGAGATGAAGAAGATGGATCTGCAGGGTGCAGATGGCGATAAAAAGGACGTGACAATATATTCGCTTTTTTTTGTCTGAAATAAGTTGCGAATAAATGTTTAGCTTTCTTATTATACTTTTTTAGAAAAAATAGGAAACCCCAATTAAATGAATTTCAAAATAAGTTTTATTTTGTATATGTGGTGTAGAAGACTTTAATATGTTTAGTAATTTGACTATTTCGAACGAGTAACTTATTCTTTCTTATAAGTTACAAATCAACGTCTAGAAGCTTTATGTACTCTGTGCCAGGGCGGAGCTATATCCATCCAAGGATAATCAGATGAACACCTCCATCGAATTTTTTTTTTAAGTATATAGTTAAATATATACATATATTAACTGTTAAAACATATTTGACAAAGAAAAAAAGATAGTTCAACGGTTGAGTGTGTAAATGTTCCGTAGGGGTGCGTATTTGAACCAAAGCTCCTATAATTTCCTTTTTTTTCAACTTTCCCCTGTTCTAAAAATATGAACACCCTTGACAAAAAATTTTGCTTCGTTACTGACTCTGTGATCGTCTTTCTATATTAAAAAGATGAGATTATAAAGGGAGCTTAAACTTTTGAAAAGAATTTTTTTCTTTCGTTTGAGGTCACATAACGTGTTCGAATTGAAGCAAGAAACTTATTCTAGGTGAAGGTCAACATTATTCAAGGTATTGTTTGACCTCGATTCAAATAGATATTGACCGGGTGAAACTGAAAGCTCGAGCCCAAAATACTTCACATTTCATTACAGATGAAACTCCATATATTCATATTTGAATGATCTTGTGCTACCATCCACAATAATTACATGGAGAGTTATATTTTTACGCTTTCAATGAATACAAGTTTTAAACTTGTTAGAATTTTATTTGAACGTGGAAGTAAATATTATTTTTATATACAATTTAATCTTATTCAATTTGCCAATAATATTCACCGAAACAAATTGGTCTAATGAATTAACTTTGAACGTAAAACTAGTCATATCTAAAGGATTATATTCTCTAATTTCATTCATCGATGATTTACAATATATAATAATTACAGAAATATTACCTTGCTACAAACTAGGTAACTAATCAACATAAATACAAAATGAATATAATTTTACCTAAAATAAGCATCCCGCAGTCGAAGCGGGAGACTCACGAACACTGAGACTGGCTCAAAAATCATCAAACAGTATGCACAGAAGTCCTTTGGTGAAGATGTCGGCAATCTGATATATGGAAGGAACATGAAGGACACGAACTTGACCACGAGCCACTTTTTTGTGAACAAAATGAATGTACATCTCAATTGTTTGGTGCGTTGATGTTGGACGGGATTGTCGGAAAGATAGATCGCACTAATTTTGTCACAGTAAACCAGTGTTGCCTTTGGAATCGGGCAGTGAAGCTCAAGTACAATGTTATGGATCCAACACGACTCAGAGACGACTTTGGCTACACCTCTGTATTATGCTTCGACACTGGACCAGAATAGTATATGATGTCTTTTCGAAGACCAAGACAATAAGTTATCTCCGAGAAAGACGCAGTATCCCGACATGGAGCATCAGGTGTCAGAACATCTATCCCAGCCAACATCAGAATAGACAGTGAGACCAGTGAGCGAGATGTAAGCTGAAGTAAAGTGTGCCCTGGACGTATCGTAAAATACGTTTGAGGGCATGCATGTGTGCTTCCGTCGGATTATGCATGTGCAAATAAATTTGTTGCACTGCTTAGGATATGTCTGGTCTCGTGATTGTGAGATACTGAAGGGGCCCAGCCAGGCTACGATAGTGAGTCGGGTCTGAATACGGAGGGCCAGAATCAGTGTTGAGCTTGGAATTGGTGTCCATAAGCGTGTGGGCTGGTTTACAAGATGTCATGCCTACACGGTCAAGGATCTCTTCGGCGTAATTCTTCTGACACATAAATAGACCGCCAAAATGGCGAGTGACAAAGATGACAAGGAAATAACTCAGAGGGCCCAGATCCTTCATAGCAAACTCAGAGGCAATAAATAACATAATGGACCGGCGGAGGGCATCATATGATGTCATCAATATATAATAAGAGGTAAGCCATGTCTGGACCCTTGTTGTAAATGAACAGGGAATGATCGAATTTGATGTGTGAAAAAATGATAGAGGAGACATAATCGGCTAACCGCTGGTATCATGCTCGAGGAGTCTATTTCAGTCCATAGAGCAATTTTTACAACAGACAGACATAATCCGGATGAATATGATCCATGAAACTCATAGGCAGATGCATATATACCATTTTATGAAGATCCCCATGTAGAAAGGCATTCTTGACATTAAGCTGATGAATGAGCCAAGATTTGAATATAACAATGCTGATGATGGTCCGGATGGTTGCGGGCTTTACGACCGGGCGGAACGTTTCATCACAATCCACTCCCACCTGTTGAGATTTGCCATCACCTACAAGACGGACCTTGTGCCTCTCAAAAGAACCATCAGATTTCTTTTTATGTCTAAAAATACACATCGAACGAATAATGTTAGCATCAGGTGGACGGGGGTACTAGGTCCCATGTTTTATTATCAATAAGAGCATTATATTCGTCAATCATTGCAGCTTTTCAATTAGGGTCAGACAAGGCATCCTTCGAATTACGAGGGACAGAGGAAGGGACAACTGAAGCAGATAGGTTAAAAAGCCATTTAGGTTTGGAAATTTCGTGCATGACACGGGTTTTCATTGTCCGTGAGTGTACCTCAGGACGCATGATGGGAGGAGGTGGTGCCACAAGACTATTGGAAGATGGGGAGGGGTAGGGGGTGGCGGGATTGGATGGCCGAGGCTCGGTTGGCTAAGGAGTGGCCGCAGAATCACCCTGAGATGGGCTGATATGAGCCACCATCGGCGGAATCGGGTGGGCAGTGTGTCCCGGACTGACCGTGGTGGGTTCGCGTGCCGAGAACTGGGACGTCGAATTATGTAAATGATGAATTAGAAGGGGGTTCAGGCCATTATTTAGGAAGTCGTAGGAATGCCGAGGTGGCGAGTTTAGTGAAGCAAAAGGAAATTAAGACTCATCAAATAGGACATGGAGTGAAATAATTATTTTACGGCTTGATAATTCATAGCAAAAGTAACCACGATGATTAGGGGGTAACCCAAAAACACACATGGATAAGATCGGGGTTGGAGTTTGTGAGTGATCGGATGTAGAGGATAAAAGAGACATCCGAAAACACGCAAGTGTTGGTAGGTGGGATTCCTACGAAACAGAACTTGAGTGGGTGATCGTAGAGCTAGAGACTTATTTGAAATTATGTTTAGGAGATAGGTGGCCATAGAGAGTGTGTAATTCCAGAATTGAGAGAGAATTGAGGCGTGGGCAAGCAGGGCACGAATTAAGTTGTTTATGGTTCGAATTTTCTATTTGGCTTTACCATTTTGGGAAGAGGGGTGGGGCAGGAAAAATGAAAGGTAAGACCGTACTTTGTGCAAAACTGTTTGAATTGGTTATTATCAAATTCCCTGCCATTGTCACATTGAAAATATTTAATGCTCTTTTTAAATTGTGTTTTTATGAAAGCACTAAATGAGGAGTAGGACCTGAGATTTATTACCAATTGGAAAAGTCCATAGAAAGTTGGAATAATCATTCAAAAATAACACATAATATCGATGATCGGCCGTACCTAGAATGGGAGAAGTCCACAAATCACTATGTATTATATCGAACGACATTAAAGTTAAATTTGTGGATGCATAAAATGGTAATTTTACATGTTTCCCAAAACACACATGATTCACATATAGAAGTCTTAGAATTACAGTTGCATTGAATAAAATTATTGTTTCTAAGGGAGCGTAAAACAGAATCTCTTGGATGTCCTAATCTAGAATGTCATAAGAAAGACAAAATAGCAGCAAATGTTGATGGAATAGAGGTTGTTTTGTTGACGACGTTTGAAATATGGTAGAGATCTCCGGTGATGTCACATCTCATTATTCGTCTCTCTGTCGTAAAATCCTTCACAGAAAAATCAAAATGATCAAAGTCAAGGGAAACATTATTATCAGTTGTGAAACGTCGCACATAGATTAGATTCTTAATGAGTTTAGGGGCATGAATGACATTTTTAAAAATTAGTGGTGGATGTGGCGGGGATAAGGATGAATGACCAAAACTACGAATATGAATGTCTTGTCCACTACCAACAATAATATTTTGATTTAAATTACTCAAATTGAAATAAGACGAGAGAGTAACTTGTGATGCCATCATGTGAGAGGTGACGCATGTGTCCATATACCAATATTCATTTGGAGCGTTTAGTGACATTATGTTCATAGCTGCCTCAATGTTAGTTAATGCATAAGTGGAGGGCGGAGGGGCATGTGTTGTGTAAGCCTGTTGGGGGCGTGCACTGAGTATGCCTGGTTGGGCCTGTCGGGTCGAAGGTGGAGTCTATGAGGATGTTGGATACGGCCAAGGAGGAGAGGCCCAATACGATAGGGCCCACGCGGCCCACGACGGGTAGGCAGCCTACGGCGGAGGCTGCTACTACTACTGTTGTCGCTGCTGGCTATTTCCTGCTGGCAGGGACTGTCCTTTGCCGCCGCCATTGCTGTCGGAATTGCGTCCATCGTGGCCCTTGCCGGAATGCCGCCATCAGTTGTTGCGGTCGACGCGGTCATCGCAGGTCCTGGTCACGGTGCCGGGCCGTCGGAATTGAGGCCTGCCGTCGGGCGAGGGGCCCACAGTGGTGAGGGCGGCGTCTGCAATGCTAACCAGAGTGGTGTTGCGCTTGATTTTCCGAGTTTCCTCACGGATTAGTTTCGAACGGGCCTCATAAAACGGTGGTAACGACGTGCATTGTTGAAGGATAGTAGCAACGCCGTCATAGGATTCTTTCAAGCCTACAATAAGTTGCATGACCAATCGTTGATTAGTGACTGGTGCGCCAACGTTGGAGAGTTGGTCGGCAAACATCTTGAGTTCTTTACAATATGCAAACACGTTGGTGAAATCGTCCCGATGAACGTCCTTAAACTGATTTTCAAGGTATAATGCACGTTGCATTTTTGTTGTCGTGAAAAATACTTTCCAAACGTTTCCACGTTTGGCGAGCAGTGGCATCGGTCTCAATTATTGTGTGCAACAGATCATTAGAGATCGTGACGTATATCCACTGGAGGACAACTGCATCTAAACGAGACCAAAGTGCATCATCAGAAGTCGAAGTCGAGGGTGGGTCTGTGGACTTCGATTTAGGAGGGATGATGTAGTCGATAACTTCGTAGACACGACAATTGTTTTTGAATAGTTCCGCCCACGAGAAGTATTGACCCTTTTTCCATTTCAAGAGTCACATGGATGAAATTTTTAATGTTGTTAACCGCAAGTGCAGAATGAAATTTGATTTTATCAGGCATGGAAGATGAAATTTAGAAGGAAAAGGAAAAAGAATGACCGAAAAAACTAGGGTTTCCGTCGGTGGGGGTGGTGGCCGGGGGGGGGGAGGGGTCGACAGCTGGGAGGGATTTTATTAGGGTTAGACTACTGATACCATAAATGAATATGTTCCTTGATGATTTACAATATATAGTAATTACAGAAATATTTACCTTGCTACAAACTAGTTAACTAATCAACCTAATTACAAAAAGAATATAATTTTACTTAAAATAAGAGATATACAATTAATGTAAGAATATTCGGTGAATATTATGTGGATATCATTTTTAAAAAAAATTACGAAAGCTATTATAACATTGACATATAACTAATAAAGAATTTCTGTCCAGAAAATAATACTCCACCAAAAAAAGAGTGCTTATATCGTTGGCCTCCACGTGGAGATCTTATGGAGGGTTTCAATCATAGAAGCTTGAATATTTTAAGAGAGCTAAATTTATTTACTTTATTTAGTTAAAAAGAGTAGGTGTTCTAATGGATACAAATTATTAATTGAGGATTGATAATTCATAATTTAGTAGGTCATGGCTGGTCCAATAGTTTGTTTGGGTTATTGAATTTGAAAAGAAGACAACAAAGTGAGATAAGATTGAGACAAACAAACCTACGATTTTGTCTTTAAAAGGTTTTAAATTTTGTCGGTTAGTATTTGGGTAAAACAAAGATCTAGAATAAGGGACAATTCTTCTGTTTTGGCGTTAAGCAGCAAAAGAATCCACGCCTTCCAAGTTTTCAAAATTCTATGTACTGCTCGTTTTCTGCACCCCATTAATATTATGGCCTTTCTTTATTTTTGAGTTTCTGGGAATTTACCTTCCAATCTTACTCCTTTGTGTTTGAATTTGATCACCAAATACCAATAACAAACCAAAACATGGAATGAAATGAGATTTATTTCCCTCCTACCATTTGAATAGAGAATTGACTTTTGCAGATATCTTATATATATATTTTTTTAGATTTCTTGTATATAAAAAATGAAATCTCTTGTAAAAGATTCATAAGACTAAATTTTTTTTGTAAAGGGCTACAAAACTATTTTCCCTCCAAAATTGCCCCTTTTATAGTACCTACACACCAAAAGGAGGAAATGAGATCTATTATCTCTTACAATATGAATAGAAGAAATGACTTATTCAAATCTCTTATGTGTAAAATATGAAAATTTCGTGTAAAAGGGTCATAAAACAAAAAAAAGTTTATAAAGGGCCAAAAAATTATTTCTCCCAAAGGAGGAAAGTCCGAGTCATGAATTTGGCTAAGAATATTCTATGTTTAACATATATGTATATAAATTTTTTTTAACCTATATATAAAGTATATTACATATTAATTACTATAATTTTTCAATAAATGGTGTTCAACTTATCACTTTTCACTACGTGCCACCAATTGTATAGTAACTCCATTACGAGTTATAGACTTATAGTAAAAAACAAGTTGATGTATTTGAGAATTGTATATTCCTTGATAGGTGTAATCAGAAAATGATAGGTGTAACCAGACAAACCTAGAGGAAATTATACTTCAACATTGATTTTACGACAAATTGTATATGTTTTAGATCTAGAAATTTAGGTAAAAGTATATAAAATGACATGTACTAAGTTTCCGCTAGGCGCGGAATCAAGTAAAAGTATATTATAGACTAAAAAAAGATGTTCTAGAAATCGAAGGAACCCGCACCCGCTACTCTTTCGAGTGCGCACAGGGTAAACCCCGGACTGACGCAATAACCTGCAAACCACGTCAGCCGATTAACCACACTTGGCAAGCCATGTGTGACAGGCTCAACCAAGAAGGTTTATGCAGGGGATCGAACTCGTGATCTTGCGGTCCCGCGCTCTACTGCTACACCAACTTGGCTACCCTTGCGGGTTCAAGTCGAACAAACTTGTCATGCCATCAATGGGTTTTAGGACTTTTTTTTTACATTGAAAAATCAGGCACAGCCAGCAAAATCGTGCACTTCAATTTTGACGTTCTAAATGTTTTTGCTTAGATGACAGATGCTAAAGCGTTACTAATTATATATTTTTGAGTAACTTTAAAATTGTTTAGTTCTCTCCTAATTTGATAGTTTTTCTAACAGAATTCTAGAAATGAATTGAATCATTTCCCTCCTAGGCATTTGAATCATAAACAATTTTCTACACAAATCTTTTATTATCAACATCATTATCTTGTCATCATCATCTCTTAGGTGGAAAGTGGAGGACTAAATTGATAGTTTTTTTCATCACTAATACGTGCTTAACTAATTAATGTTGATCTTTTGTACTTAGAACCTGTTTGTCATAGGAGCGTTGATCATGAATGATAGTGTACAAAATACCTTGTCCTTGACACACACGGGCCCACACACATTATGATTATCTGAAGTTTTCAAGGGGTTGACTACAATATGCATAATTGTTCACGCCTTTTCATGAGTGCATATGATATATTGATAATCTGCACTGTTATTTTTTTTTTTTTGATAATTCAGGTCTTCAAGCTTGCGCCTGACTACGTCCTGGAGGTAATAGCATCGGTCCTTCAACACTATTACCAGGTAAATCGCGGGATGTGCTCTGGTGGCTTTTCGGGAGCGTCTGGTGATCAATGAGACAATGTCAAATTTTCCAACATGCAGAGTTTCTTCGTGCTTGCGGGGAATCGAACCCACGCTGTCCCATGCCAGAGCGCCTTATAGCGTCCAGAATTTGCCATTGGACTATGCCCCGGAGGACTTCTGTACTGTTATCTTTAATTTCGAGATACAAAGATAGGAATTTCAATGATCAACACCCATTAGCTCAGAAGCCATCCTAAAAGTTGAAAACATTCCATGGTCTTTAATTTCTTATATATTAATTCAAATTCTCCTTAAGAAAAATATCCTTTTATTTTTGTATATGTCTATCCTACTCATAAGCGGTATTTCCAAATTTAAAATTAATCAATCATGATACATACCCTGGAAAGTCGAAAGAAAATGAAATCATATCATGTTCACAAATCACACAAAAAAAATGGATGGAATAAGCTGGCGTTGCCTTGCGTCAGAGGAATTAACAAATAATCTGCTGTTGTTAAT